>WEIV01013038.1:315305-331031 GCA_013390005.1 Calyptomena viridis | reverse complement strand
ACAAATGAACAAACTGTAATACATATTTTTAAATATCAGAAATCCCTTCTGTATCCAAACCAATATAGAATAATACTAATAATTTTCCGGTAATAGTAGAAGAAATACCTAAGGCAATAAAATGCTATGAAAGGATGCCTTCCTTACCAAATTTTATAAAATCTTGAAGGCTTAGTGAATTCCAGTTCTTTTTTCAATATATATTTAGAGAAAATGAAGAAAAGGGTCATTTTTGTTACTTTCAGGTACAGCTTTTTCTCACAATGCTAGGAATCTTTCATGATACACCAGATAAGAATTCTCACCCCTAAAAAAGTGCAGTGGCTTTGTAACTAAATAATGTAACCCCTCTGGTAAAAAAATTCACTACAGAAATTGTACTCAGTCATGAAAAGAAAAATCCAAAACAAAAATCATCCCCTTTAATTTTGTATTAGTTCTGTTCCAAAATTTTTAGCAGTCAACACAAGGCAGGGAACATAACAAACCCCTATGCATTATAAATAAAATAATAGAATAATAGAATGGCCTGGGTTGGAAGACAGAGGTTACACTGACAGGTCAGTAATTCTCAGAGTCCCGCTTTTACCTTTTTTAACGCTGGGTACAATGTTTCCCCTTCTCTGGTTACCTTGGACTTCACCCGACTGCGATGACTTTCCAAATATCATGGAGAGAGACTGAGCAACTACATCAGCAAATTCCCTCAGGACTCTGAGGTGTAGCTCATCAGATCTCATAGACTTATGCCCATTCAGGTTCCTCACGTGGTCATGAACCTGATCTTCACTTACAGAGGGGGAGACTTTGCTCTCCCAGTCTCCATTCTGCTTTCCATCCACACAAGAGGTGTGGGAACAGAGGTTGTCATTGAAGACTGAGGCAAAAAGTTGTTGAGGACCTCAGCCTTCTCCTCATCCATTGTTACTAATTTTCCAGCACTGTTTATCAGGGAGGAGGGATATACTATGGGAATCACGTTGGGGTATGGGAGATCTCGACAAGGGGATACCGAGGGTGGAAATAATGACTCTGCACAACAAGCTTAGTTTCAGGAACTCTCTCATTGTTCCTCCATGTTCTCTTTGAGATCCATCTCTCTCTTTGAGATCCCATTTACTGACCCAATCTCATGAGAAGCTAACTGCATAAACACCCATCCTTCCTGCCAACTAGGCAGCAGTTTTTATCTGAAGCCAATTAGATTCTCAAAATAATTTTTGGCTCTCATGCTCTCAGCTTTTTACTTTCTTTCTCGCAAGCACTTCAAGGCTGTCTTCAACCAAATTTAGAACACTCCTCAAAACATTCACACATCTGCTAACAGCATGGGTTTTGTATCTAAATCCCAATTACTCAGGCATTGATGCAGCTAGACCAACAAGTTATCACAACAGTATACCTACTGTAACCTTCCCTTTCTGGTTAACTACCGGTAGAGGCCCTTCCTGCTACTCTTTGCGTTGCCTGTCAGCTTCAGTTCCAGCTTCGCCTTGGTCTTCCTCACCCCATCCCTACACAACCGTACTTCATCTTCCCAGGTTAACTGTCCTGGCTTCAACTCTCTATGTATTTGCTTCTTTCGCTTTAGTTTGAAAAGCAGGTTCCTACATGTATAATAACAATTCAAAACTCAGACACAAAAAAATGAGAAGTCCTTCTACAGGAAAAAAAACCAGCAGAACGAGACAGAACAACTCAAAATATTCAAAGAGAATATATTTTGTTGTCTTTAATTATATAGTAAAAAAATCTCCCTTTTATTTACTCTTCCATAATATCTTTATATTAATAAAATACACCAGGACACTTAGAACAGGAATTGGTTGTACTATCATAGGATCATTCAGGTTTTCAAAAGGCCAGCTAGTCATGACACCAATGTCATAACAACTGCTTTTTGACATCACTTTGGATTTACCTTTGTGAACCTCTAAATTTTAAATGGCAAGTGGAAAACCTAGTGTCTTTTAAAAATGCCAGCTACTTCTACAGGTTTAAAGACTTGCCATAAAGTGCAAATACAATAAATCATGGGATGGTAATAAAGCAGAGGCTTCAAACTACAGTTTTTCTTAAATTCAGGATGTAGAAATTCATTAAAGCATCTTGAAAGTTAGTGGAGCTATGGAGATTTAAATTGTTGAGTATTTAGCATTACTTTTTTTTTTTTAACCATGAAAACAAGATCTCTAGGTTAACTGAATATAAAATTTTCTTACTCTTCCTAAGTCAGAAAATAACCTAAAACAGAGCTCCAAAAGAATTTTTCACTTAGTCTCAACACGCGATACCTGAACAATCCACATTTTAACAGCATTTATTAGGTTTCAGTTAGTTTCTACAGGTTATTAATTCATTTACTTTAACTTCTGCACTTACCATAAAAAATAACAATAATAAAAAAATTAGAAACCAACACCTCTATATTTGTAGTGGGACTCGGTAACTGTTGTCTCACACCGTGGGAGCTCAGTCTTCATTGAGAACTATTTTATCAAAAAAAATAATTCTTCTATAAAATTTGTTTAATTGGTATACCACATTCAACTATTTTAAAAAACGAGGAATGCATCATTGATCCTAGCTTTTCTACTTTCAGGAAACCTCTACAGATTTACTCAAAAATTGCAGTACGATATTTCCCTGGAAGGCCTTAGATTTTGGTAGCCACAAGCAGTCTCTGTGTAGCCAGTCCACACAGGATCTTACACAGGACAATTTCACTGCTCCTGTACTTAAAATTCCTCCTAGCCCTTGCATCTAGTCTGCATTTATTCAGATGAAACAAGTAGAATGAAGTTTGACCAAGCAGGAGGAGTTCCAAAGCCTGCGTCAATCAGCTAAACTCTATTGAAGTCAATGAGCCAGTTTATCCTGTCTGAGGTACAGGCCCCTAATCTCTATAAAAAATTAATCTACATATTTGGTACAATAAAATCCAACAAAGCTGTGAAATTTCCATTTCCAAGGTGGATAACTCTGTGGAGGTTGGTCATGGATGGAAGCAGCCAACAGGGGAAGGAAGGTTCCCCTCTGGTGCTGTGGCTGGGCATTATCACATGAAAGGTAGCATGTAATGCCTTGGGAAGTATTAATCTGGGAAGGCAGCGTCTCTTTCTTCCTCCGCTAGAGCCAGGCCTCAATGCATATAAACAAACAAACCAACACAGTGAGGTGTCAGCTAAGCCTTCCACCAAATACAAGCTTCCACATATTTATTTTTGCAGCATCTGCAGTGCATTTAAAGGTCAGTATGGATTACCTTGACTTGATATCACCTGGAAAGTTCTGTTAACCACAAGTGCTTAACCTGCATGTCATTGCTTGAGCTAATGAAAAAGGTTAACTTGCACAGAGGTGACTCTCAACTCACTTTCCTGCATCCTCTGTTTATAGGTATGTCTTGGGAGTTTCTGTATTTCACATTCCTAATATACATTTTACAAGTGTGAAAAAAATCTGATGAAAATGCTTTTATTATCCTGATTCTAGAAAAAGATACCATCGATTACAGGCCTTCCTGTGTTAGTTAATGTTGAGTTTTCTTCAGGTTCTGGGTTTTTTGTTTGGGTGTTTGTTTTGCCTGTTGCTAGTTCTGCTCACAGAGGTGACAAAAGAACAAAAAAAACTTGACAAAAAAAGCCACATTAATTCTCCAATAGCCTGTGTTCTCATTTATACCAGGCTTAATTTGAAACCATAGATGTATTTCACATCGTGCCAGCATAAATGACTACACAAGTGTAGAGCAATACAAAGTCTGCCCTAAAACCAGGGATGTTCAGATTATCCCCGAGCACTGTTACCCAGGAGACTAGTTTATGCAGTGGGGTTAGAGGAGATGACTGGAAGGGAAGTTTCACCTTGAGTTAATGATCCAACAGACAACAGATCTAAAAAAGTGAAAATTGCAGAGCAGTAAGTGACTATATGTGAATCTCATTGTGCATACAACTGAACAGGCAGAAATGCATATAAATGGGTTTACTATTTCAAACCTCAGGATCATACATGGGAGAATAACCTCAGAAAATCTAGCTCCTCTAGGACAGACTGCCAAAGGGGTGTTTTAATTTATTTTCCAGTAAAGCCACTCTTGTATAGCTTGTCATATCAGCAGAGTCTCATTTAATTGATTGGAGTGGGACATAAACAGCTGGATCACTGGAGATGCAAGGACTGTAAGTATGTCTGAAAGGAAAAAGAAGGAGTAATTAGTGGTATAATCCAGTAAGTGTTTTGAAAAAGGGAAAGGGCCACCAGGAGTGAAAAAAGGAAGGTGGCTGCATTTGCTTGTGCCTGAGAGATGCTATGGAGGTGGTGAGCTGAGAAAAGTAGTTTCTTGGAAGGAGGTGGGCAGTGATGGCTGAGACAGACCCTTCCATGAGGGCAGCACTGGGTTCAGGAGTGTTTGATATGAATACCCTGAGCAACATCCATCTCTGCATCAGACAGGAATATCAGAGGGATGACAGACAGTGGGTGACAGCCAGACAGCAGTCTGGATGCTGGGGGTTGCATGCTCTAGGCAACTCACAGGACCAAGGCCACATAGGCAAGTGGCATCTCACTCCTTCACTAATTTGACCTGTTTTGCTCAGATAATTTACCACTTTACTCCTCAGCCCAAGTATGGACCAGTGAAAGTCCTTCCTCTTCAAGTTCCAGTTGAGAGGCTCTGTATTTTCTCATCTCTTTTACAGTGATGATTTTATCCTTTTGCAAATATATCTATTCACAGGGACCATCTAGAAATTCTCTAAAGAAAATCTCATTCTCTTTCTTGAATGCTTTCCCTTTGACTTATTTTGCTGTTCTTTGCTTTTATGACTATTGCCTTATTTGTCTTTATTTACACTGCATACCATATCAGTATTTCAGGTCACTTTCTTGTACTTTCTTTGTACTTTCTTGTGATCATTCCCTCAGTAAATGTCATTTCCAAGAACTGTGATTTTAGGGTCCTGAATTTCCTATCTTTTTCTTCCATATTCAGAGTTGCAATACTTTTCATTTTGTTTTTTCAACTGTCTTTGCTATTTGTTTAATTAGACTTTTCTTTTTCTCTTATGCTTTCATTTCTTAAACAATTCCTTATCATGTCTCTCCTTTGCGTCACATCACCTTATTTCTTGTATTCGTGCTGAACTAAAACAGGAGATAAAGTCAAAGTTGCCCTCCATAACTTCAAATCCTTCTTGACATGCTTTACCTTTTATCCCATTTCGCTTAATTATAAAGTCCAACTCTATGTTTCTTACTGAGTCTAATAATTCTTTGTTTCACAAACTTTGCTTTACCCTCTTTCTCCTCCATTCTCTCATTTTTTCAAAACATAATTCCCTCATGTGCCAGTTATCAAAGCCACAAGTTCTAATACTAGCTTTGAACATCTTTATTCTTGTATCATCTCTTAAAATATTTTAATCAAGTAATTGTGAAAACCCTTTCTCATTTTTATTTAACTATAAATAGAATTCAAGTAACAGCATCTTGTGAATTAACTTTAAACAAGTGTATTAGTTTCATACAAAATAAAACAGTATTTTGATATATCCTTTCATTTTATTGTGGAAAGGATGCTCACTATTTCAGGTTCACAGGGTTATGAATTGACAATTGAGGAGAAGTTTGTTTGTTCTACTTTGGGCTTTTTTAAGCAAAGCTTTAAAGTTTCCCCTGGACTTGAGACTGAATGAAAAGTTAAAATTTATTTTACTTGTCCCTAAGCCCTGATAGAAGACAAAGACTCTTCATATCTGTCACTATTTTGCTTGATTTAACACATATTCTCAGATGAACCCTTGTCTTGATCCTGGCAGAACAGGTGGTCTTTTCCCCTGTCCAGCAAGTGACACTGTAACCCGAGACTGAGATCCCAAGTCTGGTAATGACTCCTCCTGAAACACAGGCTCTTGTCACTCCAGCCTAAGCAGCAGTTAAACACTTTAAGCACAGCAAACAACTTCCGAGGGGCAGCCTCACCATCAAGTATCCTGCAGCCGAGTTTTTTTGAAAACTCAGGTAAATACATCATTCCAGATACCTATTATAAATCAGATAGGATCTTCTGAATGTCAGCTTAAGCATCCACTCCCTGGGGTTTTTGCTAAAGCAGAAATGCCTGAACTTCAAGTATCCCCATCCATCCTGCCCTGTTGATCTTCCCTTGTGCCAGGTTAAATCCCACGGGCAAGCCAGTAGCAGAGCAGTGTGGCATAGCCCTGGGCTTTGGAACCCCAGTCAGAGTAGTCTTGTATGGTTGCTCCCATGGTCCCGGAGGCATAATAACATGAAGGTTGACTCCAAGAAGTTTTATCAGAGTTTTATCTATAGTTTTATGTATAAGAATGCTAATTTCTATGCAGAGAAAGCTTAAGCATCTAAGCATCAGCAAAGGCTCTAATACCTACCTAGCAGACTCTGCATCCACAGCTTCCCAGGTAAACTGCCTGGAAAGCTCTGGACACAAGGCTCTCTCTGGTCAGATCTCTCTGGCCAGGCAGAGGGTCTGCTGCAACATGTCTGCTGTTTAAGAAGTCAGAACATGTCTCCCTTCTTCTTGCTCAGTTACAGAAATATATATCAGACTATATTGTTTATATTAATTGTCCAATGACCTGAGAGTCAAGCTCTCCCTGTCCAACCAAGGGGAACAAGGTCACAGCCAGTGAGAGTATGACTTATGCTCAGGAGAAATGTGGCCTGTAGGACAGGGCTACAGTCCTGCCCACTAAACCTCTAGGCCAGGGCTGCCAGGTATCCATAGAGTTGCACAGGGGCGGAAAAGGGTCTGATGGTGCTTAAGGAAAAGTACCTTAAGTCCTCAGGAACCTAAGCTGTCATGTAGGTACAGGCATCCTGTACATGGAATATTTCACAAAAATGGCCTGTTTTCCAGGATGCTAAAGGTTACTTGACAAAGCACAACTTGAGTAGCTTCAGCTACGGATGATATCTTCAAAAAGACTTCCAAAGTAAAACATTACTGGAATGGTTAGCAGCACTTTTAAATAGTGTTTTGAATGATTAATATTTCGCCATGTTCCCAGAAGACAAATCATTTGCTTTCTTTTTAATGAGTGCCAATTCTGATAGTGCTGATGGTGTTTTCCTGAGCAGTTATGAACACCCATCTAAAATCCGAGGATGTTGTTGTTTTTAGAAAATGTTTCTGAGGGAAATGAGGTTTGGCTTTTTCTTCTGGTCTACTTTGCTCAAAAGAAAATCAGGGTTGAAAGTGTTTCAGTGTCATAAGTAAAGTACTGGAAAATTAACACTGATACTGAAATTTTCCATTCCATGAAAGTTTAGATTTTCAACTCCAATTAATAAACAATGGAGGCTGAGAATTTTTGTTGCTGCAGATTCTCTGAGGTAACTTCTCTTGAGAATAAGGCACACATTGAAAAAGAGGACAGAGAGATTAATTTTTCTCTATTTACCAAGTAAATGAGTGTTTTCTCAGTGTTTAAAAAAGTCAAGTAGTTTATGGTTAGATTTATTCATTGGCTTGGGGATTAACTGATCTCTCATATACAGTATTTCTCAGGTTCTTATGACTTTTGTATAGTTTGTATTGATTTACTGTATATTTAATCAAAATTTCCAACGTCACATGTTTTCGCTGTCTGATAATTTCAGCAAGAAGTAGACTCATTGCAAACATGTCTCCTTAGAATGCAGCCCTCCCTTCCACTAGCAATAGTAATATTATAAAATAACAGTGATTAGTCTCTGTCACTGTAAAGTGCTTAATTCACTTTTGCCAATTCAGCCTTGGTTTTCATGGAAACAGAAGACAGTAATACAGAACTTTTTCTTCCTTTTGTTGGATGTCAGCTGCCTTCAAACTTCATTCACAAATCCCTCCTTCCTCCACATTTTTTCATTAAACCTAGAGATTTTAGGATTCAGGAAGATTCAATCAGCTGGTGTTTTCATTCTGCTGCAAATGGTTTTAAAGAAAATTTGTGGCCAGCAAAATTTGACAGGATGATTGACTTGGACATTAGAGTCCTGGGTTAATTCACAAAGTTGTCTGAAGTCAGTTTCTCATAGATAAAATGAAGCTTTAGTGAAGCCTATTGGTGCTGTAATTTATAGACAAAAGCTGTTACCTGGATTACCACTTTTATCATATTAAGATCCAAGTGTAGAAATGACTAGAAACATATAACAGTCAAATTAGATTTGGAAGGAGGTTTTTTGCCTTTCTAAGAAAACAGAGATCCTTTTTTAAAACCATTTGAAATACATTAATATCTCACCCTACTGCACTAAAAACTCTTGAAAGGATATCTTATCAATTAGATTGTCTTGACCTTAGGTAAAGTCCAGAAGGCATGTGTTAAAATTTTAGAAATTAGATATATCAAATCAAATTAGTTGTCTGTCTGTCTAGAAAAACACTTTTAAAGGTCACAAAGGTGAACCAGATGCAAAGCACTATTTAGCACACAGTAATGCTAAAGACTGGTACTATATTCCAAGAATAAAGAAGCTGAGCTTCTTTTCCATGTGAAATCTGTTAATGAATGAAAATGTGAGGTTTTCATCAATTTTTTTCTTACCAGTAATTTTGTGACAAAAGCTATGGTGGATAAATGAGGTACTCAAAGTAAGTGATTCACAACTTTTTCTGTTCAAAGAATGACAGATCATTTAAGTCACTAACAGAATAGGTTGCCGTGCTAGAGAAACAATAAGACAGGTCTCTCTAAAACAGAGGAGACTGATTACTTCATGTGGTTTTTATTCTTTTCTAATTTGGAAATATATATGAGATAGAACATCAACAGAGGTGAATAGGGAAGGTCAGAAAATCCACTTTAAAGCATTCTTTTTGCTTCTCCATATTTTTAAAAAACATTGTGGCCTCTGGAAGCTAAGAAGATTTGTAACTTTTTTTCATTTCTTCTCTTATTATCTGCATTGTGTACTATATGGGAACATTCGCTATGAACCAGTGTTTTTCTGTGACAGGTATAGCTGTTGTTACCTTGAAAAGCTGATGACTTTGATTTCGGTGAACATCACCTCAGTGCTCAAGTGCTGTGTTTCTTATGTTATTGTTGTAAACTTATTGGTTTTCATCCCTGACAGGGGAAAATAAAGCAACAGAGTCAATATGCATATGCATTTTTTTTACATCCCCAAACAATAAGTTATTCTCATATTCGCGTGTGTTCCCCCATAAACAGCACAGTGACACTTTATCTTTGTTTCACCATTCCTAAACTAAAAAATCATATTACAAATCTGCTCAGGCTCCCATTGCTCACTGTAGGTGACTGCTCTAGGCACAGTAGCACAGGCAGCCCAGCACTGCAGCAGTGACACACAACACTAACTGTGCTGTGCCATCTGATCTCAAGCAATGGTGACCTACTTGCAAGACCACCATAACCTCATTAACACAAGTGGCAGCTTAAAAATACCTCGGAATTTTCCTTTATTATCCTAGGGGAGGCTTATGGAAAGCACAGCTCTAGACTTTCCTTCCCATTCCCTCAAACACAGTGCCTTCTGCCTCCCTCTGAGTCCCCTTCAGCCATACAGTCATTTCTGCAGTTCAGTGTGGGTCACAATGCTGTCCCAGGTGCCACTACCAGCAACAGAGCAGGAATCTCACCACTGCACAAGCAACTCCTGTCTCAGAGCAGTCAGACCTCTTTGGCACCACCAGAGATGCCCCAAACCCCAGGGGTAACCAAGAGTACAATTCTGATCACTGTGGCACAGGCCACTTCTCAGACATCTGAGAAGCTCCCCAGCCTCCACAGCAAGTGCCACCAAGGTTTAAGCAGCTGCTGGCATCCGTTTACATTGTTAGCAGCACCTCTTTGTTAGCACTGTCATTCTCATTGCTGATGGGATGCTGCTTCTCACACCCCTGTCCCTAACTGTTTTAGTCACTCTTCAACTCTAATGAACAAAATAAAATTCGTGCCCAAAATTTATGTATACAGAGAAAAATTATCTGACAAGGTGATTTTTTTTTTAAATTTTATTTATACCATGATATCCCCATGGACTTTTTACTGGGGCCACCAGTTAACTTCACAGAGACAAATGAGCAATAAAGACACAATTTCTTCCTGCTGTCAAGGTGGGATCCATTTGAGTTAACAAGGTAACAGTGAAACCTTCCAGGTCTTTTTCCCAATTCTCTCAGCTGTCTAGACCCACAAACTTGATTTTTACTGGAGTAATGACTTCATCAAATATATTTATTTTCTTCCACAACAGCTAAACATAACAGCTGGCACAGCTGAAATGAGCCCAGAGTTTCACATTAGTGTTATCATAAAGGGAACCATCCCTGGTCCATTTCTTTCTTTTCACAGTTCTTGATTTACAAGAAGAATGCCTTTAGAAAATAATACCTTGGGATCTTTACAATAGGTTTTGCACAGTGGTATCACAAAGTACAATCTTTGGAACAGATTCTTATGGTCTCCCACGCCATGTAACACAAAAGCAATTTACAGAAATAAAAATCTAAAGAGGACCTGAGAGATTACTTCATTCATTTTTGCATCAAGGCAAAACAGGTTTGTATGGAACTATCTGGTAACAGGTAGTAAATATGACACAATGATGTCCACACCAAAAATGGCTAAAGGGAAGTGACTATCACATTACAACACCTTTTTAAGAGTTTCAGTGAAAGTTTTTCTCATAACAGTAGCAAAGACTTGATACATTAACATTTGAACTATTTGATATATGTTGTATTTTTATTTAGCTAAATCTTAATGCCAGAGAAAATATAGCTATAGTACTGTGGACTTAGTATATAGTATATAGTATAAGGACTTAGTAACAAATAATATGCAGAATGTAAATTTAAAAAAAAGACTGCGGTACTGACTGAAAATGTATTATTTTAAATAATTCATCATTTCATTTGTATATTGTGAGATATGATCATTCTTTTTCTGTATATTTTGTCTGGTGATAATTAGATTTGAAAGAGAAAATAAAAATTAATGCTAAAGTTTAAATTTTAATTCCACCATAATATACAGATTATAATAAACCTAAAAATTTCTAATACATCTGTAAAAATGTCTTATTTTGGTTTTGATGGTTTCTTATTTTAAACCATGATATTTTACCTGATGAGAACTCAGTACTCTGGTTCCCTTTATTCATTATTCTTTTTTAAAGTTCCTACAATGTGAATGGTTATAAATCTCTGATGGCTCAAAACTTATCCTACAAGAGTTTTAACAGAGGGATTTCAGTACTCAGTGTTATGAGAACAGCCTGCTGAAAACTTATGCCAAGTTATAAACAATTCTTCCCAGAGGATATCAATCACAATTCCATCACAATTCCCTTGTGATTTTCAGAAATCAGTAGTTCTCTACATTTTGGCTCTGTGAATTAATTTCTCTTTTCTGGCTTGTGGGATCCACTTTTCTTGCTCTCTTAACCTTCTTGGGTAAACTGTGTGAAAGATAATTTAGGCTGGCAGCTCTCTATTACTCCACCCAATACAATTCTTCAGCACCTGTGCCCTGTTTTGCTCATACTCTGCCTATTTTAATGATTAGCTTGCTTCCATGATTTGAATTTAGAAAGGAATGGATGGGTTTCCAGAAAGTAGGACATCTACCTGCAAAGAGACAGCTGAAACACTAGTGCTCTCCAAGGATGCTTAATTGCTACAAGCAACCCTAATTAGTGGGAGGAAACAGGGGAAAAAAAGGCATGAGGATGGACATCTGGTGCAGTTCCCTGTTCTCTACCTCTTCAAAATGTAACTTGCAGGCAAAAACTGTAAACTGAGCAGCAAACCTCATGTGTCCTAATGGATCATGACTGTGAAGAACACAGTCTTTTGATGGTTTCCCTCTATGTATAAACAAACTCCATCTTCTGTTCCTGATTATGCTTGAAATGAAAAGGTACTTAGCAGTTCATAAGCCAGAAAACTTGTCCATTAGTTCCCTTATTACTATAGTAATGCTGTCTTACGTACTATGAAATTATTTCTACAGGAGTCAAACCACAATTTACAAAAAAACTGTGTACACATAGCGACACCAAGCAATTATCATAAGAGGAGGAGGAAGTTTGAAGAGTTTTTGCCCTTTGAGTGTGACATCAGACAACTTGGAGGAAGTCTCTGAAGTACTGCCATATAACAGGGCATTAATTTCTGTCTGAAGTATGGCAATTCTGAACTGAGTTGTTCTGTCTCGAAGTTCCCTTCACTAAAGGTTGTTATGTCTTTATTTTCTGAGTTGTATGTCATGCTATTTTGTTTGGCATAGTATTTGTATCACTAAGTATATGTATTACTTAGTATTTAGAAATCTGTGACCAAATCATCATATTAAGCTAAACTAGAAAATTTTCTAATTAATCAGGCACACATAACCACTCCCAGCTTGTTCTACTTCCTATGAGAGAACAGCAGTAGAAGACCAAAGCATCTGAACTGCCCTCCCATCTCATGGAAAGTCTGGTGAAGAATATGAAACAGATCATACATGAGAATTACTGTGCCATGCTCCTGATTTCTGCTCTTCAGTTTTTAGTTTTTATGCATCCCAGGATAAAAAGCATAATAATGCATAAAGCAAAGTATTCCACAGGAAAATACTCATAAACAATTATGATTCCCAAAAAATGCAGAGGAAATTATTGGCAGCTTTTAGAATTGTATTTTCAAATGTTTTGGTAGTAGGCTTGGAGTTTTCTTCAATCATATTTCTTTTCTTTCTTTTTAGGCCTGCCAGTCTGTAATTAATTAACGGCCCACAATAAAGTCAGAGATGATTCAGAACACAAAAAAAAAAAGGAAAACAAAACAAACAAATAAACAAAAAAACCAGCAAACAACCCTGACAATTAAAACTGAAATAAATTTGTGTTCCTAGCTCATAATAAAAGCATCCTCCTATTTCAAGTTAAATTACATATTTACAACTATTAATAATTTCCATTAGTGAGAACAAAATTACTCAACAACCATCATCTACCTACACACTTACATGTTCTTACCTGATTAATATAATTATCGTCCTTTTTTAAAATTGTGCAAATAATTAAAATGCACATCAAAGGTGAATCCTTCACCATTGGTGGAGAATGGCTTTCATGCTCCAATTATATTTTGGGGGGACCAAAAGTCATGTCCACATTTGCCTATTGCCTCTATTTCCACCACTGTTTCTTTTTTTCTTCATTGTCTTTTTAGTATATCATAGTTCTATACCTAAATACATCATCCAGAAAACAAGCTATAGGCTATTTATTATAAATGTTTTATTTTTTATAAGCTTGAATGCTTTGATGTGGTTCTTTTAAGTAAATGATTTTAGAATTATGATTTATAAAAAAAATCTAAGAAAATATGGATGGTTAACTAACCTTCTGACAGAAAAGAAGGAAAAAAGATGAAGAACACAAATTTTACTTTCAGGAAGGAACTTTTTTTCTTTGTATTTATATAATATTAGATTTTTAGAAACAAATTTTAGTATGTACTTAATATTTCTTCTTCTTCTTTAGGGAAAGCCCAATGTCTGTTCTTTGACTTTCTTTCCAGAAAACACCTTTCTTACCATGAGGACATACGTAATAATAAGCATGCCCTTGAAACTGCCCTAACAGGAGGCTCATTAATAGAGTTTAAAAATTTATTAAGTGGTTCCCATAACTGGGCCATCTGTTACACGAAGATGAAAAGCTATGTGAAAAGTCACTCATTTGTGAATTGGGAAATGCTTTTTAGTCTTTTTAGTGTTTATGTCCTTATTATTTCCAAAAACAAGAATATTTTCCTCGTGTGCCTGCCACTTACACTCAGAAGGAGACATACCAGAAAAGCAGATGCTGTTAGAGAAATAGCACAGCATGTTCTCATTTCACATTGTTTCTCATTCTGAATCATAGAATCATATAGGTTGGAAAAGACCATTAAGATAATCAACTCCAACTGTAAATGGCCATAAGCAGCTAATTCACAGAGAAATCAGTGACATTCAGGTGCTCAAATACTATGGGCCATGAGTATATCCTTTCAAATACAGGAAAAAAGAAGACAAATATTTTAATGCTTGTGCATTATAGACAAAGTGTGAAAAAGAAGGATCATGTGTTGTTGGGGTTTAGATACCGTACTAAAGTTGGTTTTGTTGCAAACACCTGAGCCTTTCCTTAGTTCAGGTACGTAGATATCAGAGGGATGAAGCATTCACTGTTCTTCTGGAGAAGACCTGCTTAAGTGGGAAAATATCCCATACTATTTTAGTAAAGGGAGAAGTGTTTCAGAGCACAATCGGTGGCTGTGGTACATTGTTTTTAAGAACGAGACCTGTGACCAACATGTTCCTGTTCTGGAGGAAGCTTTAATGTTCAGGGGTCAACAGGAAAAACCCTAGCGATAAAGATTCTCCTGAAATTTTCAGTTATCTCCGAAATCATCACTGATCTCAAATTTTCCACTTAATTTTTTGTCTTGGACTGAAGCTGTCAAGTTCCCTGCTCAGGCTGAGTTTACATCTTCCTGCAGTTTACACATTGTAAAAATTGTTGAGGATATAACTATCAACTCAAGAGAAATAAAACACGGACCATGGCAACTAATCAGATATGAAACCGAATATTTCAAACTATGATTCATGTAAACTTAGTATTGAAAGAGCTGAGTGAAAAGCTTACGTACTTATGGCTCCTGCTCAGCAGAGTTTAAACCTAGTGCTGTTTCCTGTAGCTCCTTGTACCTAGACAATATCAGCAGGTAGCATCCTAAAGACAGTGTAACAGACCATGTTCAGTCCACAAGAAGGATTTGAACTCAGGATTATAGATGCTAAGAGCACTAATTTCCACAGTTTGAGTAAAGGAAATTAGTGTCTTGGTCGGTCAGGACTATCATATAGAACTACTAGATGTAACCTGGTGTATTTACAGTCATATCTATTGCTTCTACAAGACTCAATTATCANTAATCTCAGTTAACTGTCTCTTTTCCACATTATGTACTGTTGAAAAAAGGTTAGTTCAGCAGATGTTTCTTTTACTATTGTCAGCTTTCTAGATTTGATTTAGATTTAAAATGAATAAATTTTCCAGCTCTGGCAAATTACAAAAAAAACCTGGAAAATAGAATCCCGANTCTGTTTATGCAGATTACATAGGACTGATGGAACTTTTATTATTTGGACAGTCCAAAAAAATTATACTTCTGAGTCAACACTGGCAGGCATTTTGATAACAAGACTCGAGTGAAGGTTCTCATATTTGTCATAGTAAATGTCCCAATCCTATAACAATGGAAACTTATTTATAACAGCACATCTTCTGCAACCGGAGGTCTCCGGAAAAGTGCTTCTTGATAGCTGTTTCCCAGCAAAATATTCTGTAAAGATATGATCTCTAGATCTGTCTGGAACTTCTGAAAATTAAATTTGAAAGGTTGAAGCTGGTCCTGGAATAAGGTGAAAATGTGGCTACCTGTTCATAGGCTAAGCAAATGTCTCTCTATAAACAGTACTTTGGGAGAACCAAATCAGGATTATGTAGCTTCATTGTACATTGTAAAGTATTTTGAGCAGACCAGGGAGCTGGCTGGAAGAGAAGATGGGAATTTGGCAACCACTGTACAAGATATCTGGAGCCAGGAACATTTATTATGATCACATAATCTAAGGTCTAAAAAGTATCCACATGCAAATAGAAAAATAAATTACAAATCAATCC
>WEIV01013038.1:283437-302665 GCA_013390005.1 Calyptomena viridis | reverse complement strand
GATCTCAAAATACCTTGGTTTTTCAATTTTTCTAAATTTTATATCCTTCACATCAGTAACACAGACAGGTTTTTCTCTGTCACAGGCGATGGCAGCAGTCCCAGATGGTCTGAACAACACAGACTGAGAAAGGGCAAGAATTTCAGTCCTCAACAGACTTCTTTTCTTTTTATCCACCTGTAAATCAAATGTTTATCCGTATGAATAAGTAGTTACTAAATTTTCTAGGGCAACAATCAGTTCTCATGTAGGTCTAAAGATCTTGTTTCATTTGAAAAATCATAAAGAAAACTTAAAAGAGTTTGTTAATCAGATTGAAGGAGCATGATGCTTATGTCTATAACTGATTGTATATTGGTTGATAACTCGAAAATATGATTGAGCTCAATAGTACAAGAAATTAGTAAAAGTTCAGTGTTGCTAAAGCTTTTCAATATGTTGTTTTGGTGCTCAGCTTTTTTTAATGAGATCACTCTGAAAGTCAAACACTTTTGTCTAAAAACTCTCTGAAGACAGAGGATTTGTGTTCATATATATATATTTATATATTTTTATATATAT
Organism: Calyptomena viridis; assembly: GCA_013390005.1. Lineage (NCBI taxonomy): Eukaryota > Metazoa > Chordata > Aves > Passeriformes > Eurylaimidae > Calyptomena > Calyptomena viridis. The sequence continues at coordinate 302,104 of WEIV01013038.1, read as the reverse complement.
ATTTCTGTATTGATCACCAGATATTCCTTAGTAAAGGATATTAAAAAACCTTAATATACCAGAAGCATAGGGAAGCACGTATTTGTAGTTGTTCCTAAAAAATTAAATTATTAAATTAAATTGCAGTAAATTCCATGTAGTGCACTGGCCTTGCCCTAAACAGTGATAAATACCATATAGGGCTATCATTCCTATGGGATTCTGAGAGATAAAAATTTTTCTTTTTGGTTAGGTTGCTGTAATGTTGCAGAGAAATAAACCAATCAAATAATTTAAGTGTAGTTTCTCAAGGTGTCAATATAATGTTTCATTTCTAATTCCCAGTGGATGCCTCTTGCCACAAGTAGACTTCATCTATAAGTGCTTACAGTAAGATTTTTAGTAAATATATTGGAATGCTGTTGTTAAAATTTTTTAAATTTAGGGATAATTTTGTCAGCAGAAAAAATCATTAGACTTTCTGTTCTGCTTATGCCCAATGTTGACCCTTGTAACAGATTAGCTGTTCTATTAGCGAAGACAAATACTTACCAGAATTCAAGAAAAGAGTTGAACTGACACTAGGAGATTCTTGACATATGCATCAATAATATATAAATGGTTATTTTCAGTTTTTCACAGAATCGTGGGATCACAGGTTTACACAATGGATGATGTTGGAAGGGGCCTCTGGTGGTCATCTGAGCCAAACCCTGCTCAAGCAGGGTCATCTAGAGCAGGCTGTCCAGGGCCACATCCACACGACTTTTGCATACGTCCAAGGAGAGAGACTCCACCGCATCTCTGGGAAACCTGTGCCATTTTTTTTGTCAGCGTTGCAGTGGAAAAGTGTTTCCTGATGTCCAAAGGGAATTTCCTGTGTTTCAGTGTGTCATTGCCTTTTATCACTAGGCACCACTGAAAAGAGCCTGGCCCTGCCTTCTTTACACCCCCCTTCCAGTATTTGTATACACTGATGAGCTACACCCTTAGCCTCCTTCAGGCTGGACAGTTCCATCTCTCTTAACTTTTCATCACAACAGAGGTAGCCCTGCCTGTTATACATCTTAATGACCCTTTGGTGGACTCTCTCCTGCAGCTACATATCTGTCTTTTACCAGACCCGGTAAACTGAACCCCAGAACTCAGTTACAACCCTTCAGGCGCAGCCTCTCCAGGACTGATTAGAGAGGAAGGATCATCTTCTCTGACCTACTGACATATCTATTATTGCAGATCAGGATACCATTAGTCCTCTTTGCCACAAGGCCACATGGCTGGCTCACGGTCAACTTGCTATCCACCAGGTTTCTCAAGGGTTTTTCTGCCAAACTGCTTTCCAGTTAGGCAATGCCCAGACATACTGTTGCTTGGAGTCGTTCCTCCACCAGTGCATTACTTTGTGCTTCCCCTTGTTGAACTGTGTGAGTTTCCTGTCAGCCCATTTCTCCAGCCTGATGAGGTCACCCTGGGTTGTGGCACAGTGTATCAACCACTCCTCCCACTTATGTATTATCATCCAGATTGCTGAGGGTACACTCTGCCCCATCATCCACATCATTATTAATGGTGTTGAATGGTATTGTACTTGTTATGGATCCTCAGCGGGTCTGACCTTTGTTCATGAACGCTGGACAAAGGAACCATGGATCAACAGTCTAAAGAGGAAAGCTACTTGCCCTGAGCTCAGCCTAAGATAATGTTGGGAAACAAATCTTTTCAGAGTATAATTAACTATATAAGTTAAGTTCCCAAAATGAAAAATTATCTATTCAGATAGCACAAACCTCAGTGCATTTCACTCTTGTTGACTGAGGCACTGAATACGAGTATTAACAAGAGGCAGCATAAATGCCACCTCTTCTTACATAACTAACAAATGGATGTTTTTTGGTGGAGGAGACTAAGAGATGGTTTTAATTCAGGCAATCATCAAAACCAAGTTTTTAACCGATTTTTTGTACTGGGGCTTGAATAAACTGAAGCAGATATCACAGCCTGGTAGCATCAGAGCTGTGTGAAGACAGGTCCCTATTGTAAAGTTTTCCCCTGAGCACAATCCAATTCACTCAGCTTTGTACAGACAAGGCATAAAATGCCACCTTTACCAATGTCACATATAACTTTTCGGTCTGAGCCTCCTTTATTCCAACCATTTTAACAGTGGTTTCTGCACCAATTCTTAACAGTGATCTGAGTTTACATAGAAGTAGGATATAGTTCTTTTGTAACTTTCAGACAACATATTCCAGTTCCGTAACAGCCGAACCCTTTCCAATGTAGGGATGCACAGCACCTTAGGAAACATGACACACATATGACATAAATATGAATACTACTAGCACATTTTTAAGGAAACATGAACTAGGTTTAGTAGAACTATGTGGATTTTGGCATCAACAAATGGTTTTCAGAGAAGCCTGCAATCAAGGTCTCAAGCCCAATCTTGGGCTCCATGGTATGAGAGATATGGAGCTCCTGGATTGGGTCCAGCGGAGAGGTACTAAGTTGGTCAAGGGTCTGGAGAATCGCTCGAGGAAAGGCTGAGGAGGCTGGGCCTGTCCAGCCTCAAGAAGAGGCAACTGACAGGGGACCTCATCAATATGTATAAATATATAAATGTTGAGTGTCAAGAAGATGGAGCCAGGTTCTTGGGGGTGCCAAGCAATATGACGAGAGGAAACATGCAGAAACTGATGCACAGGAAGTTCCAGCTGAACATGAGGAAGAACTTCTTTACCATGCGGGTGACCAAGCACTGGAACAAATTGCCCAGAGAGGTTATGGAGTCTCCCACACTGGAGGTATTCAAGAACTGTCTGGATGCAATCCTGTGCCATATGCTCTACGATGACCCTGCTTGAGCAGGAAGGCTGGACTAGATGACCCACCGTTGTCCCTTTCGACATGACCGATTTTCTAATTCTGTGAAGGTGACTATCCAGTAATTTCAATAGTATAAAATGGTATTACCTTGGCAGGATTTTTGAGTTACTTCCAGATGCCTTTTATCTAAACTTGCATTGGGTAAAAAACCAAGCAAATAACCAGCCCACCACGAGAGCAGAGTGTGGGAGCTGACGCTGTGTGTCCTGGTGGTGTACCTTAACCACTAAGCTGGGGACCTGCTCAGTCTCTCCCTTGCCTCATTACTTGTAACTCCATGCAGCTGGGAAGAGCTTCAAGAGCTGGGATTCAGCAAAACCTGTGCCACCACAGCTAGAGGCTTGGAAAGTAGGCATGGTGCTGAGTAATGAGTTCAGCCCCCTTAGGCAGGAGAGGGTCCTGAAGTGGTGTGTCATGAATTGCAGTGGCCAGTTGTGTCCCTTAATAGTTAGGTCAGTCCAAGGCATTTCACCCTTTCAGAAAAAAAAAAAGAGGGGGAAGCCTGTGCTATTTGCAAAGCACCCACATAAACAAACAAACCATCTAACAAGTACTTAAAACACTCTGATGGCTTTGAAAGATTAGGATTGTAGATCACATTGAGAACAGGCAAAAACCTAATCTTTCATAAGCAGATAGAAAAAAAATATAAGTAAAGTAAGTGAAGGTAGGAAGTCAGATAAATTCCATAATGAATATTCTCCACTGACATAGGTTTTTTAAAGGCAATATCAAACATCTTATTTATTTAGTCCTAACAATTATACCACAATCAGAAGTCCTGCATACCCTTGGAAATGGCTCATAATGTCAAATCTAGCTTCTACAATATTTTTACAGATATGTAGGCATTAACAGCTCAATCGAAAATGTCACTGAAAAGGTGGAAAAGAAATCATAAGAAGCTTCAATGTACACAAAAAATTTTTACTAACTTTATGGCTTTTTTAGAATGTATCTTGTACTAATAGACATAATCATTACTGAAGTACAGATAAATCAAATTTGTTGCATTAAAGCTTTATCCATAATTAAGCAACACTGCAATTGCCATAGGGATCCAAGAACTCTAGTAAAAAAACTTACACGATAGTCTTACACACACACACACAAATGTGTTTAGCATTAAAATTTTCTTTTCCTTAAAGTTATACGGAATTCAAAGCTTCTTGACTGAAGTGCTTTGACTACTAAACAATTTCATGACCCAGTAATTCATATGGTCATCCTTTGATAACTTAGTGTTCAGTCTAGATTGGGCATCTAAGATTGCAGGATTTTCCTGGTAAAATAATTACTGGTGATACAATTAATATGATGACATTCAGATGTTTGTGTTCATGTTTCAAGCTTAACAGCCCAGTGAAATGGATGGAAGTGATTATGGCTTTCAGAGTTACTGTTTCAGGTTTTCTGTAGGCTCATGAACACAATATTGCAGTGCGTGTGCTTAGTTCACTTTCAAGGTCAGCTTCTACCAAAAGGACTAAAAAGCCTATGCAGCACCCTCATATTGTTCCCTCTTACTAACTGCATTGGCTAGGGTAACTTGCTATTGCATCTGCTGCTCCTCACTGAATTGTTGTTTTCGTATATATTTAGATGTACACAATGCACATGCTTTAAAGATATTGTTCATTTTATTTTTCTTTATGCTGAAATATGTCTGGGGAAAAAAAAGTCCATGCTACAGCTAAGAATATGTAATTAACAATATTTTCATTCCTAATTCAAGCTTTCGTAAATGTAATAGAATTATTCTGTCTCACAGCATATGGATTGGAAATATTCTCTTGTGCATACATTTTACAGATGTACAGTGATCATCGAAAGAAAAGATGGGGAATGAGACATTATACAATGCAGCAACACACAACCCTGTAACACTGTTGCTTTCCAGCATGTTAGAGGAATTGGTGCTAATGCTTATTTCTTGTCCTTTCAGACAAAATGTCACCAGCCACAATTGCTCCTGATAAAATTAATCATATCGGGCCATATGTTTCCTAATGATCCACAGATGACAGGTTGATAGCAGCTGTTGTAGACCAAAGGTATGAAAAATAAACAAAGAATGCATCACCATTAAAAAGCTGAAAGGTTCCTGTAATTACAGATCTCTATCAGAGCACAAAGCCTGGAGTATACTGACAGCAAGATCTTTCCAATATATGGGGAAAAATGATTTGTTGTCATGTTTAAAGAAGTCATGCACATGTCAGTAACTCTGTAGTAACTTGCTTAGGTGAGGGAATATCAATTACATAAATTCCTTTGTTCTAGCACTCCATAAGAAAATATCCTTACATACAGACAGAAATGACTGGTGAAACTACAGTATTACTCAGCATAGAATTTGTACCTTATCAGCTTGACTCTGAACTCCCTACACAAAATTTGCACTGTTGTATCGTTTTTTATTTCTGATGAGATTCTCCTGAATTGTGCAAATTAGTCATGTGTAACTCAAGCTAGCAATTTATCATGAATCTCTCATGAATTTAATTACAGATAATTGCATACATAAGTGAAAATTTCCCCATTAAATACTTTTTCTTCAACTTTGTTTTCAACTTTGGTAGTCATAGCTTTTTCTTAATGAAGATCATCTTATGTTTTGAAATCTACTCAAGCACAAGATGAATTATAAAGGAAATGCCTCCAACCATTTTAAATCAAGAAGCATTTTTCTCAAGAAGAGAAAAATAGCATTTCTCTTTAAAAAAAATAAATAAATAACATTAGGTAAGATATGAAAAGGTATTGTAAGAATTCTTTTCAGTGTTTTGAGACTATATGATCTTCAAAGTCTCTTCCAACCTTCTAAACTTAAATTTCAGTACAGCCAGCAGAACATGGCATGTAAGTTAATAGTACTTGTTCAATAACGGATGAGATTTGATAGTGAAAATTTAAGTTTTACTAGGTTGGAAAACCAGCTGAAGACATGTAGATGAAATATAATTTGTATATTTATATAATTTATATATTTATATATTATAATTTATATATTTATATATTTAGATAATAAAATATAAAACATAGCATAAAGTTCTAAAGATTATATCTTCTATTTAGCATTTCTGCACACTCCTTTTCACTCTGAACTCACATCTAAGGTATGATGAGGATTTAATAAAAAACATTAAGAGATGTCACATGTGTTCTTTTTTGTTATGTTGAACCTCTTTTTTGAGTTTATGCTACTTGGTCACTGTGAAGAAAGAATTTATAAGTTTTCATAGAATTGAGCAATTTTTTTGATTATTAGAGGCACTTAGGATTAATGCAGGGCCAAATGTCCAGCATGCCCACAGCAAGGATTGTATTTTTGCATCTGCAATTTTTCAGGCACAGATGAAGTTATTTAAACATCTAACTATTTGATTTACAGATGCAATCAGGTACCTGCATATACAAGTGATTGTAACTGCAGGTGTTAGATTGAGGACTGTAATTTGAAATTGTTCCTCAAAATTTGCAAAATAATTATTGTTGAAATTATCTATGTGGGTTCATTAAACAAGTAAGCTTTGATACTTTGTATTCTCCCTGTGTCAGAAACCATTTAAATCCTTAGATAGCCTTCCTATGGATCTCTGCTCTCATTACTTTCCTTGCTCCACTCTTTCTTATATCAAGTATGAACACAATGTCATTTGCTCTGGCACAAGTACAACATTTATTCTGTGTAGGCTGTGCACTTAGTTTGGTTGCAGACTTCTAAGAGTTGATCCCTTTGTTTTATACACAGAACTAGGAACAAAATTAGACGCTCACATGAAAATGGCGTGAGGCATCCACTCACTCCCTTCCTCTGACCCCAGCTTCAGCTGTATTAATGAAGCAATTCTCACTGACATGAGAGCTTTACGTAAGACTTTAACAAATGAGCATGATGGTCACAATCTTGCTCTGCATGTTATTACTCCATCTAACAAACCATCTCAGAATCAAAGATATTGTTTTCCCCTTCTGTCCTTTTAGTTGTACTTTGCCGGCATTTGTAGGAAGATAATCAATACACATGAAACGAAAAGATAATGGAAGACCTTGTTCTTCAAATGTTTTGCATGAGACAAAGTGACATTACCAGGTCACACAATGATTCTGTGCCCACAGAAGCTATCGTAAGGACTAATGTCATCTTACACATATCTGTAAATTTATGCACTAACAATTTATAAATTACTAAAAAACAACAGACAGATCATGCAGAACAATGTGCGCTCTCTGTACTCTTACAGGACAGACAGAAATCTTTAGCTGCTGTCCCTGGGCCCTCTTCAAATGTTTCTGTGTTGTCCAGATTGCAGAAGGGCCATTACAGTGACACATTGACCAGGTAAGAACTGTATTGATTGTAGTTACTGTTCCTGCACAAACCTGTGTTCCACTGTGGAAAACTCTCTAGCCTGCAGAGGAAAAAAAACCTACAACAGTGAAGACTGCCTTTTTTATGGATTCCACCAAGGGCTGTACATTTTAATAATATAGACTATTACAAAAACTGAAGCTTAACAAGGAAGATTTTAATAATTCATTTAATTATCTTTGGCAATAATTTTGTTCCTTCCCTTTTACATGAATTTTATCTCCCTTCATTAAGATAATAGATAATATAACCCTCTTCTTCAAAAATGGTGTCTAGTTCATTTGGTTTAGCCTAGCAGTTTTCCAGGTTGTTAAAGATATTTTTCAGTATTAAATATCAGCTGTGACACAGTCATTTCTTTACTGTGTCTAGATGAAAGTTAGTAGTATAAGTCATATGTTTTTCTTTCGTTACTCCCTTACAGGATGCATGTTGGTAAAATTCATTAAAAGGAATTACCGTAAGGGCAAAGAAAAGTTTTCCCCAAGCAACATTGAAAAAACCAGCAGAAAATAATAGTAATAATAATTAAAAAACAACAAACAAACAAAACAAAAAAAACCCTCCAAATCCAACCAAGAAAACCCACAACCCATTATATTTAAGCACACAAAAGTGCAAAATAATTAATCAGGCTAGCTGGATGAGGGTAAGAGGAATTAAAATCCTCAAGACAAGGAATATCTCTGGGTGGCACCAATGCTGGGAGAGCTTTAGCAGTGTGTATGATCAAGGAGCTAGGCACTAAAGCTTTAATCTATTCAGAGTTTCAGAGCATCTGCTAATCTCCATTGAGAAAGATGTGTCTTATTCTGCAAGGGAAAATGGCAGCCCTACACAGGGCAAAGCTCTGGGCACACAAAGGTGTATTAAGTAACATTCAATATCCATGGGGTTTTAATGTATCTTGCTGCTAATTCCTGAATCATAACAGAGGTCATCAACGTGATAATTAGAAAGATTTCTACTGACATCAGCAGGCCTTGGGCCAGGCTCCAAGCAAGGTCTGAGTATATGACTGGCGATGGTAAACAGACAAGGACTTTGTGTCAAGCTACAGATGTTTTCTGGGAGGTAAATGCAGAGTGCCTTTATTATGATTCCACACAGAAATTTACAAACATATTTGTGCTTCTTAATATCATAAGATAAGCATTTACAAAGGAAATTAGAGTAGAATGACGAATGTAGCTAGGGGGTTAGTAGTCATTAACATATAGAGATTGGCTAAGTTATTGTTACGGGAGAGAATGATGCCAAATGAGACATCAAAAGGGTGAAAATGACAAAATTGTCTAACACCATTTTTCTTAATAATACAAGGAATAGTTGAAAAAAAACCAACATCCCAAGATAAAGTTTATGGTGCAAATTTAATGTTTTTAAGAACTAGGAATTCCTTACTGGAAACCTCTAGTTACCCTTTATTTCAGCTATTAAAATTAGCTTGGAGAAAATGTGATGTTTTCTATGGCTATGGAAAATTCTGGAATGAAATAAAAACAAAGAGATGAGAACATCCTAGAAATTAGTTAATTTCATCCTCCTCCAGAACATGGCATGTTGTTCATGATCCTGATGTCGCCAATCACTCATTTGTTGACTTCATTGTGATTTTCTGTGGATTCAATCTTCTCACTGCGTACAGTTCTTGGTACTTCCTATTGTGACATCCAGAGTTTTTGAAGTTTCTAAAACTCCACACAATTAACTTCTATAATTTGGTAAGAGAGAAAGCAGGTCTTTTCCGAATGTCTCATGATTGGTCGTAATGATTTTCAGAAATCTTATCCCTCACTAAGTTTTTAAGAGCAAGATAAAGGACATCAGGGACAAATCTGTACTACAGAAATTAGATTAACATTGTCCCAGTTTGGAACAAATATTCTCTGATAAAAACAGGCCGCAATCACCCTCTCCCACCGGGTACGAGGAAAGAAATATTCCCTCAAAGGAAAGTGANCACCCCAAGACAAACATGTAAAGTTTTTTTAATATCACCAAACACCTTTGATTGCCAAACCTTAAACAACTCAACATACTATCCTTAACGTCTCCTTTTGGGGAGGATTCCACTCCCTTTTGCTTGGGAAGCAACATAGCTGCTACCGGAGCTGCAAAAAGACAACAAAATTCTCTCTGCATCTACTGCAAGAGACAAACCCTTGATTATTTTTGGCTCTTGAAAACACAACACATACACATCAGCCTATGAAATGTCTGCAATATGCAGCAAAATGAAGGGAAAAAACCTCTTTAAAGCTGTTGTGTTTTAGCAGGTTGCCACACAGCCTTGGCATGTGCCAAGGGGGGAGGCAGATAGAGCTCCCTGGGAAGTATGTAATGTTTACCTTCCTGGCACAGAAACATTTTTCCTGGGCCTATCATGACTTCTGTTGAATACTTGCCTGGAGGAAACCAAATGGTTTGCACTGCTTCTGTAAGAACACACCAGTTTGCCTGTCAGCATCACTGGGGCAAGACAGTCCCACTCTCCAGACATGGGACTGGGGCTCAACCTGCTAAATAATCTTTGGAGTGAAATACAAAGTGTGTAGTGCTGCATACCATGTAGGAGACAGTAGCTGGATTTAGGGAGAAGGAAGGAGTGGGTGAGACACCTCCACGAAAAATTCGTCCTGGAAGAAGGTGTCCTTATAAAGAAGTTTAGAAAATAACTGCTCCTTTGTGGATATTGGAAAGAATAGAGAGGGTGCTTCAAATGTCTGGATTGCCATGCCAAGAACATACAGCTGCGCTGCCCCTCAAACAGTCCTAGTCAGGACAGACACCCATGGGACCTGAAAGTGTGCAACTGCATTCCACCATGTTTGACCAGAACTTGTGTACATATTTAGTGACTAACAAAGAACAATGTTGTCAAGGTTGACCATATTTTCCATTCCCAAGGGGAGAGTGCTATGACTAAGTGCCAGAGTCCTTGTGAGACCAAGCATCATGTCCCACTCCCACTGTTAAAAGTACTAGTGAAAATATATTCCATTTATTCAGTTGTATGACAGATACGGTTACATCTTTCTCCACCAGCATTCAAATCAGATCTAAAGAAAGACTTCAAAAAATACAACGAAGATAAAAAGGACCTCGTTCTCCATAAACAGCCAGGTATCCAGATGCTTTTCTTTTGCTCATAGTAGAAGAGAGCTAAAGAAGTGTTTTGCAGAGCATTAAGGCAAAAAAGGAAAGAAGGTAGAATTTTCTGATGGACGAATGTATGTGTTTCAGCTTGGAGTGACCTCAGCGAGAATTCCTCTCTGCTTTTCAGTGAGTGACTGATCTGTCTGTGACAGGAAAGTTAGATGTAAGAGGCAAATATTTGTGACGTAGTGTAAAAGAATTGTTTGAATTCTTTTTCTCTTACAAAACTTTCAACCAGGAATGCACCATTTGCACTATAATGAAGAATAGGAACTAACCCAGAATAGGAACTAACCACTCTGAAGAGCTGCCAGAGAAGTAGTTCTTCAGTGTGAGGAGAAATGTGGGGGTCTTTTATTTCAAACTGCATTTAGAGAATTACTTTTTTTAGACAAAATACCTGGTTGTCAATGAAACTTACATATGGATCCAGAGAAGATATCCTTTTCCCACTGTATTTTTTGCCCAGATCTGAGATTTTTGATAACATCTAATCAAATAAAAAGGAAAATGGAGAAAATATTCAAGATAAAGAAAAAGGTAGAGGTAGTTTTATGTTTGGTAGAGGTACAGAGAGATAATTGACCACTTGCTACCAAAAGAAAATAGTTCAGCAAAGTTAAAAGGCACTGGAAGCAACACTGATGCCAATGTAATTACTGAAAATGAAAATGATTATGATTTTCATTGGCCTGAAGAAGAATTGCATGGTAATAGTACTGCAGCTGGTGAATCTCATACGGCTGCTGAAGACCAAAAGCGTAAGGACGTGCCAAATGACCTTCCTAGCAGCCATGCTATAGTTGATTACAGTGGGGATGCACTTTCCAGGAGATTTTCCTATGGGATGTTTTGATTGGCCCTTCAGCCCTATGGCTCTGGAAAAGGTGATAGACACAAAACTATTAATTTTAGTTCTTAACACTGTAAACATTCTTTTTCTCCCTTTTCCCCTCCATTTCCTTTAGACGTTCATGGTCCCTGGCTGCGGTGGGGTCATAGCACAGCCAGAAATGCAAGCTGAGGACACCACTGGCAATGGGCAGCTGCATGGTGCTCTGGTTGACAGTGCCCCATCTCTGACCAGATGTCAGTTCTGGTCTGATCTGCTGGGTGAAAACCTCTTCTTTACTAAGTGACTGCTGTCCTGTCCTTACTGCCATTTGCCTGCTGGTGTGTGGAGACAGATGACTTGTGCAGGCAGTGGCTGTCTTCCTCTCCATCTGTTTGCACACTGAGAAACAGGAGGAGAGCCTGATTTCAGTCTAATCTGACTTTATAGCACTCCATCACTTAGCCCACTGCAAGTGTCCTTTCCACTAGAACTGGCATGCATTGGTAAAGTGTGGAATTCCATAGATTTTAGCCCAGTTTACACTACCGTTATGTAAGCTTGGACACAAAGGGATAGCGAAAGAGAGACAACACTGAATATTTTCATGTTTTAGTTCACTATTTTACCTTAATTGGAAATAAAAACTTTTGTATTTTAAAGCTGTTTGTTCATTGAAAAAATCAAAGAAAGGCTGATGGAAACAATTGTTAGAGAAAGATTTTCTGCTGGGAAAATAGAGACTATATAAATCAATGTATCTCCAGGGAAAGATCAATTTTTATGGAATGTTCCCATCATGATAATCTAAATTAAATACTTTATATTTACATTCATTTCTGCATCCAGTTAGACCAGCACTGTGCCTATTAGCACTTGCTGCCAGAAAATACTCTTCTTCATTCTCCCCAATGAGCCAAGCTTTTTGTTTGATCTGCATCTCCCTCATGCATCAGAGTTTGCTATAGATGATGACTTGCTCTGATGAATCCCCAGAGTTTCAATTGAATTCAGAAGTGGGAATAGAAGAGAAGGGAAACAAAGAACTACATTGCAAATAGGCACTGAAGAAACCTAAGCATAGTGAAATCAAGGTCAAGCTGAGCCAGATACACTGCTATTGCCAGTTCCCCTCGACTTTAAATAATTTAATTCTGAAAAGGCTCTTAAATTTTTGATTGCTTGTTCTGAATCTTGTTTGGATTTATATATACTCATATTTTGCTTAGATGTATTTTTCTGCTAAAAGAGGAATCAACAAAAGGCTGAGATGAAGAATAAGTTCTGTAGATGGTATGGCAAGAAGGGCAAGGAACTCAGCATGGCAATGCCCTGATCAAGCGCAGAAGGTCAAAGAAAGAAAGGAAAAACATGAAAAGAACTTGGCTGGTTTAAGAAGGAATTGGGTTGTGATTCTCTTTCAAACTGTTCATGCTTTGGAGGGGTTTATGTAAATTCAGCCTACCAACAGCATTGTCCTGCCTGATGTTGCCATGGCATGGGTAAAGCTTCTCACCCTGATGTTGTTGATACCAGCACAGTGGGATTTCCTGTCAGATTAGGGACAGCCACCGAAATCTTTTAACCTGATCCTAGGGTGACTTTCCTTAAGGGTTCATGATGGATGGGGAAGGAGACTTCAGGTGGAAAGGCATCATCCCTTTCAGGAACTGTGCAGATGACTGTGCAGAAGAGATGTGATAAGCCCTATCTGAAAAGGTGCAGTTTTATCATGATCATCTAATTACCTCCATGGTTCTGCACCATCAAAATGAGCTAGCACCTGCTTGGAGCTGTGGCTGCCAAAGTGAAGTTGAGGCTCTCACTGATTGTCAGGCAGCAAGATTGCTGCTACATTGGGAGAATCTGCCCTTCTTTTCCTGTCTTATGATATAGTCTCTCTTCCATATATTATCTCTCTGTAATTATGAATAATTCCTAATCCATGCACTCCACTACCATATATTTCTCTAATACATGGCTTATTTAAACTCTGGTTATATGATGTGTTTTTCCTCTCTTGTAGTTAGAAAATGTAATAAAGCTATGCAATGAAGTGAAGGACCAGGTCTTACCAAATGAAAACCTGTGAAGGTGGCTTTATGACAGAGACAGTTTGAAAAATGATAAAATAATAATGCAAGTTCTTTCTTTTTTGACAGGCCAGATTTACCAGTACACTCCAGACACATTGCTCCTCGTCAGCCGCACAAAACAGCTGTAAACCTGGGTTAACCAGGCTGTTAAATGAGTTTACAGCTGCTTTGCATCACCAGAATGGCTCAAAGCAGGCAGCACATATCACTGAATTTGGGCCTAATTGTACACTAATGAACGATGAAGTCATTTAGGATGCAGTATTCACTTTGGCAGAATGAAAAAGAAATCTTTGTATAGAGCAGATATGTTAGAATTTATCCTGGCTTTGCTCAAGGGAAAAAATTCATCCTCTTTTATTCTGAATGGATTATAATTAAGAAAAACATCAGAGACAAATTATTCAAGGTTAGAAATTTAATAGAGTTTTAAGAATACATCCACTCTTTCCAGAGATATTAGTGCTTACTCAGGCTGGAGTTACAACAAGAGAAACTCATAGTTTAATTATAAAATAATGGTAAAAAAACCTGCTTAGGTAAGCATGTGTTTCCATTAAAGAAAAATCACTACAGAAAACAAGATTAAAAGCTAATGTTGCAAATCTCATTGTCTGTGTATAACTTCATTAATGCTGGATAACTATTGTATAATTAGCAAGGTGTCCATTGTAGAAATCTGTTAAAACAGTTGAAATGAAGTCCACGTAGATGCCTGCTTAGTGTGTAGTTACCTTAAAAAAACAAAAGCTTGGAGTATTTTTCAGTGCTTTAAGACATTGTTTTTCTTCTGTAAATAAAGCTTACAGCCTTAAGGCATTTGCCTTTCTGGGAGTACAACAGTCTCTGATATAATTTGACAAACACAGAAAGCATAAAAAACTCCAAATGACTGGTTCTTATTTGTATATGTATAAATTGTATATGCAAAAATCATGCTTAAATTGCAGGGGAAAGGTGGGTCAGGACAGCCAATGAACAGAGTAGCATATTTTCCTCTTTACACTCCCAAGCTTTGCACCAACAGTTATGTGAGACACGATGGAGATCTGGGCCCTCCATAGTAGAGACTCGTGCATCACTCATCCCTCCAGGTGACCCCTAAAGCCAAGAGACACCTGGCCTTTCAACTTGACTTATCTTCATAATTCCACTTTCCAAAATCGATAGCCAAACCACAGTTTTCAATTAAGCAGAATCAGGCCTATTTCACCTGGGCTAGCCACAGATTGGCTGTAGGTAGATTCATACAGCCACAGGGAGGCAGAGGTAAGCGCAGCTTTGCATACTGAGCCTTAGCCTACATCCACACAGGCACCTAAGGCTGTGTCTCCTGTGCATGAACACATAACCCCTCCTCCCAGCAGGCCAGTGATTAGCCAAGGCCAAGGGCTGTGCTCCACCACAAACACATGGCTTCTCATTCACTCCTGAGGAGCATCCAGCTGGCCCAGAGCATATACACAGAGATGACGTTTTCCTGCAAAATACTGTGTAAGATACCAGTAAAATATTACATTTGTTTTGAAAACATATTATCCCAAGAGGGATAAAAAATAGCAGTTTAAAGAAAAAGCCAGGAAAATCTGATCTTCAGGCTGCAAGATATTTAACCTTTTTCATTCCTGAATAATGAGCATCCCACACACTTTGAGAGATCATAATAACTGCAGTAACAATACTAAGAGGAAATCAAAATCTGAAACAAAAGGCAAAACTGAACTCAAAATACTTAGGAGGTATTCTGAAAATTATGTTGCTAAAAGGTACAATTTAGGAAATCATACTTAACCAACAGGAATAGAAAAACATGTGAAAACCTCATGAAAAAAGGAAAAATATATTCAGAAAAGCCTTTTGTTGCTAGAACTACAAAAGCAAATGATGAATCAGATTGTGACATGTCATTAGAAGGATTTGTCTCTTCCATATGAAAGTAACTTTTAGCCAACTCAAAAATACAATTTTCATGTATAATTTCATGAGGATCGCACTTCTTAGGAAAAAAAAACGCACACAAAAAGTACCTTTCCTGAGCCAATATAAAACCTTTTAATAAAAGTAACTACTTCAAACAAGCAAAGTGGACACATTCATAAAAGATAATATTCAGAAAATATAACAACAATAATAGAAGCTGGTTGTTTTAAGATGCACACTACTACCACTTCCCCTTTTTATACAGCCCAAGACATATTTTATTATATTCAATTCAGTCAAGTCCAAATGGAAAGATACTGCTAATGAGTTAATGCAATTCTCTGACTGCAATACCTCCCCTTGTGGAGCAAATAGTATTTTGTTGGTCAGGAAGCCTGAAAAGCTGTATCCATAACGCCGCTTGTCCTTACAGACCAGAATCTCTGCTGACATACAATTTTTTCACCACACTGTTCTCAAAGGAACAAGTCCAGATCACTTCCAGGGAGGATCTGGACCCTTATTTATTGTGACTATCTGTCTCTTCTAGCGCTTCATCATTGTCTGCATGGTTGAGCAAATTGACTGGGCATCTCTGTCTGGGAGGATAAATATACTTGTGTCTGATATCTATGAGGAAGGATTGATGTTTTTGTGGACACCTGCTCTCAGAGACTGGATTAGTTTGTGGAGGAGTCTTCTGGTTCTCATTTAGGGGATAGTTAACTTTTGCATCAGACTGCAGGTGTTTTGGGAACTGTTTGCCTTCTGGAATTAGGACCTTGAGACAACAGGCTGGGGACTAAAAGAAAAAATGAAGAAACAGATTACAAGGTGCTAGTTCTCTCTCAAATTAGGGCTAGGCATCCATTGCTTCCAGGAAGGGACACCCACAGGTTCAACTGACCTCAAAAGGCCATGGCTGACCTCCTCTTCACTGCTCAGTGGGACCAAAGGATGACCCATGCTTGATGTGCAGTGGATGTTCAATGACTCCATCCCCAGCCACCGAAGGGAGTTAAAGAAATTCAAGCACATGTCACTCTGAGTTTATCCCTGCATATACTTTCATGGAAACATGCATCCTGGGGGATAGGGGATTGCTCTTGCTCATGCCCTCCTATAAATGCATGTACTTACATACATATGTAAGTGTATTGGTACCAGACGAGGCTCTCACTCCCACACTCCACTTGACCCATATTCACAAAGAATATTCTGCATTGAGTAAGGCACTGAAATATTTCAGGATCTGTGTCTCTGCTGGGGTTAAGATGACTCAAAGTCAACCTTACACTTAAAATAACTTGGAGGACACTAACTCTAATTGTGCAAGACATCGATCAGCTATTCCCTCTCCAGGTATAAGGAGAAATCTCGATTTTAAAGAAGTTGTTTTGCATGCATCCATCACATGGGAGTGTAAATTCTTACACTCATCTCTGAAATATCTAAAAATGGCCCTTTCTAGAAACAGATGACTGGATAACTAATCTGATATGATATCTTGTTTCACGTATTATAATTGACACAAAACCAAGGCTGGTGTCCCACCTGTCTGTACATCAAAAGTTAGGAGTATGCAAACAAGAAACGGCATAAGACTACTCTGAAAGAAGTGCTAGTGATCAGCCAAACAGGGACTAATTACAGGCAAACTGGAAAGCTTACATGTGCCTCCTGGAATATGTCAACCATTGTGGCAAAAGGAAGTCCTATCAGATTCCTAGGAACATATGCTTGCTCAAGAAGAAAAAAGAAAAAAAAATCAATACCACAGATTTAATTCAAAGCACCAATAGAAAATCTACTACGAGCAGAGACAAATAGGCATTTAGCACAAAAGCCAAAGGTCGGACAAGGCAGATTACTGATCTTCCCCCTCCTAAACTAGCTTAATTTCTATATCCTTTTAAACACAAAGCTGCAAGCCATACAAGGTGATATTGCCAAGATGCAGGTCTGAAAAAGGATCTCTGTTAGACGTATATGTTGAACGTGTTGGTTTTTTCCACACCAATGGTATGTCTTATTTTCAACTGAATATTACTTCTTGAAATAGGTTGTAAAGTGGAAAAATAAAGACAAACATGCTATTTTCTCATGTAAAGGAAGAAAGGCATTTGTTACCCTATAATCATTCTTGTTCAAAGGTCACCTTTTGTTAGAATATTATGTATGAACATGCTAGGTAAGAGATTTGCCATTTTTCTGTTTTCCTTCCTGAACTGCTATGTTCAACAGTCCATAATGAGATCTAAAATTTTTGGGTTGGGTTTTAATGCAGAGGTAACATTAATATTCTTAATTCATGGGGGGAAAAAAGAGGAAAAAAAAAAAAGAAAGGATAACTTTATCTATTGGTATTTATAGCATGATTTAGGAATAGACAGAATGAAGGATTGCATCACATTATAGATATAATCTATAGAGTCTGGAATATTGTGTTTATCAGCAAAGATTCGAGAATATTACCATTAGATCCAAGTGAGTTCTGACAGAGCAATGCATCCATTTTTTCTGTATATTCTCTATGAATATGCATCTCTGTTTGTACAGGGATATGTGTACGTGTGTCAGTAGACATCTCTACACCAGAAAAAGGAAAGAAATGTACCAAAATTCTGAATAAAACTAGTCACTGCTTGTGTTTCTCACTTATACAACCTGGAGAGCATTGGAGAAATTGGATTTCTTGCCAGGTTTCTGCTTTGTTTTTTCTCCAGAGCACAGGATGGAGACCTGTCTCTTCTTACTCTACCAGGTGCTAGCAGAGATTGCACATTTCCTGTCATTGCATCCCAGGTGGTGAGGAACCACTGTGATGGCAATCTCTTTTGTGTTTAGCATGTCTTGGACCCAGCTATGGGGACAGGGAGCAATGCTGAAAGCCAGAAAAATAGACAATGCTACATAAAGTAACTTTTTAGGAGTTATATGCTTCAAAACTTGAGCTTGACTATCAGTCTCAAAACTGCAAAATTCTCTGTTTCAGGCCAGTTTAGGGCTAGAAGTGAGTTCTGTGTCTCTTTGGTATTATTCCTTTCCTGTCATAGCAAATATCCACTTCCATTTCTGTATATCTGCAGTCTATGCAACTCCTACATGTACAGAATCTGACAGTTTTTCGGGACTCTTTTTTGGTCTTCTGGTACTAAGACTACTATATCATTAGGGAGAAATATAGGTGTTTGTTCAGAAAAGGAAACAAATATGTGGCAGGTTAGATTGCAACAAAGGGGGAAAAAAATATCAGTTTGAAACTGCTCAAAAGTTTGGGTGGGTGTTATGGTTTTGTTTTGAGGAAAAACTTTTTCCACTTTTGTTTGCGGGCAGGGGGTGTGCCTGCCCAGGCGGGACCAGGGCCCCTGTCCTGCAGTGGGGTGTTGCGGGGCTGGCCACTCTTCACCTTCCCCCCCC
>WEIV01013038.1:256071-283179 GCA_013390005.1 Calyptomena viridis | reverse complement strand
GTGTTTTCTTTTAACATAAGGGTGTTCTTAACATATGTTTTTGTTCTCTGTTTTAGTAAAAGTTTTTCTCTATACTTAAACGAGTCTTGAAAATTTGATATTGAATTCATCTGAATTCACTTCAACTGTCCTTTTTAAATGAGGACAGTGTTGAAGGAAGTTTCTGGAGAAGAGAGGAGCAGGCAAATAAACTAGTTGAAACTAGAATATATATTTATTACATATTTAACCACGGAAATCTCACCTACTTGAGCTCTTAGTGACAGATGAAATCACATAACACATACATTAGAAATGTATGTAGAAATGTGTATCAATCAAAGAACAATGGAAATTTTCCACCTTTTTGTCTTCCTGTGTTACAACAAGAGACAACAGAAAAATGAGCCAATCGATCATAGCTTATACAGTCAGACTCCTAAGATTTGCAGGATGCTCAGTAATTTGTGATTTGACCTCTTGGTACCTTCCTTTTGCTGAGGTTCTCGCAGAAAAAAATTATGTGTCAATGAAGAGTGACACAAGATTCATCTTGTTTGACTGGCTAGGTCACAACAACAGTTTGGGTTAGTCTATAGCCATATGTGATGGCTGGGAAAGATATAGTGACGGTCTGTGGAATTACTTCTTACAAGCATCATCAGGAAAGCCACAAAAAAACATCTAGGTCTGTCAGATGGAGTATCGGGTGATCCATAATATAGCAGCAAGCACAGAAACATAAATATCTTGGATTAAAGAAAACAGAAACCAATCTGAATAGCAACTGGTAGAACCCTGCGCTGCAATTATGTCCACTGCACTGCTCTAGTGTAGGCAACACTTTTGGTGTTATAAGACTAGTGCCATAATTTCCACACTGCTGGAAGACAAGCAGACAGAATGAACAGTCAAATTCAGCAACCACACAGACTGACCTTGGGTCTAGCTAGTACATAGTTCCTCAGTGGGTTTGCTGAGCTCCCTGGATGGTGCTGGTTTGTCCTGCAAGGTGCTGCAATGTCCTCTGGGAGATGAAACAATGCACCTTCTGCTGGCCCAAGATCGAGAGTTGGGAGTACATGTTCATGCACTTACTCATTCAGCATCCTCTGCAGCTGCATCTTCTACTAGCTCTTTATTGTCACTGAAGCAACCATTTGCTGATCCCAGGCAGCACAGACCTACGGCCTCTTGGGTACCAGCCTTTTTCCAGGGAAACTTAGAGGCATTCTAAAGCTATGGTAGTTCACTAATAACAATAATCTTCATGGGGTTGTATAAGCCTGAGACCTAGATTGCTAGACACATTGCTTACACATTAAGAAGGCAGTGGGAATCACAGGGGGATATCTGCGCTTCCTATCTGGTCACCTTTGCTCTTCCTATCATAGTTTTATATACTGGATACAACTGTATGTAACAAGCAGTCCTGACACATCCACCAGCAATGCACTGCCCACACGCACACATACACTTACCTCACTCGCTGCTCTGCTATTTAGTTCTGATTTATGGGGTCATCCACACGGATTGAAAACGTAGCACAAAGTGAATCATTTATAGAGCACTAGATTGATAGGCCATCTACTGCATTTAAAAATAATGAACTGTGAAATGATTAAGTAAACTGAGAATTTCTGTAAGTGTGAGTGTTAGGTAATTACAAATGGCAACTGTGGAAGAACAAAAGTATATTAAGCTGCAGTGGCAAGAAAAAATGTTAAATTTCCAGTACTTCAGAGGTCTGTTTTTAACTTTAGTATGTATGAACTCTCATCAAATCAATAAATCCAAACCCGATACGAGTCTTCAAGACAGAACTAAAATGGTATTAAATTTATTAAAAAAATTATTAATTTCTGGTGAAGCAATACTGAAAATCAGGCTAATAATGAAATAAAACTAAGAAATATTGGTGAAATAAGCATAACTGGGAAATTGTAAATACTAAAGAAAACACTTGTGCTAAAATAGTTGTTTGACAAATATAGGGAAACATATTCAGTGCATCATTTTTAGAAAGACTTCTTAGATGATGCAAGATGTGGTAAGATCTTGTGGCCTTTACTGAAATCGGTGATTTTGATCACATTAAGAAGAAAAATTACAACAGCATTTTAAGCAGAGAAGAATAATTATCAAAGCTCAGAAGATCTTTAACTGTAAAAAGGACTGAGTTCTGCAGTCACAAATTTATTCTGCTAAAAATCTGAACGTGTAGTCAATATTCAGACTAAGTGTTTTATTCTCCTTTGTATTTCATCAAATAAAATGGGTGACATTTCTGGCTCTCAGACACATTTACTATGCAGTGAGGCCTGTAGAAGGGATCTCTTAAATGTTACCTCAAGAAAAACTAGGTAATTACACTTACTTGAGAAGACAAAACCTGGATCATTGATGGGAGACACTCTAGCATTTCAGGAGCATAGAAAATGGAAAATACAGAAAAATCCATTAGACAAAGTGTTTGTATGCAATAAGGTCACCAACAGGCTTCACATCTGCTTCAAGAGGAAGAGAAAATTAACAAAATTAACATTCACAGAGGTACCTATTCCCTCTGCTGTCACTGTGGAGGGAGAGACTCCAACAGGGTACATGTGGTTCCCCAGCCACTTGTCACAGTAACCTGTGCTTGTGGTGAGGAGATCTCAGGGACATGGTATAGGTAACAGTTGTCCTTCTGACTCCACTCTTCTGCCCTCTGACTCCCAAACCCCACTCATCACTTGGCCCAGTGCAGATGGCCCCATGTCTCCTGATAAGCTTTTTCAACAGCATCTCTAGTCAAAGAGTCACCACAAAGAGTCACAAAATTCTTGTTGACCAGCTTGAGAACAGAGCCAGCCAAAACTCAGAGCTTTGTATTTATAAGAAACATAAAAGTAATACTTTTAACAAAAAGTACTGAAGTGAGTTACAGAAGTAACACTGGACTGACACAGATTTCCATTTCAAATTATCTTAACTTTCATTCTGCACTTTAAAAGATTAGCTGGCTTTTTTTTTTTTTTCATGTTTACATGGATTTTATATAGCTTTGCAGCATCAGTAGTGGGAGCACCTTGTATGTCTTATGATATTCTACTATTTTATAGTTAAATTATCAAAAGACCTTATTAATAATGATTTATCATCTTCTTTTCAGGTTCAAAATATGCTCTGCCAGAGTTGTATTGACAGCTTGTGTGACAATCAAAGCTTTTCCCCTAAGAAAAACCTTTTCTAGGGTAGTTTCCTAATATCCTGTTAAAACTTCATTTATCCTGTCAAGTAGTTATTCACAGATGTAGTATCATGAAGTCAATGTGGTTATGGGCATGATCAAGGGGAGCAATGATGGTCACATCTGAGCCACATCTCTCTAGTTATTTGAAAGAGCCTGACATCTGGTATGTAGAACCCTTTCATTAGCTAACAAGTTCAGCAGGAGATGAAGGGCTTCAGAGCATTAGAGGCACTCAGTGTCTCCCAGGATCAGCCCTCCCAGCTCGAGAAAGAGTCAGTGTATCTTGATGTAGCTGAAAGAGGTTCTTTAACACTTCCTCGCAACAAAATCCTACAAGTTTAATAGGTTGTGAAAAAATCTGTCATAAACAGTAAGCCATGTAGAATAGTGTAAATTGACTAGTCATGGGGAAGAAGAAAAATAACCTAACAAGAGACTACCCAGGAGAATGGACTGGGTAGTCAGCAACCCTGACTTCAGAAACCCATGGTACAGCCTGTGAATTGTCTGTACAGTTCCTTGGTATAATGTTATTTTAAAAAACAGGAAAAAGTTCCTCATTACTATTGACACAGTTTTTATGCTATCATTAGAATATACCTCTGGGGTAGAAATCTCACTGTGAAAGCACATAACATTATTCTTTGATAATTTTTTTATTATTTTCATCTGCTGTGCATTTTTTACCATATATTACATATGTTTGCTTTCCCCACCAATGCATTACAATGGCGATGGCTGATCTGTACAGTACAACCAACAGCCCATGCAAAATTTCATAGAAGCAGTTTTTGATGTGCATTGGAGGAAGAAAGGAGGCATCACAGATGTTGGAATGTGATTGGTCTTCATTTTATCTCTTAAAAAAATTCAAATACCCTTTCTGTCTAGCCTGATAATTTGTTTAGTGTCATGAGCATTTGGTAATGATAACAAGGGAGAAATGCTTAACCTAAGGTACTGTACTTTGCACTCGAATTGTCTCTTTAAAGTGTGCTTGTATAAACTGAGAATGTAAACTCTCAGTCCCTGTGAACAGCTCCTCTGATATTGTGTTTGTATTAGAGGAAAACTTTTAGGACATCCCTAGGAAACTAATCCCTAGGAGGGCTGAAAGTCAGAAAAGGCTAACAAGTCTGCACCTTTGATCCACTCTCTACACAGCAAAGCCAGACAGGATTATGCCTAAGCCTTTAACAAAAATTTTTGGGGAATTTTAAAACCAGAACTATCTGCAGTCTTTAGAATCCAGGATCCTTTTCATTAGGTCTTCTTTTTTAATATTTCTGACTTTCACCTCTTCCACATGTAAGTCAGTTTGCAGGGGTGACAGGAATAAATGTTGCTGAAAAATCTCTGTGTAGTCTTCATGCTCTGTCATGTAGCAAACACTGCTGAAGTATCAAAGTAACGGTTCATTTAAGGAAAAGAGGCATTTTTATGCTTCCTTACCTTTGCCACTCTCCCTGAGATTATTCATTCACTGCAAAATTGAAAGGTTATAACCAGGGATTTTTGCATATATGGCTTACAATAACTTTTCAAGGCAAGGGAATGTATGTACCAAAAAATGCCTTGAAAAATCTGTCAGAATTAAGTTCTTTTCCAAAAGTTTGATGAAGTTTGATTCACTCACATAGCTGCACCCTACAATGCATAATTTACTATTTATTGACAGTCAGATACAGTCTGCATAATAGTATCAAAATCATACCTACTGAAGAGCAGGTTAGTGCAGTACAGCAACTCACCTTTGGCGAGATTAGGAACATTACTAATTACCACAGCTATGTTTTGACTAGCAGCAGTACAGGAATCTTTTTTTTTTTAAAAAGTCTTTCTAGCGAGAGAGATCACTATGTAATTTCATTGCATTCAAAGAGGTTTCAAAAGACAGTTTTTGTTCTGGGTAGGTGATGTCAATACTGTAGAATTTCACAAGATAACTGTGATAAATGCAGCAGCAAAGGCAAAGACTGCTTAATAGACAAGGAACCTCAGCACATATTCTTACTGTTCTTCCAAGAAGTAGGATTTTCTTTAATCAATTTCGTATTTCAAGGGCTTTTAGTGAGCATTCCAAAAAATTGTATTTAGAATGTAACAGATTAAAATCTACAGACACTGCCCTGGAGATTCTGGTTAATGTAATGGAAATTGGCTGTGAATGTCTAAAGAAATACGTTGGAAGATCTTACTGTCACTAAAGAAATGAAAAGTCAAGCCTACTTAGCATTTAATCTTTGTGTCATAATTATTTTTTCTTGTCCAGCTTTAAGTACCTATGATCTGGTTTTTCTGGAGGGATCAGAAGATTTTTTTAAACAGTCATCCTTGGAAATGGATATTTCAGGTTCTCAGAAAAGCCCTCCATAGCTCTCGGGAACCATGTCATTCAGGTAGCCAAGGGAGCTGACGATGTTCATTTCATATTTTATTAGTGAAGTTCTGCTGTCAGATCAGTCTTCTTTGGAGCCAGTCCTAAGTGATTTAGCTTTTCTGTGCAGGTCAATGGATAACTAAGTGTCTGTGAAAAGGTACCATAGCAGCAAGGTAATACTCCTATATTTCCTTTAATGGCAGTTTTTGTTTTTCACTGCCATTCTACCCCATTAATCCTACTCTGAGAGCTGAAAAATGAGGTTCCATACATCCATGTAATGGGTTGCATCTGTTTTCAAGGTCTTTTCTGTATCCAAGTTTTTCTAACTCATGAAGAACCATTACCAAAGTTCCTGAATTCTTTCTCATCCTGTTAAAGGGCACTTTACACTTCTGTGTAAAGCAAACTTATAAGGTTTGCTCTCCACCTTTCATATGCCAGCCCTGAAGTCCACTCTTCCCATGCAGTGTCTGCTGAGCAACAAAGTCAACTTGCTCTATGTTTGCAAACTGTAACGGGGAAAAACACATGCATATCTTACTCATGTTGGAGTACAAAGTAGAATTTATTCTACTGAGATTATAGAGACAGTAGGTAAACCCATGTTTCTTCTCAGAAGGAAACAAGCCCATTCTCAGCACACAGCTCAGAGCCTGTGCTCTGTCTCACTGCCCATCCAACCCAGGACTGAATCCAGACTTGGGCCCAGCGTGGGCCAGGTTGCAAGATCTAGAGTTGTTCTGCTTGAGTTCACTTGCTGTCTCTGTTGGGAAACCTTATTTTTAGTGGCACTACAACCCAGAAGCACCCTGCTTCAGAGCTTCCCACTATTCCTGGAAGCAGTTCGAAGGAGTCACAGGGCATGGCTGCTAGCAAGCCTTCCATTCACAGCTGATCCTTCACTTCATAAATGCCTGCAAAGTAATCTCAAAGTGTGGCAGGAAAGGGGTTTGCTGTAGGCTGGACACAGATGTGGCATCCATTGTGATTTGGGATTTGTCAGGCATCTTAGATGAAACACCATCATCCTTTCCTTCTGTGCAGATTGGATGCATTCTTGCTTTTACAGTTTGTTCTGAAGTTATTCAAGGTTTTTTTACTTCCACTCACCCTTTAATTTTATATAACTAGGTGATTTTTGGTAGCAAGTCTTTGACCCTTGTTTCTTTAAGTACCATTCATGTTTACCTCAGAAAGCCCTGCCTGGACCTGTTTAGAAGAGTAAATAACAAATCAGATAAAGTCTGTGTGACAGAGAAAAAAGAGAGTAAATCACTTTAAGAGCATAAATCAGCCTCCTGCAACTTGTCCTTGTAGAGGTTAAAGTCAAAATGACAAGCAAAGATGACAGAGATCAAGGAATAGAGTAGCTAAGCTGCCTTGCAAGGAGTTTACTGTCTTTTGGTAATTAATCACCAGTAGTGGGGTCTGATCTGTAAACACCTACAAGACTACTATTCCTTATCCTCTTGCCCAAATGTAACAAAATATAGAAGAATCTCAGCTCTAGGGAAACAGGCAGGGATCTTGACCCCAACATGCCAGTTGACATAATTCAGATGAAAGTTTTTACACTGATAGGTTTTTAGCCGTGGATAATAGGAGATAGGAAACTTAGACCTCCTTTTGCCTCTCCCTTTTTTTTTGATTGTTTGTTTGGGTTTTTTATTTTTTTATTTGAATATAATAAACATAATTATTACATTTCATCATTCTCAAAGAAAATTCTTATTATTCTACAGAAGATTGCTTACCATCCTTAATGTACTTTCCTGGCATAGAACTTTGCAGAAGGAAAGTAATTAATGATGAATAAGGAAAGACTATTTTTAGGCGCTAAGTTAGGGCAGGTTACCTAGGCATCTCCCAGCCAGGAATGAAACACTGCCCTTGAATGAAACACTGCCTGGCCCATGGCACAGTGACTTTACACTGCTGAATCAACCCAAAACAAACTTCAAACTTAATTCATCCAACTTCTAAGAAGCACTTTCCATTTCTGCTTCCATCGTGCAAGACATCCAGCTAATGAGAATGTGTGTGGGTCCCTGGCAGGAGCCTGCAGCACACACTAGCTGCTCCAAGCATAAGGTGTGCCAGTTTTCTCCAGCATAGGCCTGAGCAGACCGGTGATCAGAAGACCATGTAACATGTCCTTTTACGTCACCACTGAGGATCAGGACGCATCATTCTCAGGCAGAGAGAGTTACAAGCCAGAATGGAGTGCTCTGCTCAGGGTTGTTCCTGAAGCTATAGAGAGTGCTGGGCATCCAGTGTGTGATAGTCATTTTCAGATACATGTGATTAACTCAGACCTTTATAAAAATTAAACCATCCAACTGGACCATTCCTTTAATTTTTTTTTTTTTGAAGTAGATTTCTATGCAAATGGTAGTTTATTCTAATGTTCATCAGCTTTTTAGGATTTCCAGATGTGATCATTGCTAAAACCTACCCAAACCACCAGTCCATCATGAAACATTTGTGTCCCCTGCTGGAAGGACCAGCAAAGCTCTGTCTGTGGTGAGTGAAGGTTGCTGCTACAGGGAAAGGACAGCAGAAGGGAGAAGGGAAGAGAGAGGAGGGAGGAATCTTGAGCTTTCTCCAAAAACACAAGACTGTACTCCAGGCTTTCCCTGGAAAAAACCTCAGGGAGTCCAAGATGCAGGGCTTTGCCAGTTGTAATCAGCTTCACTTTATCCACTTGGGTGCTCAGTTTAGTTGGTTACCCAAAAAAGACACAATGCTCTTTCAAAACAAGCAAACAGGTCATATGATATCTGGTGCATTCACTTTCTTATCAACTTTGGTGCTGTGCCAGAGGAACAAGCGTGTTCAAGTCCTGTTTTTTTCTGTAGATCCTGCTTTCCTGTGTGTACCAAAGTTCAGTGGTAGCCTTGTCTACCGTTGCAGTGTAGGCACACATCCACCCGTGCTACATTTTAGACAAAGAGAAGAAGAGAAGTATCCTTAGCAAGCAGGAAGATTGTGTTATCGGTACAGGGGTTGTTGATACTCCACTAAATACAGTCAGAGGGCCAATTTATGGTAAGCCAATTAATGATGGACAATAATTCCATCTAATTAATTTCCAAGGAGGAATGGCTGGGAAAATACGGGAGTCTTTAAATTTCTCAGTTTGCAATTGGAACTGATTATTAAAAAGCAATAATCTGAGAATCATCAAGAGACACATCAGAAAAATCAAAGCAATGGTTTTTAAAAACAGCCAGCCAGAAGAAGACAGATTTGATACCATGAAGGCAAATTATCTACTACACAAAACTAGGTTGAAGTATTATGATGAAGAAAGCAAATCCAGCTTTACAGGCAACAAACCAACTGCTTTAAAAAGAAGAGAGAGCATTTTCAAAACTCCAGTTAAATGAAGGCGTTATCTAAAATAAGATGTGGAAAGAAATTTTAACATATGACTGACAAATCTGGACAACTCTGTAAGTAAGGCAGAAGATCTTGAATTTCATTTTGAAATGAACTAAAAAAGATGGGAGAAGTGTGAATTTATGATGCTTTATAGTCACAAAAAAACTCAGTGTTTAATCCATTTAGAGAAGAGAAAAAAACTTTTTCACTAGTTCTTCCTCTTCGAAGTTAACTCTCTGTGTACCCTGAAAGTCTCAATTTCTACTTGTAAATTGGTAGTGATGGTGGTATGACAACAAAATTGAAGTGAAATTTGATTAGGATAGGAAATACATATTTCAAAATGCTTTGATTTTTTTTGTTCTTTTTTAAATTTTTTTTATTATTACAGAAACTATACATTTTTATATACATTGTTCTTTCAAAACAGTTTAAAAACCCTCAGTGCCAGACTTGTCACAACTTAGTCATTCCCTGCTCTGCAAACAAGATCAGGCTTGACATTCCTGGCATTTCTAGAGTAACAGGTAGAACACAAAAATGTTTTAAGTAAATGTTTTCTTCCATGCAACGTAAATGCATGAAAAAAAGGCACTATCACCTTTTCCCCAAAGATCACACATAAAACCTAACAAATAAAGTCATAACATATTACTTTGCACAGACTTTCAGGGAGTTTAAATCCACTGAAGTTCAAAATCAAACCACTGTGGACATCTGGGATTGTCAGCCAGTGCCCACACCAAGTGCCATGGCACCCTACTGATGCTGGTGCTTCAGACTTCAGGGTATGAGAAGGGTTGCTCTGCCAAGCACTCCAGGCAAGCAGGAAAGGGTCCTGGTTTCTGAAACCTGTCTGAAATCTTGCCTGTCTCCCTGATCATCTGTATGGTGCTCACCAGCAGATCCTCTTGAGCCCTCAGTCATTTACTTGTCCCCAAGTCTCAGACTAATTTAGCTCTTACATCAAGCCTCTGCGTAATTAAATAACACTTTCCTTTCTGGTTCCCTCGTGTGTCTTCAGACTTCAGTGAATCTTCCATAACACCTTAAGGTAGAAATCTCTGGCTTCCCTACTCTCTGTGTCATACAGAAATACACATACTTTCTTAGGAGACAAATATAGATGGGCTGTATTTATCACTGCCTACACTGCCCCGCACTTGTTCCTTCTCCTCCTCCCACACTCATGCTCCAGGGGTCCTTGAGGGGCTCACACTGATCATTCCCTATCACTGTGAGAAATACCTTCACATTTATGATATTCTGTCTCCATCTAACAGGCACATCATTCCCCAGGATAATCTTGGTTGTTAACTGCAGGCACACTAGTTTGTTTGTATGTTGCAGACAAATTGTTGTTGGAGGCCTATCTACTTACTACTTACCACCATATATAGAACCAGGCACTTCTCTGCTGATATTTTGCTATTTGTGCTATTTGTTTCCCTGTCCCTTGTGAAACTGGTCTTCTTTTAATTTTCTTTTTTTCCTAAAATCCAAAATGTCTGCAGTGTTCAAAGCAGATGAGTCTAAACAGTGGTCTGGCTTGGATTTTCCAATTTTATCTCCATCCTTTCTCCAGGCTCAAGCATTAGGGTTTAAGTAGTGATGGGATATAAGTCCAGATAACTTACGCTTTTTCCTTTTATTTTTTTTCCCAAGTAATATCTTTCTGAGAATAGATCAAATAAAATTATTTTATTTTCCTGAAAAACTTTATGACAGTGGAAATAGCAAGGTAAAGAAAATGAAAAGCAGTGTAGGCAGCTTTCATTAGAAGGACTTCTTTTTGTAAAACATAGGGAAAAATAGTAATGTGCAGCAGGAATCTGAGGTAAGAAATTATAAAGTATCATTTTTATAACGTGCAAACATGAAATACACAGAATTTTTCCAAGTGAAATGAGAAAGCAGAATCACAATACAAATTATTGAGCAATTCATCACTGTTGACTTTTTTTATAAGAGCATTTTGGAATGCGTGGGTCCACATGACCTGATAGAGATTTTTTTCTCTTTCTCTCTGGTAGTGGTCTGTGTAGCAACATGAGTTTTCAAATAAACCATCACAAGCAAAGATTTCAAAATCTCCGACGACTAAGAAATATAAGAACTTGAAAGCAGTTGCAGATCTTAGCATGGAGCACTGACAATCTCATTCTCTGTTTTGGTTAGTTACATAGTCTACATATTCCTTTCACGCACTAAGGACTACTAAAGTTTTCCTTGGGGAGGACTATTTATTGCCTGAGTCATGTCAGTGGCTGCATAACAAAAACATTCCCTTCAGCAGTTCCTGCATTACTGAACTTTTTGGAAATCTCAGTGCAAAAGAGCTTTCTCTTGCTGCTGTCATAATTTCATACCTGAGATGGCCAAGCACACACTCTCGATTTAGTACAGCTCAATTGCCAGGTCCATTGATGTTGGAGAATATAAGTGAGAGGGGTAAGATCATGCCTGTACCCAAAAACAAATGCACAAAGAAAACCCATGTAAGGGCATGTGGGAGAGCAGCAGAAAACACTGTCTCACCCACAAGGTGAAAAGAACGAGATGCTTAAGCACTACCTTGCACTTTTGTCAGTGTGTTATTCAGAAATGCGGCTGACTCCTGAAGAGTAGGAAATCCATGAGAAAAATACTATGTAATCACTGGATTAATGGCTATCATGTAAACTCCATGTAACTTGAATGTGTGAGGATATAGGAAGAGCACACTTATGTCACTGAGCCTGAGATGCTGCTACCTAACACGTGTTTTCACAGGGCATTTTCCATAAGCAGATACATGCTACCTGACGAATTACATTTTCCTTCCCTAGAATAGATATATGCAGAAGCTGTCAAACATTCTGCATAAAATTATACTGAATAAGAAGTTTCAGCACACTTACTAGGAAAAATGAAACTTTTCCAAAAAATACTTGTGACAAAAAAAAAAATCTCCCTTTGAACTAGTTTCTGTAAAGAAATTATAGTTTTCCTACAGAAAATACAGAAACATCATGATGGTATGTCTCTCTTCCCATCATTTTTCCAGACATTCTTATTTTATTTTAAGTAAGGTGGTTTTCTTTGGTTTTGTTTTACAATGTGTATATTATACCAGGACTAATATAAGGGTTCTGTATAATGA
Organism: Calyptomena viridis; assembly: GCA_013390005.1. Taxonomy (NCBI): domain Eukaryota; kingdom Metazoa; phylum Chordata; class Aves; order Passeriformes; family Eurylaimidae; genus Calyptomena; species Calyptomena viridis. The sequence goes on along the minus strand of WEIV01013038.1, from coordinate 271,056 downwards.
AATTTTCTCAACAGCAAGTAACCTCATACAGCGCCAAAACATTTTCTGCTCCTTGACATTGAGCACATATCAATATTTCCTTCTGTTGTTCATGTCAAAAAACATGACTTTGTGGTAAATGTTAATGTAACTGCAAAAACAGATCTATTCAAATGTAACCTGGATGTGTCATAGCTGATCACATTACTGGATAATGTTTTACTAATTGATAAGATAATGCTATAGTAATTATCAAGCCACAGCTCAGAAAAGTAAAGATACATCATATGGGAATACATTCAGACATTATTCTTGTTCTTCCACATAGAAAGAAAAAAATGATAACTATTAACATGGACATATACTGGCATTTTTAGGAAACTATCTTAAGTCAAATGAAATAAGGTAAAAAGAAAAAACCTGAGGCTAAATTTCAACATTGAAAATGGTCTGACAGTCAAGCATCTAAAATTAGATAAAATTTCATCCCTGCTTTATCACCTCTATATTTTCAGCTGTTGAGTCCTAAAACCTCCATCTCTGAAATGTCTGTCTCAAACAGTTAGTTGTGGAAGCTGGTATTTTACATAGCAGAGATTAGGTTTCCCTGACTAAGACCAGTTTAACTGCAAGCAGTTTGTGACATCAGGTGTCAACATAAAAACCACCATAATAGGATACTCCCAAGATAATATTTTTATTTTATATGTGGCCCATCAAATATCAAGAAGCTTTAAGTAACTCTTAGGAGGAGGGTGTAGGAGCAGGCAAAGAAAAACAAGCCTAGTATTGTGATCTGGGCCATCATTACAAAGAATGATATGAAGATTTAGAGCTTGTTTTAGCCTTTTCTTGATTCTAGATGTAATCCAGTTGGAATCTTTGCACTGACTTTAATATTTGTTGCATTAATAGTTAATTCTCTGATCAAATTCCATTTAAATATATATATATACATTCATACATACACTTTCATTAATTTATGTGTACATTTATGCTGTAAAGGAATAGAAAGAGAGATGTATAAATGTACTCTACAGAAAGAAATTATATTACAAACTACAGGAATATAATAAATAAGCCTGCCTTTTTCCTACTTGAATTCTATTTGAAAAGCACTCTACTTGTAGTTCATTCTCTCTCTTTTTTATTTTTTTAGTATGTTCAGTGCTTACAGTATACTGTTTTCCTTATAGACTGGCAGTGTACTGGGAATTAAGCCCATTTTACACACAGACAGATGTTATTTTGTAGAGTGTCATTCAATGTAACAGTACCAGATTTTAGCACTTAGCCTGCCTCTCAATTACCCATTAACAGTTTGTGTAATTGGGGAGCAGGAAATTTCTCTGCACCGTAGAAATTATTTCAGGATATTTGCTTCCCAAACCTCATGTGATGGGAGGTTTTCCCATGAGCAGTAACCATTGTTTTAAACAAAGTATTTCAATCAAGCAAAGAGTAAATTGAAAAGGATGTGAGTATTTCTGCTGTAACAGCTCATCCAATATGATGGGGAAAAATATAATGATGTGAAGCTTGAGAGCCCATCTTCTGGGGAAAAAAAAGCCAGACTCCCCAAGCCTTCAACAACAGGTCCTTATTTTAGGGCCATATTCAAAGTGTTGAAGTAGTGGAGGACTGCTTTTCCAGTGAGCCTAAACTGGAAGCAGGTCTACTTGGATTGGAAGCAACAATCTCCTGATTGTTGCAATGCCCACTCCAGGACCTGGGCAATGATTATCCATGGGACAGCCCAGTTCTCCAGGGTCAGCTTCACCCTGGCAGCAACCAGCTGCACCACAATTTGCAGGTCTCCACAAGCAGCACTGGCCGCTTGACTCTCAGTGGCTTTTGAGCAGCAACTTCATTGGAAACTGTCTCCTTCCACAGGTGGAATACTTGTGTGTGTGTGTGTGCGCGTATGGGTGCACATATGCTTCTAATCAAATCTGAACTCTTTGTGAAGAAAGACATTTGCTGGGGAAGAGGTTTGTTTTTCCTGTTTGGGTACTCCTACAGTTTCTTAATCCTGGGAAAAAGTCAAAAGACAGTGCACAAGGGGATCATCCTTCTTCCTGAGACATTTTTTGGTTCTCTTCTAACTTGCTCATGTTTTTCCCTTTTTGGAGCATTGTTTGGCACTGACGAAACAGAATTATCCAAGTACAAGCACAAACAAAGCCTACCAAGGGTTGTACTCACCAGCTATTAGTAGTGAGTAAAAATGACAATGTGTGAAGAGTATGAGCAATGCTGAAGAGGCTCATCCTACTAGGTATCTACCTACACTCAACAGCATTTTCGTGATCAAGAATCATCTCTGTGGAGTTAAGCCTGCAGAAGAACAGGCTGGAAGGCTGGAGTAAGGGCTGGTTCACTAGGGTGAATAACTTGAGACGTAGAGTCATGGGCAGTGCAGTCCCTGCCATGGGCAATACCTTGATCAAAGCCAGGTGTAGTTATGGAATGATCAGCTTAAGGGAACATTCTTTTTTTACATAACTTGTCCTTGTACTTGTTCCCAGAATAAAATAATGGTCTGATTTCCTTCAGTTAATAAAAATGAAATATCTCTAAGCCTCCAGGACCCTGGCAATGACAGACTATTGTCCCTACCTCTGGTTCATACACATTCTGTTGTCACATTCAGTGTTCTTCTTTGGACATTGAATATGTCCATGGACATAGGAAGGCAGCATTTTGCACCATCCTCTCCACAGGACCTTGTGCCATTTGCACTGCATAACTACTGAACCGGTTTGGATTGGGTTAGACAGCTGTACAGCAGAACTGAAAGTTTTCCTCTTCCTACCCTGTTTTTCTTGCTTTGCCCTTCCTGGGTTGTAAGACAAAAGAGCCAAGGCTTTATCAAGCCTTCTCACTCCCTTGCAGTTACACTTTGAGGACCTGGATCTAGAGCCCAGGTCAGAGCAGCCTTGTGATAGCTCTAGCACCTGTCAGGCAGCCTGTTCATTCCCCTTTCAGCCACAGCTAAGAGGCTGGAACAAAATGTGAAACTGGACCTATACAGGGAGCTGCACAAATCAAACGGACAAGGAACACAATTTATGTAACCAACCAGACAGTTTATGTTACAGATTCACTTAGTTGCTTTTTTAAGATAGTACTCAAAGAAAACAGCTTTGTTGCAGTGATGTGCAGATCCATGATGTAATGTGTCAAATTTCAGTATGCTCAAATAATAGATCTCTAATCTTTACCACTCAACTGTTGTCAAAAGTCTCCTGAGTCAGCCTATGAAACATGTTGACATTTCTAGTGGTAACCTGACACTGGAATATTGACTACTTTTTATTGTGATAAACATCATATTATGTGTGTTGGTTTTTTGTGGTGGTTTTTTTTTAATCCTGTGTTTCACTGTCAGTCTGTCACTGTTTTCAATAACTTTTGAATATTTTGAGACTCAGTCAAGTTTATGGATAAATGTACCAAATAGTTCAAACTTGCAGGCATATACAATAACTTTACTCATAGGCCAGGACATTTTTGACACATGTTTCTCTAGCTTTTGATTCAGCTTCATAAAATACCATAATTTCTCTCAGGAATAACAATCCTTCTTTTGGAACAAGTATTCTTGTGTTCTTCAAGCCATTTTGAACAACAGCTCCTAAATCACGTGTCTTTCCAGTCCATTGCCAAATCAACACAGCACATCAAATTCCAGTCCAAAGTACACTGGTGTTAATTTGGGTACTACACACGATGGAGATGCTCCTGACTTTGTGTCTGTAAATGGCAGAGAAGTCTCTGTAATTCTCTGAAGAGGAATTACAGGAAAGTCCTGCTGCATCAGTGGGGAAAAAACGTTTTCCTGTGAAAGAACAATTGTTTTACTTATCAGAAGCTCTGTATGCAGGACTTACCAGATAAAATGAATATTAAAAGCATTTTAAAACTAAATAAAACTAACAGAGATGTAAGGCAGGCATTGATTGCTCTCCTTTTAGTCTTATGCTCAAAGCCCTGGTTCATCACTGTATCCCTGTCCCTGATTTTGGCGACCAGAAAGGCAGTCAAAAGGCAGTATGGACACACTGGCATGCCATCCTGCCATACTCTTTCTGAGCATATTCTTTGGAAACAGTAGCTCCCAAAAGGACATGGGAAATGAGAAGATCTTTGCATCCACTGTGTCCAGCTGACTTTGTCAAAATGCAGTAGATCATGGGATTTGCTAAAATATTGTGTGCTTCTTCCATATCTAGTATCTTGAAAGTAAATGATAACGGTCTCTTGTAAATCTGTTCCAGTCTTTGGGATCCCTGCCAAGGCAAAGTAACCATCTTTTCCTCTCTTATTTAGACTTTCAAAAAACTTGATTCACACATTAGGCTCATCTATTTTTTTCTGGGTCATTTCTATTTCTATCAGTCCATTTTCATTTACTTTTCTGGAAATGGGCACTGCTGGTTTTCAGTTAAGATATGGATAATTTTATTCATTAAAATCCCAGCTCTTTAAAGGATTTATCAAATTATGGCATCGCAAACTCCCTTATCCCCATTCCTTTTGGAGTTGATAAGCATCACCCGTTGACATTTATCGAGCAGAGATAGAGGTTAGCAACTTTTTGGCAATGCTTTTCTATCCTTGTATTTGTGTGGAATACACATCCCATCGATCTTCAGTTTATCTATTACAAAAGCCCTTTTTTTGATACTGAAATCTCATCTTCCCTGGACAATGGCAGAAAGGATTTAACAAATAAGGTAATTGTGACAATCGCATATTTCAAAGATCTCAGCTTCATGCAAGCGACACAGTTCTCGATGGACTGACTCTGTGATAACATTCACTTTGCACCTTTACTTCCAGCTCAGCCATGTCCAATGATTCAGTTTCTGTTTGTGTTAATACTCCAGGCCATGAAGCAGTGTGTCCAGGGAAGAGCTACATGCCTTGTTCATCTCTTCTAAGTCCAAAGGAAGAGCACATTAAAACTCAGGCAGAAAAACAGACAGGAAGCTGAATTAATTATCCAGGTTTATAACAGTCTAGAGTGATTAGCTGTGTTCTCAGATAGAAAAAGCATAAGATACAAAGTATTTAGATAAAGGGAATTTTTTTCCCCAGATCTTAAGAAACTATTACCATGAGCGCATATCAATCAGCAATTCTTACTCTTTACATGTCTTAAAATCAGTAGCTGAAATATTGGTTTCTCCTAAGGTAATAAATTAGTGTGTAAAGTATGACACACACATTAAAAAGGGTAGAGGACAGCTGACTGGACTCTGAGTCCTATATAACCTAACAGCAGGGTGATTTTTTTTCTTTTTGTTTGTTCCAAGGCTGTATTTTAAATCAGCTGTGATGAATGTAATACAGAACTCTCTTATGAGGACCAGCTGAGGTCACTGCGTTTATTCAGCCTGTAAAAGAGGAGACTGAAGGGAGACCACATTGATGTCTTCAGCATCTTCACAAGGGGAAGCAGATCTCTTCACTCTCACGACCAGTGACAGGACTCAAGGAAATGGCATGAAGCTGAGTCAGGGTAGGTTTAGGTTAGATACCAGGAGTAGTTTTTTCACCCAAAGCATGGTTGAGCACTGGAAACAGGCTCCCCAGGGAAGTCGGCACACCATCAACCCTGCCAGAGTTCAAGACACCTTCAAACACTGCTTCCAAGCACATGGTATGATTCCTGAGGTGTCCTGGGCAGGGCCAGGAGTTGGACTCAATGATCCTGACGGGTCCCGTCCAACTCAGCATATGCTATGATATGCTCTATGTATTTGCTCAGGTGGGGAGTTAATTTCATCCTTTAGAATTCTGTACAGGAAATATAATTGCTGTTTATCCCAATGATTCAAATAACCTGCAGAGAAGTAATTTTGTAAGTGATTTAATAAGTTTTTATTGTAGGAAAGGTATTGACTAAGGAAAAATTAACAGAGAGTACCAGGAAAAAACTTCCAGATGGTAAGATGTATTAGTTGGTCAAAGAACTTTCCAAGGTATGAGTGGAAGTTTCATTGTCTGGAACCTTTAAAGATAGGCTCTGCCAAATATAAGCAAACCTACAGTAAGCAATGATCTTGCAACAACAAGAGGAACTGTTCAGCCTTCTTCTCTAACATTTTTTCTTGTTTACAATTCTCATCACCTTATTCAGGATATGTCATTTCTGTGTGTACTCAAATAGCTGCAAAGCTGGAGAACAGTGGCCCTCAGCTTCATCACTAGATTAGGCATTTCCAAAGTTAAATCCACAACTAGCAAGAGCTTAAGTGGCAAAATACTACAGCTGGAACTGAATCCATTATATCCACTACCCTTCAGCAAAGAAAGGTATCTAAAATATTCAGTCCCTTTAGCCTTTAATTACATGGGAAAAGCACAAAAGCTTTGTACAAACTTTTTCATACAAGTAAATGAACACTTGAAAATAGCTGTCAAAGAGGATGAGGTGAGCAAATAATGGGTAGCAAGAACACAGAGGTAGTGTGTGTCCTATAAGGAATAAGATGGTGCAAAAATATGAAACAATATGTTTGCTTGTTTTCCATGAGTACAAGAGCATCTTGGTTCTTAAATACTAAAAAAAGAATACAAGGAAAAGAGAATGTGTAAGATTATTAAACATCTTGGTGATATTACAAAAGAGAACAAAGACTAGGGTGGGAGAAGTAGTTAATGTATTTTCGTTTGCAACTGACTTAAAATATAATATATTAGACAATGATTTATGATGTTAGTTTCTTCAATGTTTTAAAGAGTGCACACAGTAAAAAAAATCAACCTCAATTTTTAAATTTGCACCATATTGTAAGGAAAAAAAGTAAGATCATACCCTTATGGACTGACTCACATTCAGATAAAAAAAATTCTATATTTTTTATGCTTTAGGGCCTATGAATAAATATAGTTTCAAGGTATTTTAACATTACCTAATTGAATTTTCAAAAACTATAGAATCTAAAAGCTCGACTTTCAAATATTCCTGTAACTCATCCAAAGACTTTGTGGTGGTACAGATGCTCTCCTACAGGGGTGCCATCACTTGGATCCATTGAATGGAATTTGTTGTCAGTCTGAACAAAATTATGGAATAACTACTTCTTAATGAGCTGTCTGGTCATTGATTTAGTGAATTGTAATTCTCTCTGTATGAATTGCCAATGGAAAACTGAGCTAGACTGCTAGCCTGCAACTGTTCTACTGCAACAGGAGAAAATTGGCCATCACACAACCTGTTTGGCTTTCAAACTAGGCTGCCTAAGTGGTCCCAAAACACCTAGGCAGTACATATGCTGAAAAAAAGGCTGATGCTAAACATACAATGTTTAAGAAAATCAAACCAGAAATATTTTTCTATGAGCCATTTAAAATTCAAAAATGAAAAACAGGCATATGTCCACTGTTTTTAATGACACTTTCCAGACCTCCTATATCCCACATTATACAAGTGAGGTAACTGAGATTGATCCTCTCTTGTACCTGAGAAGAGAGAGAGGAGAAGCTGGGTGACCAGCTCTTGTTTGCTGAATTTTTGAGCCAGACACACCACAGCCAGAGTTAGAGCCATGTCCAGTCAGCTTCAACTGCTGTTGTGTCTTGCAGCCTTTAACTTGCACAAATTCGCAGCTGCTTGGACAGCTCTTTGCAGTAGAATCGTCAAGTCGAGGACTTGGAACAAGTGAGTTTGCCCTTGTGTAGAAACATCTCTCTAAAGGCCAGGGTCTCTCCTGGGCAGCTTTGACCTCTCTGTACCTGACATTAGATGTTTCTTCCTATTCTGCCCCAAGTGTTGTACTGCTGCATGCTGTGCATTGTACTTGAGCCCAGATGGAAAATTTAACTTTGTTCTGCATCTGCACTCTACCCACCAGGTATCTCCTAGGGAAGGAATGTCACTAACAGCATATATTGGTCACCAGATCAAATATATTGGATTTAAACCATAGAACCATTTATGGGATAAGTTGAGGGTGCTTCAGAAACCTCCTCCCTGCTTGTGGACTGCACCAAATGGGACAGACTGCAATCTTTGAAGGAGCAGTTCCACAGTTAAGACACTGAGTGACTTAGTGACAGCAAGTCCTTGTTTAAAGAACATTCATTAAAGGAAGCCAACCTCCCTCTTGTTCCAACAGAAAGCAAATGTGCTGGCCAGCAAAGCATACATAAATCTTATCATCCAGCTCAGGGTATCCCATAGGATTGCTCGATTGGGATTGAGGGCAGAAGAGAAAATTTCTTATTCCAGAGAATTTTTACAGTCTCTGTATGGGAATTAGTTTGGTGGAACAAAATTATCCCTTTTTTTTTCCCCAAACTGTTCATGCATGGACAATTTGGAGTAACAGATTGTAATTTACATCTGCTGAGGCGCTATGAAGAGAGCCTATTTTGCAGGGCCACATTCAGTTCATACCCCGCATAATAATGAGCAGCTAAAGCTGAACATTAAATGTCATAACCTCTGTGTAAACCTCAGTGAAGTAAAAGATCAATATGCCTCAGTTCTCACCAGAAAAATCATAATGCAAAGGAAGCACCTTGTGTTTTACTTGAATGACACTGAACACTTACAAAATGCTGCCAGGGTAAATAAGGATGATCTATCAGAAATCTGATACACAGAAATCTGATAAACACAGAAGACAGTTATACCCCTTTTCTGGTCTTTCTGACCCCTCCTCCCTGCTTTATGAAACAAAGAAGAAATTGCTACACCTATGAAATGTGTGTGAATTTACAGGCTCACGTTGTACCAGCTGAAGCACAGAACAGACAGTTTCACAAGGATTCAAGCTGCTAATGGCTAAAATTCCAGCAAACATTAAAGCTGCCCTAGGACTAAGCCTTATTCTTGCTGAAGTTAATGCAGCCAGTTCTCACCCTTAGTGCCGGGGTCAGCTGGAAGGGCAGCTGGAATAAGTATCACACAAAAGTCTGATTGGAAGCTGGGACACCTGTGGAGCCTATTTGGCTCTGGCCTCTGTGTGTGTAAGGAAAGGCAAGCAGGAATGGGCTGTGTTTCGTGGATCCTCCCATTCACCTCTCCCACAATCACAAGGTGAGCAGTGTTTTCAGGCTTGTGGCACTAAAAGTGGAGTTTATTCAGTCTTCCTCCCGCAGAAAAAAATTTTATAACACTCCTAAGTAGAGTCCAAGTCTGCAGCTCCTCTGCTCTTCTACCTATAATTAACCATGGGTATAACTGCCATTGTGAATAGATTTCCATTTGGGAGACTAGTTTTAATTTAAGTGCATCCAGGAAATTTCTTCCATAGAAAAGAAGGGGGTATTTATTAACCAAGAGGCACGTGGCCATTAGAGCAAGAATCAAAACTTTACATGAACATTTAAAACATTTTACATGCCCATTACCTTCCCTATATTAGTCTTTTAATTCCAGTTTAATCTGGTTCCCTTTATTCATCCCCTAACAAATGCCAGGCTTGGTGAGCCTTGTTTCATTGCTACAAATTACATCTTCTTCAGCTGATAACTTTTTGCTTTCTCCTTTAAAATTAACTTCTTCACCATGCCTAGGTTTTATTTCTTTTTTATTCCAACTCAAAGTCCCCAGAGGCTGTGAGCCTCCAGGTGAACCTCACCAAACTGGTTTGCTCTTCTCTCTGAAGAGGAGGTAGAAGCTGTTGTTTAGGAGGTTTTCTAGAATTTTCTGCCTGGAAAGCTATAACTTCAAGTTTTCAGAGTTCTCTAAATAGTTAGATGGGCAGCATTTATGGAAATGTACATGCATAGGAAAGACAGGGAGTATCTTGAGACAGAAGACTGACAGGAACAGGAAAGTGTATTGGTTTAGCCCTAGCTGGCAACTTGGCACCACAGAGTCACTCGCTCACTCACTCAGCCTTGATAGAATTCAAGAGAGAATCAGAAAGGTAATAGTGATATCTCATGGCTTGAGATAAAGACAGTTTAACAGGTAAAGCAACTCAGGCTCCATTGTGGGAAACGGTTGCTTGGGTAGAAAACCGCCATCACTCAGAATGTCCCTGTTTTCCTCCTTCTTTTCACAGCTTTATATACTGAGCATGACAAATACAAAACAAAGCTTCATACCACCTATTATGAAGAAATTTAACTCTACTGCAGCTGAAACTTGCACAGAAAGGGCTGCACTTCTTACCCCTAATGTCTCTTACTTGATCGCTTATGGTAAGGGAGCAGAAAACCAGAATAACTGCAGATGCTTTCAAGGGAGAAGCTGTGTGTTTGGGATGGCAACCTCTCTTGAGACAGAGGGTGTATGTCCTCCCCAGAAGCAGCAGTAGCTGCCTTCACTCACATCTCCTCATCCTTACAGTAGGAAAATTCAGTTCTGTGTCTCTTGAATAATGGACACACACACATTCCACAGTGACTGGCAAAATCTGGCATCAGTCAGGGCTGCAGCAGCAGAAAATATGTAAATTACTCTGATCAGCATAGAGGATTTTCCATAGACTAGTTAGTCCTCAAGAAATACTACTTGCTTTTAGATAACCTCAGGCTTGAACATATGAACTATTTTTCTCTGAGAATGACTTGAATCTGGGTAGGCACTAATCTCCTAAGAGGAATCCTTAGCAAACAGAGGAACTCTTTTGTTTGTTTTTTAAGTAATGAATGAAAACTCACTATTACCAGACCTGTAGCCAAATGCCTAGATAAGAGCATGCCTTTCAAAACCCCAATAACACTAAAGAGAATCACAGTTTATATTTGCTTGAGTTTGTGTATTTGAAGGAAACTTGAAAACACACTTAACTCACAAAGTTTTGAGCAAAGCTTTATCAAGGGCATACGAAATAGAAACACTTGTCTGATGGTGCCCAGAATCACTGGCATTAGGCCTAACTCATTGTTTTATGAAGGATCTGGCAGTCAATTAGAAGGAAATTATCTGTCCTTTATTGACATAAATCATAATTGGTTTCCCTTGAATGCCATGCCAAATCCTTAAGAGAATGAGTTACTGTATGCTCTATGCCGATTGTCTTTCTTTATCAGTTCAGCTCAAATCCATCTTTGAATGCAGACAAACAGCAACAGCCCTAGCAGAGCAATCCCCCGGGAACACAAGAACTGCTATACCTAGCCTAGCATCCTGCATCTAACAACAAATATTATGTGATGTCTCAGAAGTCACGTAAGTGAGAAAGAAAATGCATCTTTTCACCCATGCATTGTGATTATAGGAAACAGGATTTTTAAAGTCTTTTTTTTTCTTCTCTAAATGGGAAATGTGGCTGCATTTCTTTTTCCCTTTCTGCAACTTATATAGCATATGCATACACATGGCTATCAATATAGCATTGCAGTCACATTCTCAAATTTTTCTCAGAAACTGATTTCTTACTGAGTATGACCTTTATTTTAGAACCTGAAGGAAGAGAAGAGCAAAACAGCATCTTTATTTGTCCTCTATTTCTCAACTGACAATTTCTTCTGCAGGTATGGAAGCTACTGAAGGTCATGGCATCAACCTGGTCTTGCAATGCTGCTAATCACACTCTCTCCAGCTGATCAAGTATCTAAAGACACTTAGCACAAAATTAAGACAACTTTGCCTCAAAGGCTTGACACCTTATTCCTGGTCATCTGAGTGGTGGAGTTTCCTTCAAAGCCCTGCTAGTGCAAGGACTGCCAGACATCTGTGGCATCTCTGATGAGAACACCAATTGAGACTGACACCAACCTCTATTTCCCTCCAACTTTGTTTTCTTCAGTTAAAAAAGACTGGAGAAGCAGTGGTGAGGGTTACTTTCTTAAGCCCTGCTAACTCCATGTTCTGGAACGGAAAGAACAAGAAAATGAGAAGAAAAGAAGGAAAAAGCTATAAGAAAGGAAAAATATGGGTATGGGAGTGTTTCACATTCACAAATTTCTGGTGAATGGGAAAGTTTTCCATCATGCAACAGTCAATGAACCAAACTCCATCATGTCAACTGACCTCTGCCTTCCTTCCTGAAGCAAGTCCCAAGGCCTGGAGCACACCTTGCCTTGCAGAGCTGCTGCTGAAAGGGTCAGCTGAGCTGCTGAGGTCATATTGAAAGAAGAGCAGCTTCAGTGAGCTCATTGCAAGTAAGAGCAAACATAGGCTAATACAACATTAACACTGCAGTAAATCTCTCCTCTTGACTATTTTTTCCCCCAGGCTTTTGTTCCTGTATTTATTATATATATTTTCTCATCATACATCAAGAACTATTCTACTTTGAAATTCTTGGTGGACTAATAACTCCTAAACTAGAAAAACTGACGTTCAGAAACTTCTTGTCTTTTTTTCTTCTATTTTTTTAAGTTTTTTTTCCAAAAGATGTTCTAAGTGGAATAACACATTCCAGGATGTACTTCCACCAGCCAAAATAAGCATACTTTGTATCTGTTCAGGCATGAGGCATACATCTTAGATGCACTTGTATTAACTCACTAAACAGCACAGACCCAGGATTTAAAATGTCCTGTAATTTCTTGGCACTTGAACTGTGTACATACAGTAATATCATAGGCTGACAGCTTGTTGATTAAAAACAAGCCAAGTAAAGCACATGCAGATGTCAGTGCTTGATTTAAGTGATTATTCACATACTCTTCTAGGTCAGCTGGAAAAAAAACCAGATTTCTTTCTGCAGTATAGCAATGTAATACTGTAATACTGTATAGCAATGTAATAATTTGGAGTAACAACAGAACTTTTTTTTTCACCTTTAATAAAACTGCTCTTACTATAGGTCTGTGTAATACACCTACAGCAAGTTTTATCCTTTAAATATCTTTCCCCAATATTGTATTCCTTGATACTATTCTCAGCTTCAGGAAGAGCTGCTTTTTTAAAAAAGAAAACAAAAAAACAAACAGAATAATTTTCATATTGCAATAAGTAAAAAAATTAAATACATTATTTTTCTTTTGTAGACCACCAGAAAATCTTCAGACCATGTAAATGCATACTATGCAATAATAAAACATAGTGGTCTTGAACAAATTAGCAAGAGTTCTGATCCAGCAGCATTTCATACAATAAAACTAGAAATTTGGGATTATATTAATCATATCAATATATGATAAGAATCACTTGTGCTAGAGTCAGATAATTCCATGAAGAAGAATAGGAAAAGGTAAAGAAATACAGAAAACAATTTTATGTCATACTAAAAAAATGTAGCGATCGCTTCTCCATGGCTCTACATGAATCCAAAATGCAGGGAAAAAAAAAAAACTTTAACTGCCCTAGGTATTTATGAAATGATGTCAGCATAGCAGATACCAAAGTTGTTGGAGAAAAAATTGCAGGCATGAGGTGGGAGTCTGAAGAGCTAGAAAAATATAGAAAATGAATAAAGATAATCAAATTATTATGCACTATAGCAAAGTAAGCTTAGGGAAAACAGCTCCATGAGCAAGTGAATGAGTGACCTGCTGTGATGATATATACTCCAAAGAACATATGTTGCATATGTTCTCTCTCTTCCAGATATGCAATCAGACCAGGTCTTCATTCCAGGATACTAGAACATTCCCAGGAAATGTCTGAAATAATAAAAATACAGGAGCAACTGTAAGCAGCAGTAGGAAGTGATACAATATAAAAACATAATTTCAGCATCATTGTCAAAACCTCCATTTTATATAAAAAAGTTAATAATATTTTCTTTCTTTTTTAATAGCTACATAGACAGAAGCATCCTCAGAATAATTTCATGCACAGCTAGCTTTGTCAAGACAGTCTCAGAAGAATGTCTGAGAAGAAAAGGGATCTGTCTCACAAAAAAAAAAAAGCTGCATCTTGAGACAAAAACTTAATAGCTGGGAACAAGTGAGAGAAGTAAATGTAAGCGTGCTCACCTGATTGAGGGACAAGAGAAACTGAACAGAGGAGAACGACATCACAGGAAGAACAATAAAGTAGAGAACAGACAGCATTTTTTAACATCTCAGTTGCCTGTGCATTAATACAAAAAGCATGAGGAGCTATCTGGTGGAGCTAGAAGTCCTTAAACTAGAACAAAACTATGAGTCAACTAGAATAGAGATCTTGTGGGAATACTCATGTGGCTGGACTATTTAACAGCTTATTCAGCCAGGGAAAAGGAAGGAAGAGGTGCTGGTGAATGGCAGAATGTAGAAAGATCTATGGAGAAGCATCTTGATAATAATGAGGAAAAAGAGCAGAGGTCTTATCCTGGCAAATGTCAGACATCAAACCAGGGGGATGAAGTGGAAGACACTTATGTGAGAAATTAGCAGAAAGCTCCCAAGGTACAGGACTTCATGGTAAGAGGAAGCTTGAAAGCTCCATACATCCCTTGGGAAAGAGTAGAGCAGGGTCTCCAGAAAATTCTCAACGAGAAAGTCTGATGATTTTTTGATGCAGAAAATTGTGAAAGCAACCAGAAAGGAAGTAGGTGTGAATCTGAGCCTAGCCTGTAGGGAACAGTTATTTGAAAATGTCAGAGTGGAAGGTAAAAATAGGAGTGAGATGGGGAAATGAGAGTTAAAGATTCTCCACAATTGGAAAAAAAGCAAAGACAAGATATTAGACTGCAAAGAGGAACTCAAAGAACTAATAAATAAGAACCCATGGGAAATGGGGAAAAGGAGTTCAGAAACATTGATCCCTAAGGAGCTAATAAAAGCAAAATTGTTGAATGTTCCAGTCTGTAAGATGTGTAGGACAGATACCAAGAATCCAGTTTGGTAAACCATAAGGACCTCTGAGAGAGGAAAGAGATAAATCAGAAGTGGAAAAAAAGTCTGACTACTTAGAATCACTGCAATTAGAGAAGTCATTGTTTAAAATGAGGTATGACTCAAAACAAATACAAAGGGGAGGATGAAAAAAATCCAGAATTCCATTAGCAGATGAAAAAAAAAAAAAAAGACAGAGGAAGATAGAAGGCTGAAATACTTAGTATCTTCTTTTGCTTCAGTCTTCAGTAAAATGACAAATGAAAACAAAATCTATCAGACATGAACAAAAAGAATCTAGGTTACTTAAGGGAGAGAGAAGCT
>WEIV01013038.1:121272-249439 GCA_013390005.1 Calyptomena viridis | reverse complement strand
TGGTCTCTGCCTAAGCTCTTCCAGAAAGTATAACAGATGGGAAAGGAAAACAAGACACTTGGTTGTTCTCATCAGCCACTGATACACCAGGGCACTACTCCTAAGATTTCTGCAACTAAATGCATTAATTGTTGATGCAGCTAGGGTTAGGCAAGTCAAGCTAAGGTAAGTCAGCTAAGTCAAGGCAACAGATGACATTTGGCAGAAGAATTAGAAGCCAAGGGGATCCAGAAGTTTCAAATTTGAATGTGAATTTCTGCTCTTCCTGTATTTCAGACTTATCTTTGATGTCAAAAGACCCAGCTACAGAGCCAAAGAATGAAAGGCTGTCTCCATCCACAGCCTCTCTGCCATTTTTCCATGCTTAAGCTCACAGCAGGCTGTGCTTCAGCAAGGTCTCTAATCCACACAGAAAAGGAACCAGCAAGATGACTGGTGCTATGTTTCAGCACCACATTTTTCTATCTGGTTGTTTTGAATTCTTTCAGAATAACAAGTAAGATTAATGCTATCATTACTGGTAATAATCTATAAATATTGGTGAAGTGATAACATTTTCCACTTGGTGGCAGATATTCCTTTTAGAAATAAGCACAAAGCTCAAATGAAACATTCAATGCAGCTTTTTACTGAGGAAAAGCTCTGTGGTGCAGAATTTTAGGGCAAGGACTTGCTTCAAGAGCCCTATGTGTTGTGGGCAGACAGTGTGTGCATGGCCACGTTTCCTCACACACTTCTGAACCCACACAATCCCACGAGTGCCCTCTAGGGCTGACAGGAAGATTTTGCCTTTACTATTCATGGAGTTCCTGGCACCTCACGGAACCCATAGGCTTTGGAGAAGGTCAGAGCATGTATGTTCTGAGCATAGGGGTGTCAGCAAAGGTTCAGCTTCCTTCACCTCTAATTGAGAGAGATGTTCCTTCTGGTCCTGCCTTCTCCCATTTACCTTGCCTGCAGGCAGCTTTATGCCAAGCAATTTTCCCCCCTTCCCTCTTGCAGTGCTGTGCTAGGGCAGTCAACTCAATAAGGGATATTAAATGCAAGGACATTATTCATCTAGAAAACTAGACACTGGATAAGTCAAACTGCTAGCCTTTCCCAGGACAACCAATCTTTTTTTCCTCTTCTTCTTTGATCCCATCATAGTGAGAAGCTAACAATAAACATCTCAGAATCATGTGAATCCCATCTAGCTCCTGGTAGGTCTGTTGCACATTCAATCAGGTTGCTGACCAGAAACAAGATCATTATACTAGCTGGCAAGCATCTAATCAACTAAGTTCATGAATCTGCATTTTTGCATGAAAACCTTTCTTAAAAAAAAACCACAAAATATTGATGTACTGACTCTTTTCCTTCAATATTCAGCACATTCCTTAAAATACAGCTTTTTTTCTTTTTCTGGTGAAAGTCAGTGCTTGTTCTCAAAATACAGCCATTGCCAACTCATTTGCTGTTCTGAGAATACTTCTTGAAGTAATACTATGCCAGCTGGGGAAAAACACAAACATTGCAATGATACCTTTCTTGAGCCAAAAGGTGTGGAGGAAACCAGCTCTATAGCTTACTGCTATGGACTGTCACTTCCTTTACACAGCAGAACCCTTCAATTTCTAGGTAATGCCTTCATCTCTAGTGTAGCTGCATACTCTTTCAACAAAGAGAAGATATCCTGAGGCCATGACAAGTATAGCTGCAATTTATTTTGAACCCTGCTGAACAAGAACACGTAACAATGCATCCCCTCTTAGCACAAAGCAACACTCTCAAAGTTCCCTTCTCTCACCACTGAATGGGAAGCTAAGTGCTTCTACCTAATTATTCTGACCTTTCCACTATGAGGATTTGGCTCAGACTATTCAAGAAGCAGAGAAAGAGGCTCTGTTTTCTCTTCAGTAATGTGTTTCTTGATGGCAGCATAGCCCTCTGACACTAGAGTGTCTGTCTTCAGCATTCACTTCCTCTTGGGCCCTTCTCTTGATACCCTAAAACAAAAAGAAATCCACCCAAAACAAAATAACAGAATAAACCATTCCCATCAAGCTATGCGAGTCTCCTGTATAAGTGTGGCTCTTTGCCATTGAATTTTAATACCAATGAATCACATCCCAAAAAGGGTATGGGCCACTGCTTAGTGATGCTAATGAAATCTCCCTCCCTCTCTATTACATTCATCTCTGTTTCAAGAACTGACAGTGGAAGGAAGATGGCTTTCTCTCAGTTAGAGAGTCATATGTGTCACTGATAAACGATAGGTCCTACATGTCCATGTGCCAGAAATTTCCTAAAACCAAAACTTCAAAACCAAAATTACATTTATTTCTACTTTCTAGATAGTTGGCATGATGCTGCCCTCCTGCCAAGTCACCGTGTCCCTACAGGGGGAAATTTGGGAGGGCTTGCATTTATGAAAGTCATATTTTCTATCTCATTACTTTGTCTCTTGCTCATCCTTACCTTCTCACAGGGATTACTTTCCTCTTCCTGTTCACTTTTCCATGTCCGCCTCTCTGCCACTTATGTCAGTGACAAGGTATGAGAGTGGCTATCTTAATTTATGTTCCTTCTAACTAATTACTTTTGTAATCCCAGAGGAAACATTTCAAAGGTAGTTACCATATTAATTGGACATGAAATTTCACTCAGAATTTTCCCTCCTGTGCTTTTGATATCTTGTATTGGCTGTGACTAGGCTGGTGGTTACTTACAGAAAAACAAACTGTAACAAGTGAAAAATGACCAAGATTAGAAATGTAGAAAATGACAAGTAGGCAATTAGCACAGTTTAGCCAACTTATCTGAATTGTTTTTTATTATTTATCTGTTGACATTTTTGTACAGCACGGGAAAATTCCCTCTTCCAACCAGGTGGACTAGTGAATACCCATGCCATCTGCTTAAATGCCTAATTTGCAATATGCCATCTATATGACCTTCAGTTTTCAAATCGTTTTATAACCCATCAATCTGTGCACCTGGCACAATATCCTCTCTGTGTACCTGATAACTGGTTAGCACATTTTAACCTCTCTTGTGGCAAACAATTAATATTTTCCATGTTCATCACAGCTTTTTCCCCATTCCTTCCCATGCCTTTGCTATTATAGGAGGAAAACATAACAAATTTGTCAACATCAGAGTCATTCTCATCTGACATTTTGCAAGAATCCATTTGCTCTCACAGCAATCAGATTTTTTGATATATTTTAGCTGGTTTTTACCTGTCCTGCATTTTTTTAAAGGGAAAAACTGTGCAACTCAGCACAGAAACTGAGGCTACAAAGAGCATGTAAGACAAAATGCTGTGAACTGAGAGCATTACTCATGCAGGTGCTCACCACGTGGTATTCTTCATAAAAATAGTATCTGGTGCTGTCATCACTAGATTTCTCCAAAAGAACGCACAAAGGCAAACAGCTTGCTACGTGCTCCAGATGGGGTTAAGTGAATGTCTGCCCCTTGAAGTACTTTCTGAAAAGTTTATATGTCATGTCCTTGAGCTGCCTGGCTGTCACTGATTTTTGAATGCATTCAGCATTTCCTTCCTTGCTCCTAGCCAGTCAGATGCTGCTGATGCAGCAGTGCCAGGAATGTGATTGATTTTAGAAAATGCTCACCCAGCACATGTTCAACATGTGTCATAGGGAAGATGCCAGGCCAAACAGATAGCAAAAGCAAAAAGATATCTCCTAGTTCTGATCACTAACAGAGTGAAGCATTGGGGATCTCAGATGAAGCTTTTTTGGTGAAAGAAACAGGTCCTCAGGGCAATGCAGGGCAGTTTGATGGGGAAAAGTTTGCATCCAGCAGCACAATGGAGTAGAAATGGAGGAAAATTAAGTTTAATGTCTTCTATGGGGGCACTAAAGAATTTGTTCACATCTTACTGACAAACCTAGGGCACTGGGAAAAGGAGTTAACTCTCTCTTTGGTTAAAAAGTAAAGCATGGCTCATATTTCCAGTTTTCTTGTTGGGTTTTGATGTGGAACAGGACAAGACAGTCAGTGTGAATGTGTCCTAGCAATGCAAAAATTAATATTGGTAGGTTAAACATACGTGTGCTTCTCTCACAAAAAGAACGGCAGATGCCTCTGAGGATCATTTCCTTGGAAACCAAGATAAGAGCTGCAAATTGGCATTAGAGCATTACCTCCATCATCACTGTTGCCTCACTTAATTCTTGTTAAATCTGCTAAGACTAAAGCAAATATTTTCTAGTCTCAGTCAAATGTTGGCAAACAGGACTTGACATTGTGAGTGGGACTGGCTGGGAATTTTCTGGCTTGCTTCTTGACTGGAAAATATGTATTTGGAAAAACCAGACACTTTGGTCCAAAGGATGTTTCTAAGTTAAGAGACAGACAGAAGAGTCATCTGTTTTGTTTGCCCCCACAGTGACATGATGATAGTCAGTAGGGTATCTTGATCCTTTCTGCCTCTTACTCAGATCACATGTTTTGGTCTGGATCTGCTTGGTGAGAGCCTGGTCCATGCCTGCAGATACAGGGGTCAGTTTGCCATCAGCATCTCATGTTTCTTCTTGACATTTGTGCAAACATTGATGACAACAGTTGATGTAAGAAGAGAGACAGATTTTCTTAAATTAAGGCATGTATTCCGAATAAAATAAAAGAGCAGAGCCTTTTCCTTCCACACCCTGCCAGAGTTACACCTATCTCTAATCCATGGTTAAAGTGTATCTTAGAAGGAAACTACTCAATTTCATGACCAGGTAAGAAAGAAGCAATGCTGAAATCTGAGCAGTGTTTGAGCACAGTTCTCACCACGTGACTCGCAGTGTCAGTCAGTGCCAGCCAGCTGAAACCCACCAGTGGTCACCTCATTCATCCTTTTTGCATTTTACCTGGTGTGGCTCCCACCTCTTATGAAATATCCTCTCTATTTTCTTAAGCCTCAAGGATTTTAGCAACTTGCTTCCATCTAGGAAACCAAGATCAAAGACAAGAGAAGCGCCTGTCTAATCTTGAGTGTAATCCTTCTTACGTGGGTTTGTTCCTGAGCTGTGAGTCTGTACTGGCAGTCCTCCTATACCTATCTTTTTGTTCAGGAATTAAGACACTGGGGTCACTCCCACTGTTGCCACCATGGATCTGACTATTTTCCAGCTGTCCAGTTTCTGCTACTATTCATGGTGTGTAGTACATAAAGACATGAACAGAGTTTGTGAATGGTCCCACAGCATGCAACAAAGCTTTCAGAAACTGGCCTGGCAGCACACCTGTCTTATTGCTTTTCAAAATGAGTTCCTGTCGTTAAACAGCCACAGACCCCTTGGCAGCAGGGCCAGACAGGTGTGAAACTACAAACAACTTCCCCTATAAATGCCAACACATTGTCCTTATCTGACACTGTACGGCTCCAGGTGATAAAATTGGTTTGACTAAAGGGGAAACTGGGAAGTCGGAGTCATCAGAGCTGTATCAAGCTACAAAAAAAAAAAAAAAAAAGCATCCTTTTATTTTCCCTTCAATGTTTTACACCAGATGGATCTTCTTTTAGCTTTCATTCATGCTATATTTTTCACATCTGCGTGCATTTGTTAGTAGTGAGGCAGCGCATCCAGCACAGACCACCAATCTTCCCTTGTGTGTATCCTCTCAAAGCCTAGACAGGCTCTTCCTTCCTTGACAGGGGATTTAACATCACTCTTTTAATCTTCCCAAGTTTTTCTTGGGCTTGAGTATTCCAAATATTATGTAGTTCTAATTATTCCGGTAAGACACTGCAAAATCCCAAGTGCTTTCATTCCCCTAAAAGCTGGCAAGGGATGTATAAGTTGTTTGTGCTTTTGTTTCCCTTACTACATACTTTGTTTTCTCTTTCTCTCCCACTTGCCAGCACAAAACCAAATCTGCAAACTTTTTCTAAACCATCCTATGCCAAATTTTCCAGGAAGTAATCTGTAGTACTGAGTCCCATAAGGAGCTGTTATTCCCACTGCAAATAGCTGCGCTGACAAAAGCACAAGGGGAAATGACTAAAAGATTACAGCTCTTGCATTCTTTACATCTGTGTAGCTATAAGGTATTCAGTAGGCAAATTTCAAAGTTTTTGCTGTGATTTTTAATTTCATCTACAATCATATTTGCTGCATATATGAATTATTTTCTCTACTGAGCTTAAAGAAATTGTTTACCATTTTTATCTAAGATTATGTAGAATTCAACACAGTGATGTTACTTAGCTATAGTGCATTTAGGGTAATATTTCTAACTTTAAATAGCAATCTTTTCTTAAGCTTTTACAGACAAACAGTGGATTAACTTTAAAGCATGTATCTCTCAGGTAAGTAACTTTAGTCATTGTTCATTGTGAGAAACATAGCCACATATCTACTGTAATACACATTTCTGTTGATTAATTATGTAAAACAATACCAGTTTTTCTTCCCTGGAGTTAAGAGAAACACTCCTATTTAAAGCAAGGACTCTTGAGAAAACAAATTTCATTTCAAAGGTTATTAGCAAAAAGAAGCTTTTGTTTTAGTCTTAATGAAATCATTCTCCTAGGATGACACAAATATCCATAAAGTATTATGATTTCATTTGGGTTTTAAAAAAACAAAACCAACTTTGTTTTCCCTTGACACAAAACAAGATTAGCTGGGGTGTTTTTTTGCTGTATTGGGTAATACAATAATGGCTAGATTGTTTGTCTCTGGCCATCCGATGAGCATGCTGGAGCAGGGAAGAAGACATAAAAGATTTCCTCTGCAGAGCTGCTGAAGAGCAGGAGGCAGTGTGCTTGGAGCACAGCCTTCTCCTCCTGCCAGCTCCCGGATCTCTCTTCAGTGTCACACGTGCCTGCTGGGCAAAGCTGGTTCCCACTGCAGTGCAGATTTACCCCTACAAATTTGCTCTCTTTCCTGCATTGCCGTGCAGTCACACCAAGGGAGGGAGCAAAGAGGAAGCTGGACCAGGGTCTTGTATTCTCTTGACCAGCCAATAGATACATCTGGTACACAGAGAAAATGAAGCTGCTTCTTCCTATACTGTGCAGGGTGCGTATTGTCCTGCGGTCTGCAGCTGCAGAGGAGGCTGTCCTTCCTTCAGCCAAAAAACCACCAAGGGCTTTGTTTACATCTGTGCAGCTGTGAGGTCCTCCAAATGCAGGCCAGCTGTTAAAAGCCAAAATGAGCTCCTAAATAGTGTGAACCAAACTGTCCTCCTGCATCTGCCTCTTCAATCCCATCCAATAAACTGTCTACTTGTAACAAAATACAGTGAGATTGCAAGACACAGAGCACATGCTATAACATGACTGTAATGATTGGTCAATATATCCTACCATGCCTCCATGGAAAAGGGGCTCTCCCAGCCCCTGGAAAGACTCTGGAGAGGACCCCTCATCCTCTCAGAGGGTGAAGTAGCCAAATTTCAAAATATTTTCCTGGTTTTTGCCCACTGTCATACGGAAAAAATCTCCAGAAAGGACGAGGCCAAAATGAGTAACTGAGTTTCCTTAATTTGTTTACAAACCCTTCCTGTTAAGAAAAAAACAAAATAGGGAAAAATAATAGTTAGGGGGTTCTTCAAAGAAATACTTTGAATTCTTCAGACTTGGAAATGTGTTCATTAATCTGGGGCAAGTCCTTGAAAAATACTGCAAAGGGCCAACAGCTGAAAAAAGTATCTCAGTTTACTGTCCTATGTTAGTAAATTACATCTAAAAGCAAGGGGCCTAACTGAAAGATATTGCCAGGCTGGAGAGGATCAAAATCTGCTCATACTCCATAGCATGAATCTGAGAATCTGGATGGACCTAGTAAAAATCTCCTTCTTGGTACATATTGCCCTATGAGAGTTTGTGACTCCTAAGTTCAGGGGGATTTTTCTTTATTTGAAAACATCTACACTGGAAAAAAAACACATGAAAAAAACTTTTAGAGCATAGAAAAAGAGATTACAGTGTTGGTAGCAGATATCTGCAGGAAATTCTGCTCCAGTTATTATAACACAAATGTGTTCTCAAATTAAACTACCAAGAAAGTTCAATAAGTAAACTAGGTTTGTTTTCTTCATGGTTCATTGTGAGCTTAGATTGTGAGCTTACACTTCCTTAAGGCAGAGTCAGTATTGCATTTGGGAAACGTCATGCTCCAGCTTTATATGTCTATACAAAAAGAGTATTATACAGCACAATTTGATAAACAATTTTTAAATAGCAAATGTTACTGATAAAGTCAAGTGAGGGGTATTTTTCGAGACAGAGGTGTTCTTTGGAGGCAACTGAAAGAAGGGTGTGTAGAAAGCCTTGTACCTCCTGAAGTCCTCCTAGAAGTAAGCCACACTATAAACAGAGGCACTATCAGAGGAGTCCTGAGCATCCCAGTAAATAACCTCTGGTACCTTAACCACCTTTGTATTCAATACATATTAGCATGAGCATCAGATCTACGCTGAACTGTCATGATTTTGGGACTATAGCACAGACATGCCACAGTCATTTGCATTATAAAGTTTGGAAAATACTGCTCAACAATAAATGTATTTTTAGAATGTACAAGAAAGGAAGGGTTCATTTCTAAATAAAGAAACCATTTTCAGAAAGTGTAGTGTTTTTGTAATGATGTTAGAATATAATTTTGAGAAAGTATTTGTAAAATATTATAAAATTTTCAA
Source organism: Calyptomena viridis (assembly GCA_013390005.1). Lineage (NCBI taxonomy): Eukaryota > Metazoa > Chordata > Aves > Passeriformes > Eurylaimidae > Calyptomena > Calyptomena viridis. Next base: position 240,793 of record WEIV01013038.1, on the reverse strand, counting down.
TGACACATTACTTATAATTTCATAATAACAATAAAAGTATTCGCTTTTAGTAGTGACTTTCTCCCTTCGAAATGGCTTTTTTTTACCACTGAACAGTTGATGTTATGATCAGCACAAATAGGAAGAAAAAAAGTTGTAAATGTTTTTAAATGGACAACTAGCTAAATATGTAAATAATCTATGCAACATTCATTTCCTTTTATATCCTAAGGAAAAAAATCTGGAACTGTTCAAGCAGATTCTTCAAAAAATCCTGAAGGGTTGTTTAAAAACGACCTGTCTATTCCTACAACTGCTTAATTAATGCAAGTGAATGTGTCAAATATCCATCCCAGTAATGGATTAAGAAATTATCTACAAGCAGCTTTGAAAAGCTGCAGGCAAACAGAATTTTTCAGTATCACTATGCAGAACATCCTGCCCTACATAAAGACATATCTGAAAAAAGTTGAGGTAAAGCAAATGGGTTATAAAAATATGTACATCTTTAAATTTTCTTGTAGCAGACCAAAGCAGAATTACCATAATAGTTACATCTATCATGTTTCCTGTCACATAATTCCTGGCTCTCTTGCTCCGGTTTTGCCAATCTCAAATGCATATTTCTCTAGTTTTTGCTGGTGTATCTGTAAAGCTTCAGGCAAATTTCTCTCACTGATCCCTTTGCACGCCTTCCCTGAATCAAGCCAGAAAGACACTTCTCATCTCCTTCTTCAAATTCCTCTTCATGACATACATATTCTGTGATGCTGAAAAGGAATGAAATCCCCTGTAGCAGCTGGGGTGAGGTGGGAGCAAAGATCACCAAGGAATCACTTTGAAAAATGCCCTTTTGAAACAATATGTTAGTTGGCAAATACATGTATGATTATATTGCCAATGCACAAATAATTTCCACCATTTACTTGTTGTATCATGGCCTCCTTTATGAAGAAAAAAAAAAAAACCAGCATAATTTTTACAGATAAGGAAGGCAGAAGGCAAAGGAAACATGGCAGATGGGCAATGAAATGAAAGATACCAGAAAAGCATTGACCCAAAGCAAAAAAACCCACTATAATCCAAGGAAGTCACTCTTTCATAGTTACAGAGAGATTGCATTGGACATTTTTCAGTAAAATATTTAGCCACCAGACATGAAATTTTAAAACAGCTAAAAGCCTTTACAAAATTCAAATTTGGTTGTGCTGAGGAGAAAATTAAAGAAAAAAATTGACTTGATGAAGAAATTAGTTTAAGTATTTTCTATATGAGAAGCTTCCATTGTTGTTAAACTGGTACTAAATTCACTAAAGGGTTGGGAAGATCAGTGAATCTGGTTCTGTTATGTTGTCACCTCTTGGGAACATAAGGAGATGGTAACTAATGTCCAGATTACTCTGATGCTCAGACTTTGAGATGGTCTTGCAAGAAAACCCTTCAAGGCATGCAAGATACCCAGTTCTGAAAGGGTGGATGAACAGCTAAAGATCACAGCTCTTTATTTACCACCCCTCTGAGATGCTTCATTGCTCTTCAAGAGCACTGGTCAGTAATGTGTCATCAGCACACCATGGGGCCTTTCAACACAGAATCAGCTCAAGACATTCTGGCATTTCTAACAAATTTGTAAATGTGTGGGGCCTTTGGTGTTGACCTTCTTGTTTACAAGGATAGAGAACAGGCTACAAAAGCTGGCCACTGCCCTGACCTGTGGCTAAGGGCTTATCCAAGTCCTTGCCTGAGTGTCCTTCCCTCTCTCTCCTCACTGATCGTCTGTCCTTCTCTCTACTCTGAGCAATTTCAGATTTAAGATATCAACAGAATGAGCTTTGACCATTGCAGCTAGAGGGTCTTCAGATATGAATGGGAAAGCAGGATGCTCCCTGTCCAGCAGACTGCCACTGAACAGATAAGGAAGTCCTAGGAAGGGACTGGGACAGATTGTTTCTATGCTTGTTTCACTGGCTGGGTAAATGCTGATTTTGCCTTTGCGTTTTGAAGAGGTGTTGAAACAGAGAAGCAGATTCTAATTAGGATGATTGTTTCTCCCAACCATTATGGACTGTTACATCTCTACCTTTGGGACTTTGACAAGAATCCTGCAGTTTTCCAGGAGGAAAAACTTGCTGTAGAAGTAGTCTAATTTAGAAACTCAGCTAGGAGAGAGCATCACAGCACCCTGCAAATGGGATGAGAAAGTTCTTCCCAGATGGGAGAGGACCACATTCTCCTTCATATCCACAGGCTGCCTCATCCTGCCCTGTCCTGTGACAGAGTGCTTGCAAAAGAAATAGGAAGAGCCTGTGCCTGGGAATGAAAACTTGCAAAATGGAGAATCAGAAAACTATAGAAAAGTGCATCGTCCAGGAAGAAATCTTTCCAGCTGATGGGGGGAAGAGAAGATGCAACACTTCCTACAAGGCCCAAAGGTTTTCTTTCCAGAAAACTACCTAAATGAGTATTGTTCCTTTGCTTGGTTTCAAATAAGACTGTTTAAGTGCATAATGCTAGAGAAAAGATTTATACCATGAAACATAGTTTACAGATGTACTAAAATGAGACAAGAAAGAGCATTTTGGACACATCTGTACTACCTTCTACTAATTAGCTTTTTGTGTTCCCTTGATGAATATTATGGCTTCTATGAATTTTCTTCTTAGCTTTACAACTCTATAAACAGTCATAAATTTCTGTAGTGTCACTTCACTGTGCAAACACAGAATAGGAGGCTATGAGTCTGACACCTCAAAGGTAATTCAATTCCAAATCTAATATTTAGGCATCATGTTATTCATGCATATTCTGGATCTCACTCCATGATTTTGTGTGTGTACTACTTTTTCTTTCCCCAGAAAATAGTAGCATTATCAATATTTAAATATTGGATTAGCCTGGTGTGAACTGCTCTTTGAAAGACTTTGTTCAATTCTGTCTTCTGTTCCATTCACCTCTGCTTTTCATTATTATTTCCTTCAAAATCATTTTCTCCTTCACTGAGTCCTCCTTATGTTTTGTTTGTGGCAGGCTCCTAAGTAATCCATTAGCCCAAGAAGCTAGACATTCATCTGTGGTGCCAGAATTTTATGCTCAAAAGACTGGATAGGTTGCACCTTGAATGAATATAGTTAAAATATAGAAAATTCAGCACAGCTACTTTCTTAATTTCTACCAAGTGCGACTAACAAACTGGATTTTACTAGCAAATTTCAATTCCTTTATTTTTTTCTGGTGCTGTTTTTTCATAGAGAACCACAGAGTATGTTGAGAGAACAGAAGAAACTTCGAGACCACCTTCTAGGACTCTCCTGTGCCAAATCCTTCGCTCTTGCCTGTGATGTGTGCTGTCTTTGTATTGCATCCTCTCCCTCAGCCTTGGCCCCATCACTCAGCCCTTGGCCTCTGTCCATGTGCAGAAACCAGTGCCCTACATTGAGAGCCCTCATCCAGGGCTGGGAAGTGCACAAACTCCATCTCTCCTCTCATCCCACCTCATTCCAGGACCAGGGGTCTCTACTACTTACGGCAAACAGAAGTAGGAAGCAGCTCCAGAGGTGACTCCTCCTACATACTACAGGGTCTAGGAAAGGGTCTGAGATTGAAGCTTCCAAGGCTGAGGTTCCAGCTGCTCAGCTAGGCCATCCCAAAGAGCTCACAAACACATGCTCTGCTCCCCCCATGCCTAGAGGAGTAGACATGGTCAGCAAGGTCTCAGCAGCCAGTGATTTCGGACAAGTACAGACAAATTAAATAATCATCTTTTTATTTGCTCTCTGGAATCTCAGAATGTACCTACATGAGCTGTTTGGTGGCAGAATCCCTTTTACTCCTTTCCTTCAACATTTATACTATATTTGCTATTTCTCACATATGATATGCAATGATTTGCTATTTCAGAGATACTTCAGAATTCGGGGAAAAAATCCTGCTCCCAGCTGATTTCTACCTCTCTTGTCATGCCTTCTGCTGCCACACTTGATTCCTAGGAGCCATTTTGCTTCTCTTTCTTGATAAAAATTATTTTTGTATTTAAGCTACTTTCAGCAAACTTGAACATGTCCCATATTGAATGTATCCTACCTCTACTACTTTTTCCAAGCCTGTCGCTCAAAGGCTAAACAATATTCTTAATATGTTATAACACTTTGTTTAGAAGGTTTATTTCACCCTAATATTTGGGGCTTTTTACTTTGTCTCGTGTTTTCTGATCTGTATGATCTGACTTTTTTTGCTGAAGCATCTCTGTAATAACTTTTTGTTTGCTGGGCACTCACTCTTACCATCATTCAGAGATAGTTGTTGACTCAAATAGCTTTGGGACTCTTTCCTTACAATTTTCTCCCTCCGCTTGTTTGGCAAGTTCCTACTAGGTTTTGTAATTTTGTTTAAAGGAGACTTCAAACCTCCTCCACATTCAAACCCCCGAACACTTCAATCCAGTTGACTTTACTAACCACTTCCCTCAATTTTTCAAACTTTGCTCTCCTGAAATTACTCTATTTATTTTAAACTTAACTCCTAGTCATACAATGCAAGGTAATTTTCTACAAACAGCCCTTCTAGAAGGTCCTTAAGCCTTCACAAAACCTAGTCTGAAATAAGTAAGTACAAATTCTCTTTGCTCTTTTGTGACTGTGACAGAAAAAAGAATGTGACAGTGTTTAAGGACTCTGAGCTTTTATGATCATAATGAAGCAATAAGACCTGTAAATAGAGTTTTCTTTCACAATGACCCTTAAATTTGTAGTGCTTCATCAGAAAAACTTTTGTTTTGCAAGTGAACTGAAATAACATATTCTAAAGGTAAAATCTTGGCTTTGTGGGAATAAACAGGGAACTGAGCTTATTAATGTTAGGACTTTGCCCAAGAGTTGTGAAATTACTATCAAGTGTGGGAGCTCTCAGACTGCCCCTAGAGAAACTGTCTGTGCACCATATCCAACGTGTCAGGAAAAAAAAGCTGATAAAAGAGCAGATTCATTATTTTTCACTTTTGTGTGCATTCTGTGTATTTTTGCAAAAGTTCTAGGTAATAGTTGGGAGTCCAATGTGGTGAGAAAATGTTGACCTAAAAGTGAAATGTGAAACATAAAATACAGCCCCAAATTAAAGCATAGGTGTTATAGTCATGTGCACTGGGGCTCAGATGTTATGTTCACATGAGGGGATACAGCTTTTCTTTTAGTTTAGTCTGGTTTTGACTTATCACTCTTGTAACTAAAGATGGATAAAAATTTTAATAAGAACATATGTGAATTTTTCTTCTTCATATGAAAACCACAGACTATCCTAATTTTTACCTTCATGATTCTCAATATTCAAGGAGCATTCAGGTGGCTAGCCTGCGCTGAATGTCCTTGCAAATCTGAGGTATTCAGTGCAACTGCTTACTCCACAAAATATTCCTACCAGGCATTCATTACCTCGTTTTGCACGAGAGTTTCCATCATTTACCCAGAAGAGAGAAGTGTTATAGCACACCATAAGAAACAGAAAAATCTCAATAACAGGAAGTCACAAGGCCATCTTCCCTCTAAGATGTCTATGCACTTGGGGGATGGTGAGGAGGTGTGTGAGGCAGGAGTGCAGGGGCCTACTGTACAGACTAGTACAGGTAATTTCAAGACAGTTTAAATGTCCTTAACATACACTTCAGTCCAACCCCGGTGAGTGGGATGTCACAGAAAGGACCAAGGAGGTGTCAGACCCTGTGTCTCTGTGGCAACACACAGAAGAAAGCCAGGCAATCCGTCCCACCACCCACAGCACAACAGCTACACGAGTGCTGGTCACACAGCCCCTCGCAGGCATCTGCACCACATCAATGGTGTCCTTGCACTGAACATTCAAAACTTAAGAGCATCACATACCATTAAACATCAATGTGTGTTAGTTCCCATTTTCCAGTAAGATGCTTTTTGCAATGCAAAATTGCTTTTAACAACATTAATATCCTTAGGCATTTTGGATTCCGCATACAATTACAAGTCAAATTTAAAAACTGGACTTGAACTCATGGTTTGATTAGGTTCTTGTGAAATCTCTCCCAGAAGAAATTAGCCCAGTGTGGGAATTATGTGAGAAATAAAGACGACACACACAAAAATCCTAATTACTTATCCCAAGGAGCAAGTTCTTAATATATTCACCAGTTTTACTTGAAACACTCGTGCTATGTTTTTATTTTATTTTCTCAGTTTCTCGGAGAGATGAACATAAGGTTTGAGACACCTGGAGAAACAGACCTGAACTTATGTCAGCTGATTTTCACATCATAGGTGTTCCCTTTCACCCTTCCACTCTATACCATGAAGCCTGTTCTTTGCTACCTATCTTATATCTGAGAACAAATATACATAAGATAGGAAACACAAGAATGAGGAGCAAATCACAGTGGACCTATTATCGTAATAAACCACACAGCTTTTCTTCTTCTCTAGCATTTACTAGAGAATAGATATCAGGTTTCTGACTGACCAAACCAACTGCAGCAGGCTTTGGAGGCAAATGAAGTTTTAAAAAGCCTTTTAAATCCAGGTTTTTCATGATCCTTCCTGGCAAAGAATTAATCAGTTCAACATGTGAGGGGGTGGTTTGGTCACTGTTGAGTTGGTGTCTGAATTGCACACAGAAAAACAGTCTGTTTGTTTTTCTTTCAAAGAACAAATTTTGTTGTTTCCTGAGGGACCACAATTCATAATTATTTCTGAAAGGAAATAAATAATACCTATATTTATATTTTTGTTCTGAACATGTATTTATTTTACTTGAGTGGTAAGCTACTAACATAGTACTTAATAAATTGTGATCTTTCTGAAACCTGTCCTCAAAAGTGTAGTAGCTTATGCCAGCTATCGATGTTGTCAATAATTATGTTTTACAATTTCATGGTTGTCATGCAAGAATTTCAGATAAGTAAAACAAGAACGACTAGTTGCTATTGCAAAATGTTATGGACATTTACAAATGATTTGTCATTGTAATGAATTACACCCTTGTATTACAGCTAATTATTGATGCTTGCTTAACTTTGGGGGGAAGGGTGTGGTTTTATTTGATGACCGATTATAATTTTCTAGTTACGGCCAGCAGCCAAATATTTTTCTTCCATTCCTAAGTAACAGTTATTAGGCTAAAATGTATCTGGGCAAATCTCCCATATGTTTGCACAGTTCTGCAACTGAAGCCCAGCACAAGGCAAAAGACAGGGCTTAGGCTGGGACACTATTCTTTCTCACCACGAGAAAGCATGTTTTTTCTGAATGCATTTCTCTGTCTCTCTTCTCTTATACCACTTGCAGCATTCACTATGCTATGAGGCAATTTCTCCTGGGAATGAAACTCAGGGAGAAAGAGTGAATGTCTTTTGGGCAGTGGCAGTCAAGAAGATTCACAAGATGACTGTGCAAAAGCTGTTTGTGACCACTGCCTGAACACAGAGAACACAGGTATTGGCAACACGTCTGTCAAGGGCTGCTGTTCAGAAACCTGTATGGATATGGACCAAAGACAAAGATGTATGTTCCACAGAAAAAGAACTGCTGTTATATTAAGGAGAATTTTAGAGAGGCAGGTTTTTAATATACCCTTTAATTTTGCATCAAAAGTGATATCAAGACAGACTGTAAATCTCTTGCCTCCTCACGTGTTGGTTAATAGGTTAACCTAATAAATCTCTGGGTAAATGCAGTATGGCACTACTCTTCCTTTATTTTGACTTATGACAAATACTTTGGTCTACTACCACAGTCTGCAATTATTTTTCCTTCTTAACACCCTGTCCAAACATGTCCAGTGCCATTTTGTTCATATGTATGCACCACGCTGCTTTGCCACATCAGCTTGTAATCTTTACATTTCATTCCTGCTGTCAGATTGCAGCTTCATTATCTTTTGATAGACCATTATTTCACCTCTGTCATACACAATATTACTCCTTCTTTAGTAAAGCAACCCTTGTTCAAAGACATTTACAGGAATCACCTCTGCCACTTCCACTAATGCATTGATGAAGCTTATATACTCCTTTTATATAGAGGCTTTTTTTTTTTTTAATTTTTTTAATTTTTTTTTTTTTAATAGAGGCTTTTTCTCTTAGTGTAGGGAAACCCATTTGTCATTTTATTAAGTGGCTGAACAAGACATGAAACATAAACCTTGTAACTGTTCATCCATTTTTTCTTTGGCACACTGAGGCACACTGGTCCTTCACTTGGGCAGCACTATGACCTCAAACACACCATCTGTACCACTGAGAATTCCAATAAATCAATACTTATCCAAGTCAGTAAAATAAGGACCTTCTTCTGACTTCATGTGTAAAATTTTTACACCTCCATTTCAAAAAATAGTAATTAAAACTACTGTCCAATGGCTTCCACATACTTGTTGAAGCTAAGCATAAACCTAAATAATGGTCTAACCTGAAGCAGCGAACAGCAAACTTCCATAGCATAGGGACAGATCGACAGGATGTTCTGTAGCCACTGTGCTGGGTCAGTAGCTTTGGCAGAGAAGTGAGGCCAGCAGCCAAGGATGACCTCCTCCATCTCCTTCATGAAAAATGTTGGAGCCAGCACTTAGTGATCATTCCCCTGTCTTCTTCAGAGATAACTAAGGTTTGGAGAGGAATTATTTGCTCAATTTTGGAATGTGGTTTAATTACAGCTGGAACCAATGGCAGTTATGTAGATTTCTGAGTTATTAAATTCCTTCAGTAGATAAGCAGACTTCCTTGCTTAGGTCCTTGACACTTGTTTCGGTGGTTTTGATGTCTCTATTAAATTACAGCACCTTTTTCTGTCTTAGAGATGTTCAGATATGAGCTTAAAGACAATTTGTTAGATTGAAAAAACAAAGGTTAATTTAATGTTGGTATTATTAATCAAAGGATTAGCTGCCACCTCTGGCTTTACCTTGAGTATCAGAGTTCAGAAACTAAAATTATAATAATAATTTAAAAAAAAAAAACACCAAAAAACCCAAGAACAATCTGTGTGCTAAGGAAATGTGGCAAATTTTAAACAGAGACAGAAGGAAAGGCAGATAAAAATCATGAATTAATCTTAGCCAGAGAGAAACTTAGAAACTTTAAAAATACTGCCTGCTGTCTCTTCCCATATACCTTCAGCAGTAGGCAGCTACCAGCAAGTCAGTATGTGTCTGTGAATACATATAAAGATAGCTGATATCCCAAGGCATCTGAAATAGCTGCCACCAAACTCAGTAGTAGTCCAGAGGATCCAATAGGGACCCTGGCAGTAACAGATAACAGTGATGAGGAAAGGCTGGAATTCATCTGTATTTTCATGCATTCCATAGCATTTTTCCCAAGAAGATGGCTGTCGTCCACCAACTACCAACTCTTCAGGCTATGGAGATGCATACACTGAAAACTGACTACAGCAGCTGCAATTAATCTTTACTCTTCAGCAAGCACTTTGAGACTCAAAGGTAGCTTTTAAAAGGCTGATACTGAAATCTCTGTGGCATTTGAAAGTGCATAAGTATTAATGGGTGTGTGGGGCTGAAATGGTACCAGGTGGGCTTCCTGAGAGGCCTCCTACATAATCATGCTCAAGACCTCACAGCCAGTTTCTTCCTAAAAGTCATCTTCTGATGAGCAACATATCCGAGCAAAATTAAACTCTCAGGATATGCCATCTGTAATGCTTACAGGACCAAGAAAGCATTAGGAAAGCATGCAGAAAATGAACACATCATCTAATTTGCCTCAACCTGGTCTCCATCTGCAGCTGAGCAGTGAGAACATAACTCATCTACCTTCTCATTCTGATCCACCTCACACCCTGGCAGAGGCCCCATGCAAAAGCCTGTGCACCTGAAGCTTTGGTGAATTGCAGGGTTTCAGTAGGATATCTGTCCATGAAGGTGTTCCTGTTGATCAGAAGGAGAAGATCCACCAGGTAAAAGACTAGGAGTTTTTGCAGCACTTTGAGCAAAGGAGAGCCCAGTTAGGGCTTGACTCCAGCCTAATGAGAGGATGTGCCTGCTTGATTCATGTCTCTGCCAAACAGATAAAGGCTTTCTTCCAGTTGTGAGTTCTGCCCACAGTTTATGCTGCAGGCCAGGCATCTGTGAAGCATCAGATCATGGTTGTGAGTCTTCTCATCTGACAAAGAGGTGTGAAAGGAGACTTTGCAAGAAACGTGCAGTGGAATTTTTATTATTTATGGCTTTTTCCTATTAAAAGTCATGGGGTTTTGTAAGTATTTAGTGAATTGACTTTTTTTCCTACTCTCTTATCCCTTCACATTTTAATCTTCTCTATGGAAATGACAAGAGGGAGGGGATGACCTGTGGGGAAAATGAGTAGGATCAGAAACAAGTTCGACATAAGAGTCAGTGAGAAATCTTAAGGATTATTTTTTTCCCTGTGGGAAAATATTTCTTTAAAGTCATCCCTAGTTTTACACGGAAAGGGGGCTTGGTTTTGTCAGGTTGGCCCAGAAATTTACTTTCATCAAAGCTTGTAGTGAGTTAAGCTGTTTAATGTTTCTCTTCTCCCTGATCATTTCCCTAAAGGGGGACCAGATTGCTACTGCATTTTAACTCTGCCAAGTAGGTTTTCATACAATTTTCATCAAATTTCTTCCTCATTTCTACAAGTTCAGTTACTAACATGCCACAGGAGTCTTTTATGAGAAAAACTGCAAAATCTCATAAAAGACATTTTTGTGCCAGCTTCAAACTGGGTCTTTTATGAGAGATCTTTACAAGATCTTTACAAGATTTCAAAACTTCAAGTAGAAGATAAAAATTAACATATTTAGCTGATGTTAAGTAATTACAATAAGAATAACAAGTACACATATCATTTTGAATTATCTCCATGTCATGTAAGAACAAAAAAAGGTTGCCTCATCAAGTTAAGTGTCAAACATTTAAGGATGTGCTATTCTTTGCAAATCTAATAAGCAAAACAAATCATGTTTTCAAAGTGCAAGATAACCATTGGCTAATATTATTAGCAATGTGTCGCAGAAGAACTGTTTGGTAGGAGTTAATATAGGTATCTCTGTTGCCAATGGATTTTTTTTCAAAAGATAACTAATTTAATACGATTTTTTTTCATGAATCACAACATAGTGAAAAGCTACATTACAACCCAGCAAATGATGGTGGCTAAATATATATATTATGAAGGATGGCACACAAGCTATAAATTTTGTGATGTTCATGTCCCCATGAATACTGTCAAGTTATACATCAAGCCTCTCTTCAACCTTACCCTCCTCTTAGCACAATAGCAGAACACTTTTCACCCAATATGGCCAAGTTCCTAAATCCCTACTGGTCTCTGCTGGACTGCAACCCCACTGGCTGTGACCTGGAGCACAGAACAACTCTGAGGGTTAGGAAATATCCAGGAAAAGCCTCCTCTTCTGAGACATTCCCCTTGATGTTCTTCACCAAGTTTGTCTTGCTGCCTCTCACACTCGACATGAAAAAGGAAGGGAAGAGCTGTTCGTGTAATAGTTTGGATGAAAGCAGTCAAAAAAAATTGAACAGAAAAAAAGAAAATACATGAGAAAAAGAGACTTTACACTGAGAACTGTGTAGAGGCAGCTAGTAGTATGCTTCTGCATAGCTGGAATATCATTTAGGTAATTACATATTTACAACACAGCCAAGAGGAATGTCAGCCTTTGGTCTTATCTAAACACCTTACTTTGGGGTATCTGCAATTTTTCTTCATCATCCTGAGTTTCTCTGAGGAAAAGAAAGTGTTGTAGCAATGGATGATCAGCATAAACAACCTCTAGACTTGGGTGAATTTGCCTGGAGAGCACATGCACACACCTCTTTGAATTTCATTGTCCTCTTAGCATAAACAGCAGGAGGTCTCTCATAGAAAGAGGCCTTCTTTTCCTGGATATCTAAAGGCAAACATGCATGTAGGATTTATTTGTATTACAGTAACATGAAGAGGCTCCAACTGAGATCACAACATTACTTTTTTTCCAGGTGCTCTTTACACAGAAAAATAGAAGTCCTTACCTCTGAAAGTTTACAATTTACCTATGGAAGATGAAGCAGGAGTTATTGCCCCTTTTCTTGCACAGATGTCATTAAGATACTACAAAGTAAAATAATTACTCTGGAAATCACAAGAGGAGTTCAGAATCTAAATTTCCCATATTTATTGCTTGGATAGACATAAGTTTTCCTTGCCTCCTGTTCTGGTCTGTCAGGTTTGATCTGATGTGGTAACAAATATCGTCCTGCGGATGGTGCATAGAGCAGGCAGAGCCGGGAGCAAACCAGTATCCACCCATGGACACTCTGGGTCACCACACAACCCTCCCACCTCAAGTTTCACTACTCAAGGGAAGCCAGGACTGTTTGCTGTAGGAAACAGTAAAAGAGGCCCCTTGAAATGGCCCATGTCTGCAACGAGGAAGTCTTCTTCCTTGCTCCCAAATCAGAGATTTCCTCCTCCTCCTAAGCATAAAGTTTTAGGCCTTTGGGACCCTTTTATTACCACTATTAGCTTTCCTTTGGATGATCTCATCATTCATGTAAAATTCAATTCCTGCATGAGGAATACATACAAACGAAGGGGTCAAAGAAACTCAAAGGGATTAACCCTCTCTGATCTCCTTTGGGAAACTGAAAGCTTTTTTATTCTCGGCCTGTTTTTCAGAGCAATAACTTTCTACATATATTGAGTCTTCTGAGAATTTTCTCCCAGCTTTGAGAAAATTAGCCAATCCTTCTCTTTCCTATTCCCTATGGGTATCCTGGCTTTTGTTTCAGTCACCTGTACCGTACATTTTTGTTAAACTATTATTGATGGCCAGTAAGTCCTCAACATTTATTAAAGCACTATTAAACTTTTGTCTTGTAGAGTGCTTATATGTGGAAAAGAGATGGTACACTTGAGTCCCTTCGTGCATCTTGCTCTTGGGAGACAGCAAAGGTGAACTACCTCTGATTTCACCCAGCAGAGCTGAAAGGCACTAGCAAGAGTAAATATTTCCACAAAAGGTCTCATCCATGGAAACAAAAACTGGTACACCAACATCTTTCCTTTTTTCCCCCTCTTCTTAAATACAGGTATTAACTTTGCTAATATCAGCTTTATGACATTAACACATTTTTATAGTTTTCCTGAAGAAATACACAGTTAAACTAGCAAATTCATGCACATGTTCTGCCAAAATCATGGGAAAGCATTTATCCCTCATTGACTACAAAAGCCTCTTGCAGTTTTATTTCTGCCTCCAGTATCAATGGCTGGATGTATTCCTGCTATCAGTCTTTATCTCCCTATGCAGCCTCATTTCATGTACCAAAATGAAGTTGCAATATTCGAGTTTTGAGTAATACCTGTCTATTCTGAATCTGTATCCACCTCACCTTCTCTTTCACTACTTTTTAAGAAAACTATTTTCTTAAAAAATATACTGCTGAGGAACTTAATTCTTTTTTCCAGTGTTCTGAGTTACGATTCAGCTTGACTTAGCAATTCTTACCTCTGCACTACAACTTTTCACTTATAAGACACAGCTCTCTTCACCGACCACAAAATTTTTCTGTTTCTTAGAGGCTCTCTGTCTGCCTGCTTAGGTTCAATATCTTTACGGTAGTTATTTATCTATTTCTTTACAGTGCTTGTTTTCAAAAATCTTTCCATGTAACTTCTGATACAAACTCTTAATGATACAAACAGCTTTGTGAGTCTCCTCTGTATTCAGGCCTTATATTCTCTAGGCCAGTCTCATGAAAATAATCTGCCACACTTTATCAAAGTTAATCTTTTCAATTTATTAGTCTTAGTTGTCCTATTTGTATCTCAAATGGGATTACTTAATTTTCACTTGGTCCATGGTTATTTTCCATAATGCCATTTATTTTACAATTTCACTTGCTGCTTACCTAAATAAAGTCTAATGAAATACTGCCTCTTGTTGTTTCAGTGACTTTTAGTGAAAAGCTGTTGGTTATTACACCTTCGAACATCTGAGCTACAGTTACTAGTACCTTTTTCTCCATTCTATTAACTTACATGTTAAGGCCACCCAAAATTACATTTTCCATGTGCCAATATGACTTTAGGGTCTACAAACAACTTACAGTACTATCCCAGTAGAATTTGTCTTGCAAGCCATCTCAAAATCGACAGCGACCCAATCAGTTTCTTTTTTAGCCATGCATATTCCATTTTTCCACATAACACACAGTGAAGTATCTATATGATACTAGACAAGTTACCTGTTGCAAAGTAGTTGACTAGGGATTTTGTTTAAAAATGATTTGGTGGTTTACGGAGATTGTTTCTTTGCTGAGGTGGACAATGACATATTTCATTTTCTCCTTAGTCAGATTAGAACCAGATAAAAAGATTTCTGCTCATGCCCTCGAAAATATACTTTTGGGTGGAAGCCAAGAAAATAAAGTGTGATCACAGATGAATCAGTCTTAATAATTCATTAGTCTAAGAAAAGAGGATATATAGCTGAAATCTTTGCATATCTTTAACATTTGGTGCTAAGGCTTCATATAAGACAACTATAAGCTATACATAAGGTTGCCAAAGTAAGTAATTATTGTAGAAGAATGTAGAGTCAATTTACACCAGTGGTAATCCAATGGAAGTTCCCACTTTGGGAAATAAAATATTTTCAAATACAATTGAAACACTTCTTTTTCAGATATTATTTTACAGTATGTCTTTCTACATAAATTTTGTTTTCCAATAGTTTGGTTGTTGGTTTTTTTTTAATAGGAAAGCAGTAGAACATTTACATTTATGTTAAAAATGTGGATGTCACCAATCAGGGAAGGAATGTATAAATCTTTAGTTTAATTATCAAAGTAAAACAAAAGAATCCCTATTTCAATTTTGAATGTGCTACTTTGAAAGCTGCTGCTGACTGATATCTCACTACTCTCCTCAATTAGAAGCTAAACATTTTCACAATAACACACGATTGAGCTTACTTTCCTTGAAAGTCATAAGCAGTGCAAGCGTATAATCTAGGTCTCAGTATAATAGTTGTGCTGTTTATTTTAACACCCAGAGAGCTCTGTTCAATTCCATCTCCCAGGTGCCTTTCTTAAAAATCCCTGAAAAGAAAATTAAGTCTGATTTTCTGTGTTCCAAAGGCACCTAGGTTACACTATGTGTCGTTATAATTAACTTTTTTTATATAGATGCTTTTTATTCCAAAGGCTTGTTTTCTCTCACTGTTTAAGAGAGTGACATCCAACTGGGTTGCACTCAATGGTTGTAGGGTCTTTTGGCATTGCCACTAAAACTTGACTATTTGAGTGTTTCATAATGTGTCCATTTTTATTCTCATCAAGCTAAATCTTGGCAAGTGTGTCCCCAACTTAGGAGTAAAATTTTTATACAGAACTGAATTGATCTAGTCGTTGCTCAGTGAGAACAATGCCAAAACTCACAGCTCCTGAGGTCAATTTCCACCTTGCAGGGAAGCCAGAGGGTATCTAGGTGTTGATTAAACCTTGGTCTGGGAGACCTATGCCCTCGATCCCTCTCACTTCTCTCCTGTCCTCCTGGTCAGATCTTTCCTTCCATTTCCTACAGGAGCTTAAGAGAAAGCCATTTCTTTCCTTATCAGACTGTTTGGAGAACATCCGTGTTATTCTAAACCAAAATATTGCCATTTTGCCAGGAACAAGACTGACTCCAAGCATTACCTATAAGATTCCTCATGAAGTTAGATTCCAGAGTGGACTGACAAGCCATGCAGATGAAGATGTGGGACATCAGGCATAGATAGTCCTAGAGAGGCCACAGAGCTCATCACCAGGAAAGCTTGCCTTTGCCACCAGTCCACCACATGGGCAACAGACAAGGGAGCACCCCAGGCCCAAAAGGCCCCCAGAAGTCTCCTGCAACAGGCTGCAGACCACCAATACTCAGTATAATATCAACTTGCTGTTTTCAGGTAGCCTAGATTATATTTTTTAGATTAATGCATTTTAATTTCAGCAGTTCTTTTAAAGTATTATTATTTGGAGCCTCTGTCAAGTGAAGGGGAAGAGAAATAAAGGTTTTCTGTCCTGTAGGCATTAATATATATATATCTTTAAGGCTATTCAGTGTCCTGCCCCCTAAAAGATGTCTAACCCAGTCTGTTAGAGGTTTATTTAACCCAAACCTTTCACTAACAGGTTTTCTGGATTTAGACAAGAAGTTTTCAGGGACTTCACAAAATAGCAGCTATTCAGTGTGTCACCCCCCATGTGGTTATGTCTAAAACTGTCTGCTAAAAGTTTTCTTAATCACAGCTTTTCACTAGCTGATTCACTGAGTTTTAGATGGGAAGTTTGTCCGAGACTTCACAGAATAGCAAGAGGGAGAGAGAGCAAGACACCTCACAGAACCTCTCTTGAAAACTACCAGCACCACAATGTCATGGACTGACTGATTAGTTCACAAAAATAACAGGCTTACTAATACCATATTGTGACAATTTAAGAGGATTCGATACGTCTTTGATAACGTTTAACTACAAAAATGTACTGACTATAAATAAGCAACCTACTAGCGAGCTACACAAAACAGGCACTAAACAATTTAATAAAAACACTTGCTATGTTAGAGTAGGGTAATTAAAAGTATTTTACTAGCAGAAAATATCTACACTTAAGCAAAATACCCAAAACTTTAGGACTTGACAGGACTGCACAACAAACCTAACTAATACAAACTAGACAGTGAGACTCAACTGTAACACAAAACCTCAACATGGTACACACAAAACTTAACAGTGATACACTTACTTAGAGTAAAACAAAGTGTTAAGTATAAAGAAAAAGGAAAGAAAGTGACATCGCTCACCCTGAGATACTCCATGTGGAGTGGAGGGAGGAGAGGCATGCTTCAGTTACCTCCGCGAAATATGGTTGGAACTTTTCTCCCCAGTTTTCTCTAGGTTCAAACCTCTTTTTATACACTTTTTTTCCTCTTAAGACAGTTTGAGTGATGGGTCAAGCAAACATACAAACCTTTTGGGCATGTTTTAGAAAAGACAAAAAAAAGGATGGAGACAGAGGCTCAAAGACTATGTCTGGCTTCATGCCTTCAGGAATCTCAGAAGAAAGGCTAAGCAATACCTTTGCAATTCCCCATTCTTCAGTCAATCCTGCTTTCACACCAGGCTTATCAGTTTTTGGGAATGTCTCTCCAGGTGCTCGGGCCTGCCTGGGTCCCATCAGAACTTATCTCTCCTTTTGTGTCTTATCTGTCATCCCACAGTCTCTGAAAGAGGAAATTACACTGTCTTCTCTTCAAAACATATTGATGGCATTCAAAATACGTTGTACTCTATTAACCAAAAAAGAAAGCTGCAATGCTTCTTCCCACCATTGTTTTTAGTGATATAGACAGCACTAAATAATAGTGATATATACAGGTATATATACTAAATAGTGATATATATAGATATAATAAATAGATATAATATCTATATAGATAGATATAATATCTATCTATCTATATCTATAATATAGATATAATAAATAAATACACATATATACTAAATAGTGATATATACAGGTCTGAGGGGGGGTAGTTGTTTTTTTCCTTCTTAATTATGAGGCCCATTCATTTCATCTGAAACAAAGACTATGTTCTGAGTACTAACTAAAAGCTAAGGTGTTGCTTAATCATATTAGCAGAGCCATCTTTTTATTATGTTTAGTTTACCATGGAAATTTCAGAGGCTCTCAAGTGCCCTGTTAGCCATGCCCACAAATGGAATCAGTCCCAGTACTGAGTATCTAAGCCTAAATTGTATTAAACAGCTAAGCTGATATGTTGCTGTTTGATTAAGTTGTTCTTTTGGTACCTTAATTGTGTCTCTGACAGTTTTAGTTTCCCAGTTCAACAGTGTTAATAGCGAGAAAAAGTTTGCATATTCCCTGTGTATCCTACTATGTGAAGCTTAATGCCTGCTGTCAATTGACATGTAATATCAATTATTTTTTAAATGCAATGGGTTACAAATGCTTTTAAACTTTTCCCTTTGGAAATCTTTATACTGTGTGGCACTGTTTCCTCAACTAAGTAAAAGAAATTCTGTATCATTTTATGCCACTTCTCTCTGCACAAATATTGTGGGGGTTTTTTTAATATGGAGAAGTGGCATAAGAAAAACTGTAGGGGGGTTTATTATTATTATTCTGTTTGATTCAAACTTTAAAAAAATGCTTTTGATCAGTGGTGCTGTTCACTAAGAAACTAATTCTTACATGTTTGCTCACTGTAGGTGAATACCAAATAGAGGCAAGGATGGTAGAGCTTAGTTTCAAATATTACAATATAGAGTGTAACTATCTACAACATTCCAAAAAGTTCAATATCCACATAGAGCAAATACCAGCTAGGTCATCTTGTTCATAGCTATGACAAGTTTAAAATTAACCCAAACAATGTTGTCATCGTTCGAGTCCCCATCTCGGCCTTAGTGTCCTCCAAAACAGTTTGGTTTCCTGCCTCCACCACAGTCTTTTTTGTTATATTTAGTTAAAAACATTTAAGCTTTTGCAGTTTGCTACGGGAAGTGTTCTGCAGAAGACTAGATCTCAATTTCAGAATGTGTCTTCTGGAGGCTTTAATCTTCCTCCAGCTTATTCACCCCATCCTTGCCAATAACTACTTCAGGACTGCCCTCAGACATGGTCTTCCCTTTGCCAGAAATATTTGCTAGACAAAAAAAAAAAAAGATATGCTGGGATACAGACACACACCCAGCATCTGCTGCCAAGGCAACAGGAACAGGATGCATTTTCTAATGTTTCAGATAAAAAAGGGATGACATTTCAGTCCTGCCAACACCCACCATTTCCCTCAGGAGAGGTCAACATTGCCAGTAGGTCTAGAAGTCACCTAATATAAACACTTTGCACTTGGCTTACCTTGAGTGTGTCTGACTGAGGCAAGTACAAATCATGACTTTCAAAAACGCTATTTAGAAACTAGAATCTGGGAGCTTCCTTCCATGTGAACGTGTATCATCAAGATGGCTCCCATGCCTTCTTCCTGCACTATGACCTGAGAAGATATAATCTGAGCCTTACAGTATGTGTCTTCATAACACTTAGCACACATCTTAGGACACTTGTGATATTATTTGATTTCAGCCCTTTGATCAGGTTTGTACACTTAGGCAGATGTTACGCTGAAAGGCAACAGTCTAAAGAGCAGGTGGCTACTCACAACCTGTGTACAAAACTATTTACATGTAAAATTAGAAAAGGACTAAAAAATCTGTAGCTGTGGACATACACATAGGAAAAAAAATGGGTCAAATCCAGTTATATAATCATTATATATAATCATTATCATAATTATCATAATAATCATTGTCATAATAATCATTATATAATCTATCTTTTATAGTTCATTGAACGAAATGGGTTGAAAAATTTCACTCCACAGCAAACAACTCTGTTGTGTGATGTTGGGCATGGAAAACTCCTGCCTTTACCTTCCTGCAGGACTCCATGTCCCAGCAGAGAAATAGCTGGGAATGTTCTCAGGAACACCACAGCACAGGAAAGAATCTGTTAATAGTCTTTTGGAAGCCTTTTTCGAACACAGGAAGGGTGTGCCGTGTCCATTTAGAAAGAAATGTATGCGCTTGGAGTGCAACACTTTCTATGAGAAGTCATTGGAGTCCGGCATTGCAGAAAGCCTTATGCAGCTAGCTCATACAATATCAGACATGGGATTTTGTCAGCCTTTCGGATGTCCTCACAGTCCATCAGAAAACAAGTAGAAAATCCTCTCTGTGTATGTCTCTAAATGTACACGAAGTATAAACATCTTATTGAGGCAAGCCTACTGAAGGAGCTCAAAGTCCTCTGAGCCGAAGCCGCTGCATTGTGCAAGGGGAGACATTGCATACAGGGAACATTGTCTGAGAGAGGAGACCTGCCTCAAGTTGTGTCAGAGAAGGTTTAGATTGGATATTAGGAAAATTTTCTCATGGAAAGGGTTGTCAAGCACAAGAACAGGCTGCCCTGGGAAGTGGTTGAGTCAGTATCTTTGGAGGAAATTAGAAGACATGCAGATGTGGCACTTACAGACATGGTTTAGTGGTGGACTTGGGCAGTGTTGGGTTAATGGTTGGACTCAATGATCTTAAAGGTCTTTTCCAGCCTAAATGATTCTGATTCTAAGATGCTCTGTCTTACAGCCTTCTGCCATCTCCCAGGTGCCTAAAGAAGATGAAAATTTGGATGTTATGCTACAGAGACAGACTCAAAACGACCTTAGGAACTGTAACCGTTGAATATGCACATGGTGTATTAGGGGACAGGCTGCACATTGTCACAACAGCTGATCAAATTGCTAATGGTGAACCAGATTTAGACTGTCTCACACTCCTTAAAACCAGCAATACAAACCATTATAACATTCACCATAAATATTACTTGCATATTTATGGATATCAGGCAAGAATGTGACTTACTATGATTATTACAATTATTATCATTATAGTAATTATTAGGCAGACTTCTATTTTGATCAAGACAATTAGAATTTTTTCATTTCCTTAACTTTTATTTAGCTGGTTAAGTAACAGTAGTTGATTCACCATGGAGGTAATATTTGATTATCTCCTCTATCTAGTGGGTTTCTATCTAAACCACTTTCATATGGAAAATTTTAGTGAGTTTGGAAAGACTGAGACAACACTATAAGAAATACTTCTAAAAGCAAAGTTAGGTTGAAAAGTTGTTTCCAAAGTGTAAGTTATAGATACATGAGATAAAAAGTTTTTAGTGATCCTCTGATCCTGAACAACGTATAAAAAAGAATATATGGTTTTACCTAACTGTAGTCACTGTGGGGTGAGTTTTAGAAAGATTCTTTGTTTAAATGAAATTATATTTCTAGGCAATTTTTAAGAGATTGTGAAATAAAAATTTCTGGCACTTCACGCTTACTCTGTTACACGTTAAATCTACAGAACTGCCCAAATAGTCTGTATAAAAGCATTAAATTTGGTAAGATAACTGGCTTACTGGAGATACAATCATGTATCTGCATATTCAGGTATCTTATGTCCACTGACAGTTATTTTTCAGCCACAGTGTTTTCATTTTACTTAAACATTTATGTGGAAGTGTCATTTAGGAGAGCAAATAATAAAGGCGAGTGTTAACATTCTTGGCTTTAAAGCAAAGGAAATCCTCCTAAAATATATCTCACCGTACCTAGAATCATCAGAATTTATGTATGGCCATGTCCAAGTTTATATCACCTAAACAGCAAGTGGCTATTCCACTCCACCCATTCGAAAGCTTTCCAAAAGCTCTCAGCAAGTGAGAGGGATTTTCCAATATCTGTTCTCTCTTCTTGTATCCAACAAAAGCATTTTAATATTACAACAGACAAAGCTTCTCTTGTGAACTGGCCTCACTTCCGCAAAACATTAAGCACATGATTAACTTTCAATGCATTTTTTAAATTTAAACTCGAAATATATCCCCATATGACAGATACAGCTGATATATCACATATGTGAAAGTAAACACATGCCGAAGTGCTTTACCAAATATGAATGGTTGTCCTGTATGCTGAAAAATAAGTACATACTTAACTGTTTGGACATTTTTTAATATCAGTAGAGTTTCGTTCCATGTACTTTATTTTTTATTTTTTAGCAAATCCCATTTACAAACCATAAGGAGGTTTTAAAAAGGAGAATTATGATTTTGTAAAGGGTTTCCATTCATTAAATGCTTAGAATTATGTTTTTACAAATGCATGTTCGTGCTTATTTTGTTCTTTTTATATTACTTAAATTAATTACTTTTATGAAGTACAGTATTTATGTTGTAATATCTTTGATTTAACTGAGCTAAATTACAACCTTTTCTCTCCTTGCTTTTTTAATATAAAAAGTATAATTTAGTTTTCTCTTCTTTTGCTATTCCTTTCATTCACTTAAACTATTACCATAGTGCTTTTACTTGTGTATGCATTAAATTCACCCTTAAAATGAGGCAAATGATGAAAATTCCCTCAGAACATCATGGGTTTTTTTAGTTAATTAAAGCTAATAGCTCCACAGGGAGTAGATGCAAAAAGTTACACTCCTTCCTACAAGTTCAGATAACAATTCCATATGTTACAGATGATGTGCCTAAGCTTTATAATTATCGTCTCCCCTTTCTCTTCCAAAAGTTTCTAATCAGAAGATTGTGTGCCCCAGAAAAAAATTGCTCTGCTATTTTGTACAACAAATGCAATTAGGGCAGGACTTCAGTTGGAGTAGTAATATTATTATCATTATTTTTATTATTCTTCCTGTTACCATTACAATAATAAGCTATATGCTCTCTTCCCAGCTTGTACTCCTCCTAAACCAGTATAGAGCTGATGGGATATACAACCCGTTCCTTTTCCTCCTTCCTCAAATTCCACTTCTTTAGAACTCGAATAGCAGCCAAATAATGAAAGATCTGTGCCTAGTGTTTGCATGAAATTTATAAAGAAACTGCTTAGGACAGTTTTTTGTTTATGAGAGTATTCAAAACATCTGTATACAAATAGAAGAGCCAGCAAAACCAAACAACAATCATTTACACCAAGCACTGATGAAAAACCTCTCAAAAACTTGGGGGTTTTTAGTTTAATTTCTTTTATGTTGTTGATATACAAAAACAAATATCTCATAGTACCAGCAATTGTATAAAGTTTACACAGGTGTGTTTTCAAAAAGAATAGACCATATCCAAGAATCAAAGCTTACTGAAACCCTCTTCCTAGCTAACTCTGAGCTTTACCTGTTGTAAGAAATGCAGTCAGTCTCCCATCACCTAAAACAGTTGCTCAGATCAAGAATTTCCCACAAACCAGATTTATTTGCAGCACAACATGAGTCATACCATAGAGATTATCTAGTATGAAGAACTTGTACCTATTGTTACAATAACTGAAATTATTAATACATTTTTAATATCATATGAATTCCTTCAGGTTAGAGCTTGTTTCTGGTGCCACCAAGCCAAAAATAATAAAAAGACACGGCTGAAAAATCTATGGCAAACCTGGCCCCCTTTCACACCATGGAAATTTTTTACTGTTAGCAGCTAAAACCATCCCCACTATCTCCCACATCCTCACCTTCTCACTAAAATACCATACGTTCCTCATTGTCCGTACAGCAGTCTTTATGAGAAGCTCTTTCCTGAGTGTTGGGTTCAAATTTCTAAATAGGAAGAACCTTCTGACCTTTTCCAGAAGCTCACAGACACCAGGAGAGCCATAAGTCACCCAAATCTGGCAGTAAACTTGCCTGCATGTCTACTCTTTCTGCTCTCTCTCTTGTGCTTTCATATTTCATTGTGTCTCTTGGTGATCGTGGTTGTATATATTTACCTAATAGCATTGTCCCTTGTGTGCTTTTGATAAAGAGCCCAGCATCCCACCCAAAAGGTTTCATTGGCACATGTACAGAGATGCTAAAGAACCACAGACAAGATATAGGTAAAGGCTCCTGTGCTCTCAGGGTTGTGTGATCACAGATGTCATTACCTTTAACATGGCAGTGAGCCATATAAAATAGATATTGCTTTAGTCTGCCCTACACCTTGCAATAACTTGGTGATAAACTGGGAAGGTATGCAATCTCATTCCTGACAGCTTTGGTCCTGCCCACAAGCATCACCCAGAGACTGCAGAAAGGTAAAGACAAAGTCAAAAGAAGGTGATGTATCTCTGGCACTATTAAGAGCTAGTTGTGACATTTTCATTTCCAGTTGTGATTGATGAGGCAAATGAAAGGGTCAGCATAAGGATCACTGTTTTCCTTCATTCTCTGAAGAGGCACAAGATAAATTGCAACTAGGCTGCATTTTTTTCTGTACTTTACAGCAGTAGTTAACGATCCCAGAAAACAATGAATTTTATAACATTATCTGGAGGAACACTTTGCATCTGTGTTAGTTTACAGGTTTTGCAAAAACAGGGCCAAGGGCTAGCTGCTGGAAAAACGGGAATGGGACCCAGCCATATCTCTCCTGGACAAGCTCCTTCCTCACCACTCTCATCTGGCAGCTGCACATGCAGCTGAGAGTTTTCAAGACGTTCACAAACATTTTAATTCTGAGTAAAATCTACTTTACATAATTACTTGAATCATTCACAGTTTTGCCTGTTGAATAGGTCATAAAGAAATCACCTAACATATTTTTGAATGCTTTTCCAACTAATCAGAATTTTTCCCACTGCTTCTATTACAATGAAATCAGTGGAAAATGCACAGCAGTGTCTTGAGAGATCCTCTATAAACTGCACAATAAAGTGAAAGGCTTGGACAAGTATGTGACATAAAATAGTCACCTGGATTTTTAGGGCCACATATGTGGCAGATGTGTCTGATTGTACGGAGAATACACAGCAGCTTCCTATTTCCAGTAGCCAGAGTCCTGGCATATTAACATGTAACAAGTTAAATAAATGTCACATCAAATAATCCCCTAGTATAACCGTAGTAAATTACAGTTATTTACTACAATAGTGTGACAAAGATAAAATAAAATGAGATCTAAACTCAGGTAGATAGGCATTGACTGTGAATTTTCTTTCTCAAGTAAAGTGCAAGTATTTTTAAGTGGATATAGCAAAATATTCATCAAATACCTAAATGGCTCAAGAGTTTATCACATGCACACACCAGCTCCGTGCACCCCACTGAGAGGGGCTGACAGGACACAACCCAGCCTGGGCAGTGGGTCCTCCAACTGGAAAGAAACTTTCAGGGTCAACGGCCATAAGGACAAATTTAGGCACTTACAATTGAAACCTCTAAGTATTATGAAAAATATTTCAATTTACAATGAAGTGCAGAAAAGATTTATTAAGGAAATCTATATCTATAGTTCCCCAGTCAAGCTGTCTCTTTCACAGAATATCTCAAGTAGTTTTCACTCTGCTTAAGTAACCTGCAATTATTTGCTTAATCAGCTGTTCTGTTCATTGAATCTGGACACCTGATTAGGAAAAGGAATTTCCACTCTATGATTTAGATCACAAGCCAGGCTAAAAGGAACTACTGAATTTCAGACTTGCTGCATGCAAATTTATGAATTTCCACAAATCAGAGAAGTTTGTTTAAAATTGTTTGGCCTACAAATATAAAAAAGTAATAGTTCTGGGAAAAATCACAGATACTACATGAGAGTCCAAGAACAGGAGAAGGAACTGGCTGCTATTTTGTCCTCAACTATGTATTTAGTTGATTAATGGTTTTTGAATAGAAGTATACATTTCAAATAGGATCATCTGAAAGAAATTCCCACAGGGCACACAGTGTGTCTCAAAGTCTGGCAACAACCCATTGCCTTCCTACCTTTTCAGAAACCACTTGTTTTAGCCAATACTGGTTTTAAAAAGAAACCATGTAAGTTTCTCAAACACATATAGATTCCATGTCCATTTTGGTCTGTAATCCTTCAAAGAGATTTGCCTTATTTGTCTTTTAACTACCACCCTCCAGAAAAAGACAAATGGAGGCAGCAGGCTGTGTAGGTAAGATTTAAGTTGGATTTGATTAAAGGAAACTCTTAAGTAATCAAGACCCTTTCCCTTCCAATTGAAACACGAACTCTGTCCTCTCATACAATAGTGCTTCCAATGGGGACTTCCTGTGGATGTTTTGTTAGCATTTTCACTTGTCTGTGTGCCTGCCTGTGATAGTACAGGTTGCTGCAACATGACAGGATCTCTTTGCTATAAGTAGACCTATGGCACCCAATGACCAGTGCAGCACATTATCAAGACTCCCAAGAGAGTGGAGCAGGTATGCCCTGTTGGTCTGTCACCATGGCTAAGCAGATTCATAGTTTTATAAGACCAAAAGGGAGTGTTATGATCACACGCTAGTTTCACATTTCTCTCTTTGCAGGTAAAGGAACATTTGAGCTAGACTGGAATAGGACAGCACTAGAGGAAACAGACATCCTCATTCCTCATAAAGACATTGTTGAACAGAAATGTCAGATTAGGACTGTGTTTTTCTGACAAAACAAGAGACAGTTATCAGCTCTTATGTCTCAGTCCATAACTTCCACACAGGTTTTATCCATTTTTCTACACTGAGATAATAAGCTCTCTTTTTATAACTGAACTGTCCCTCAGTTTCAGGAACAGACTCTGTGTTCCAGAAAGATCACTAACAAAAGCACCCACTTCTTCATTCTTATTAAATATTCAAAGGATAATCAATGAAAAACAGCCTTTCAGTAGTTTGTGGAGCATTAACTTACGGCAACAGTTAACTCCAAATGCAAAGTCCTAGCAACCAGAGCTACATAAAGACTACTGGATGGTTTCTAGGCTCACCCAGGAGCCCTGACATGCAAGATTATACTAGCTAATTTATAACACCAGCATCACTTGTGGGAAGGCACAACCATAACACGAACAAGCAGACTCAGCAAACACAACTATGGCACATCTGGGGACATGCACTGCCAAAGGGCTGGTGGGTCAGCTGCAGCCCTTTTGACTCCCCTTTCATTCTCCTCCTGTCCATAAATCCTTGTCTCCTCAGCTGTAACAGATGCTATGAAGCACTTTCACTTCAGGTAGAGAAGAAGTCATAGCTGAAGAACATCTTTCCTGCCCTCGTTCTTTGGAGCAAAGTGGGATGACAGAGAAGAGCATGAACTTCCAACTAATACATCTTCACAGGAGACTCTATAACAGATTTTTATATATATGTATATGTATGTGTATATCTGTACCTACAGTGTCTCTGAGGGTATGGAAAAATATCCTCTCAAAGACCAGATTGGTACATATATGTGCGTGTGTGTCTCTGTGTGTCTATGTATACACCCACACAGCTGCAGTATTAGATCACATTTAGAGCATAATAAATACTCCCAGACTGGCAGGCAAATTTCAACAACTCAGCTATTTTATCAGCACCATATTTAAAATAAATCATATTTGAAGTCTGGTGCATGATGTTGCCACACAACAGAGGACCCAGGGCTGACTCAGCATCCAAGAGTGAAAGACTACTTCTTGTGGGTACAAAGGAAGAGGTTGATTAAAAATATTCGGATGTATGCAAGCAGGGCTAAATTCAGGGAAACACCTAAATCAATAGACATCAGCTTTCAGCCTCTCCTGTGGAAGGCCAGAAATTACTCTCACCTGTAGGAAAGTAAAGTCTAATGAACATTTGCAATATGAAGATAAAATTTCAATTCACTTAAATGAAAGTACCTGACTATAAAAAGTAATTGATTACATACTATAAAAGAGAAAAAGCAATTACAGACACAGAATGCAAGAAAATTCTATTATGTACAGGATGAAAATTGCTGTACTGTAAATAAGAGAAACTCTCATTTATATAATTATCTACGGAAGTTCTGATCTGTGATGGTTACTTTGGAAAACCATTGTGGCCCGTGAAGTTGTTGAGTAAGTAAAATGGAATTTACATCACAGTGAACCAGAGAATATAATGTTTTCAGTAGAAATGCTTTATTTTTTCATTGGCTATTTTTTCAAATTAAAAACCTGATCCTGCAAACATTATCTCTCCTGCCCACAAGCAAATTTGTTTATGTTTAAACATTTCTAATTTGTGCTTGCTCTCAAATAGTCCAAGAACTTACTTATAACAGGACTTTGATCTGAACATGAGGATTTAACCAAAAATTTGATTAACCCACTTTTTAGTCTTTAGGTGATTGTCCAAAATTTTTATTTGGGCTCTATGTTATTCAAGAGGGTCGTTGAACATTGCAAATGATACTATGCTTTATTCCTCCCTCCCTGAAACCTTTTAACCTGCAGACTGTGAAGCAGAAACCAGTGAATTACATTCTATCCTCCCGACCTTCAGGTTAAGCCAAGTCTGCTCTGCAGTTTCATCAATGGAACAGTCACAGTTATACTGGACTCCTTCCAAAAGGCTGCTGAGCTTTAAAGCTATACAATGGTATTCAAAGGACAAATCTGAACAAATGAT
Source organism: Calyptomena viridis (assembly GCA_013390005.1). NCBI lineage: Eukaryota > Metazoa > Chordata > Aves > Passeriformes > Eurylaimidae > Calyptomena > Calyptomena viridis. The sequence goes on along the minus strand of WEIV01013038.1, from coordinate 212,810 downwards.
ACTGGTTTCAAATGCACGTTCTTACCACACATAGCAGACCTTATCCAACTCCCAATGAAGTTACTTGGGATGAGATTCCCGTATTATAACCTTAGACAGTTAAAGATATCTACACCTCAGCCAAATCTTTGCCTTTATAGTCAATGGAAGAAAATAGGTCCTTTAGGGTGTGTCCCATCTGACCAGTTTTTGACTTCTACATGAGGATGGAATAAATCTCCCTCCTGGAACTTCTCTTTCTTTTCATCGATTACAAAGTGATCACAGCATGACTTAGATGACTTTCACAGAATAAGAGAATATGCCTGTAAGTGTAGAAAACCTTTTTCCAAAGAATTATTTTGAGGAAAGGGGAATTTAAGTCTCTCAAGGAAGCTTTGTTACCTGGGAAAGAACATCTTCCTATAGATAGTTTGGTGGTTTTTTTTCTCTTGCTTTAAAGAGAGGTTAATTCCCAGAAAAGATAAAATTCTTACAAATAACCTTGGAAGCCCCACAAGGGTGGGAACAGGCAAGGCGTTAAAGGCCCGGAGAGGAAAAAGAGGCATGTTTTTTCATGCCCAGTGCTTGCATCATCATGCTAGTGTTCTCAGCCATTGGAAATAAATTTTCCTAAATCCTTCTACCGCCTGGTATCTTTCTCCATAATGCCAAGTTGAAAGGGACCCACAAAGATCACCAAGTCCAACTCCTGGCCCTGAATAGGAACATTCCCCAGAGTCACACCGTGTGCCTGACAGTATCATCCAAACACTTCTTGAACCTTGTCAGGCTCGGTGCTATGACCACTTCGCTGGGGAACCTGTTCAGTATCCAACCATCTTCTGGATGAAAAACCTCTTTCTAATATCCAACCTAAACTTCCCCTGACACAATCTGAGGCCATTCCCTCAGGTATTGTCACTGGTCACTACTAAGAAGAGATAAGTGTCTGCCTCCCCTCTTCCCCTCACAAGGAAGTTGTAGACTGCAATGAGGTCTCCCCTCAGTTTCTTCTTCTTGAGGCTGAACAGACCAAGTGACCTCAGTCACTCCTCATACGGTTTCCCCTCAAGGCCCTTCACCATCTTTGTTGCCCCTTTGGACACTCTCTAATAGCTGATTATCTTTCTTATATTGCAGTCCAAAACTGCCACAATATTCAAGATGAGGCCACACCAGTGCAGAGCAGAGCAGGACAATTCCCTCCCTCAGCTGGCTGGTGATGCTTTGCCTGATGCCCCCCAGGACATGGTTGGCCCTCCTGGCTGCCAGGGCACTGCTGACTCATGTTCAATTTGCCATTGACCAGGACCCCCAGGTCTGCAGCACTGCTTTCCACCATCTCATTCCCCAGCCTGTACGTACAACTGAGGTTTCCCCATCACAGGTGCAGAATGTGATACTTTCCCTTTGTTGAACTTCATATGGTTGGAGATTGCCAAGTTCTCCAATTTGTCAAGGTGTCTTTGCAGGGCCTCTCTGTCTTTTGAGGAAGTCACCAGCTCCTTCCAGTTTTGTGTCATATGCAAACTTGCTTGGTATCCCCTCCAGTCCTGTGTTCAGGACTGGACTTCATTTATGAAGATGTTGAAGAGCACAGGGCCTAAGATGGAGCCCTATGGAACACCACTAGTGACAGATCTTCAGCCTGATGTTACTCCTTTCGCTATTACCCCCTGTGCTCAACCCATGAGCCAATTGCTCACCCACCACACGATGTGTTTATCCAGCTGTGTGGTGGACATTTTGGTCAGAAGGCTCCTGTGAGAGACAGTATTGAAAGCTTTACTAAAATCCAAAAATATTACATCAACTGGCTTCCCTTGATAAACCAGGTTGGTTACCTTGTCATAAAAGGAAGTCAGGTTTGAATGATATTTCTATACAGCATATTGATATTAAAGCATTTGAAAAAACTCTTTCTATTGTCCCTCAGTTTTCTGGTCAGCTTCAACTCCAGTGAGCTTTGGCCACACTAATTTTCTCCCTACAGCAGAAAAGAGAATCTCTGTATTGTTCCCATGTCACTTGACCATGCTTCCACTGGTCACACACCTTCCTTTTTTGCCTTATTTTCAAGAGAAGATTCTTTCTCAGACAAGCTAGCTTTTTGTCTCACCTGCTTGACTTCTGACACTTTGAAATTGCTTGCTCCTGTGCCCTTAGGAGGTGCTGTTTAAAAAGTGACCACCACTGATGGACTTCTGCACCTGCAAAAACATTTTTCCAAGCGACTTTACTTACTAATTCCCTGAGCAGCCTGGAATCTGCTTTCCTCATGTCCAAAGTGGAGTTTTGCAGAGCTGAGGTCCTGTCAACAAAAATTTATACCTGATCACCTCATGGTTGCTGTGGCCAAAATGACCACCAATCTCCACTTCACTCATGAGATTCACCCTGTGAAATAGCAGCAGATCAAGGAGGGCATCTTTCTGAGTTGGCTCCCTTAGGACCTGTTCCATAAAGTTGCCGTCTTCTGGCCCAGACTGTACCAGCTGTGTGACCACCTCAGTTAATTTCCAGCAAGTTGAAGTCCCTCATAAGAACAAGGGCAGTTGACTTGGAAGTGTCCTCTAGCTCCTCAAAAGATAGTTTGCCAGCATCCTCATCCTGGATGGGAGGTCTTTAATAGATTTCCACAATGACGTCTGCATTATTTGTTTGCCCCTTGATTCTTATCCAGAGGCTCTCAACTGTGCCAGTGCCAACTCTGAGCTCCATACAATCTAATCCTTCTATTACATAGTGCTACCCTTCTGCCTCTTCTGCTCTGCCTATCTCTCCTGAAGAGTCTGTAACTGTCCAACAGGGCCCTGCAGTCACAGGACTCATCGCATCAGGTTTCACTTATGCCAGTGATGTCAAATCTCTAGGACTTGGCCAAAGCTTCGAGCTCCTCTTGTTTGTTCCTCATGCTGCATGCATCAGTGTACAAACATTTCAGGGTGGTACATTGTAGCAAACATCTCTTGAGGCAGATTGAGGGATCCCGTTAGTGCTGGTTTTCTCAAGTTTTAGCACATCATCCCATCACTCATCACTGACAAGCCTGGGTTTGTCCCTTCCAAGTTAGTCTCCTTCCAAGTTAGTTTAAAGCTCTGTCAACAAGCTCTGTTAACTCTTTTTTCTGGTGCATCTGACANCAGCTGTGTGACCACCTCAGTTAATTTCCAGCAAGTTGAAGTCCCTCATAAGAACAAGGGCAGTTGACTTAGAAGTGTCCTCTAGCTCCTCAAAAGATAGTTTGCCAGCATCCTTATCCTGGATGGGAGGTCTTTAATAGATTTCCACAATGACGTCTGCATTATTTGTTTGCCCCTTGATTCTCATCCAGAGGCTCTCAACTGTGCCAGTGCCAACTCTGAGCTCCATACAATCTAGTCCTTCTATTACATAGTGCTACCCTTCTGCCTCTTCTGCTCTGCCTATCTCTCCTGAAGAGTCCTGAAGAGTCCAACAGGGCCCTGCAGTCACAGGACTCATCGCATCAGGTTTCACTTATGCCAGTGATGTCAAATCTCTAGGACGTGGCCAAAGCTTCGAGCTCCTCTTGTTTGTTCCTCATGCTGCATGCATCAGTGTACAAACATTTCAGGGTGGTACATTGTAGCAAACATCTCTTGAGGCAGATTGAGGGATCCCGTTAGTGCTGGTTTTCTCAAGTTTTAGCACATCATCCCATCACTCATCACTGACAAGCCTGGGTTTGTCTCTTCCAAGTTNGCCTGGGTTTGTCCCTTCCAAGTTAGTCTCCTTCCAAGTTAGTTTAAAGCTCTGTCAACAAGCTCTGTTAACTCTTTTTTCTGGTGCATCTGACAAGTGCATCCTGTCAGGTGTCAGTAGATAAGGTATTGAGTAGATCATCCTATGATCAAAAAATCCCAAATTTTTCCCATTACACCAACCTTGGAGCATTGACCTGACAGATTTGTCTATTCCTATCAATACTATTCCTCATTACCAGAAGAATCAAGGAAATAACTACCTATGCCCCTGATCCCTCTATCCATCATCCCAGGGCCCTGAAGTCTCTTTTGATTGTCATCAGACTTCTCTTTGTTATTTTATCACTGCCAGTTTGAACAACCAATAGCAGAAGGCCTTACTAGACCGAAGAGTTTTCCAATAATGTCCCTTACCTGAGCCCCTGGCAGACAGCAGACTTCCCTGTGAGTCGGGCCCAGTCTACATATTGGGCCCTATGTTCCCCTTAGAAGGGAGTCTCCTATTACAATCATCCTTCTTTTCCTCTTAAAAGAGGAGGTCTTGATAAGGGGTAGAGATGGTGGGTTTTTTAGGAGGTCCCACTACCTCATAAGGACCTTTGCCAACCTAATCAGTTGTCTGACCTTCTAGTACCAGAGCCTCATACCTGCTGTAGAAGGTACTAGTCCTACCTGTCAAATTCTGAGAAGGAGGAGGAACTTTCCTCTTTATGCATGCAGCTACCTGCTTCTAGCCTTCGTCTTTAACAGACCCTTGAGTAACAATCCTTTGATTAATTACCCTGCAGGGTTCTAAGTCTACCTGCTTCTCCATTAGAAAAGAAGTTTGAGACTCCTGAGAATCTTCAGAATGTAGCATCTCTGAAAATAATTGGTCTCCCACCTGCTTGTTCACTCAAATACAAGCTTGTTCACTTGTTCGTAGCCTGTTCACTTCTTCATGTAGCCCCTTCACTTGGCAACACAGATCTTCAACCATGGCACACCTTCTGAAAAATAACTGTTTGTCAGCCCCAGCCTCATGAAAGGGCATCAGGCTTTCCTAGAAACCTGTGACCTGAAGAGCTGCATCTGCCATCAGCAGGTCTGGCTGGCTGGAGGCCTCTGACATGGCTGGTACAGTGATTCCAGCAGCTAAAAGGGACTGGGCTTTACGTTGTGTCAACACCACAACTGAAGAAGCTTAAACTAGTATGTTAATAAGACTGGCACTGAAAGAATCTCTTTGCTCTTCCTTACCAGCTACTAAGTCTGCTTACTGCTTCAATTGCCTACTCCTGGATGGTCAGAAAGGAGCCCTTCCTGCTCACCCTGCCTGCTCCTGTTTACCATGCTTTGGATTGCTCGCACTCTCTGGAACCATTTAAATTCCCCTTGGTCTCTCCCAGCATTACCCTCTCTTTGCCCAGTTGGCTGAAGAGGGCTTCCAGGTCGTGGGGCTGCTGCTTGGGTGTTCCTGCACTCAGGAACTGCACTGTGCAGCCAGTTCTCACCCCTTTGACTTTATGGTCATCTAAAGTTAAGTAAGAGGAACTGGAATCTCTGGGTCCCTAACGCGTTCCCTGGACTCTGCCAANTTTTTTACTCCCTACAAGGTAGCTGCATGGCGCAAGTGTGAATCAGGACATGGTTTTCAGTCTCTGTAGTTGTACTTACGATGAGGAAAACTTCAGAATAAACTGGAGAAGGAAAGGAGTCTCCAGTTGTTTGCTAAGGAAACCCTGAGTGCCCCAGTGTGCATCCTCAGGGTTACACAGATCTCTGGAGATGGACAGCAAAGTGAGTGTTTATTTAAATTCATTAAAATGCATTAAATGTAAGTCTTGAATTGTCATACACTAAGTCAGAAAACATAGTGTTCTTATTTTATGTAAAAGAAGACACCCTATGCTGTGTCATGCAAGTCCCTCAGCCAGGACCTGTCACAGCAGTTGTGGAAATCTCAAGTAATTGCAGAGTTGTACCCTAACACTGTGGCAGGGTGATGTCTCACTTGTCCCTACATGTGGACACCTCTGTGTTTTCACGGTTCCCCACTGGTACTCTCTGGCAGATTGGATTGACAGGCAACAAATAGGATGACCGTGGCCAGCACAAGGCAAGAAGGGTACAAGTACCAACAATCATGCAAGGGCACGACCACTTCGCAAACTCGATCCAAAGACTGTGAGTGTATAAAACTCACTGTAGTGTAAATTTGCAAAGAGTCTGTTCTGTACAAACAGCTTTCACCACTCCTGCATTTTCTACTTGGAGAATTTCAGATGCAGTTCTAAGTTTTCAGCAATTTATGTAACATATTTCAGAGACTGGGCACTGAGAGAGATGGGTAAAAGCCTCTTCCTTTTATTCTAAATTTGCTTCTGATGAAAATAACTGAAAAAACGTGAAATTATTTGAGAACAGAGTTAATCATCTTCTGTTTTGTTCTGTGGACTGCCAGGAGACACTAAATACAAATTTAACACTGTAATATAAGGCACCCTTTCTCATCCTTACTATTTTAAGGGTTAATTTGGGCTTATACCAATGATTTAATTTCTTATTCTTATTATTGAAACTTACTTATTAAGGAACCTGACAGAAAAAGATTCTAACTCAGGAGTTTTGCTTGAGTAAGAAGTACAAGATTTGGCTCAGTCTATAGCTTCTGTAAATGAAAAGTTGGCTTGTTTTTTCACAGACATATGTAACTTTCTGTTTGTAAAAAAAGCAGTTTTTAAAAAGGAAATAATATGGAAAAGAAAAGAAAGAGCTTGAATTTCTAGTGGTGTACTTTCAGGCATTTATATTAATACTTGATGCTTCCAGCTCTGCACTCTCAAGAATCCATAAACAAGATAACTGGCTCCTTTATGAAAGAATAATGTGGGTCTAAAAGATTATATAATGAGATGCAGCTTCTTTTGCAAAAATTACTAGAGACCTAATTGCTAACATAGTATCTGCCCTTAAGGAATACACATATTTAAATGCATTAATTATAATGTGTTGACTGTATTATCTAAGAAATTGATTTATTTCTTTTCCTTCACAAGATGCTAATCAGGTTCTGTGGCAGATTTGTTTGAGAGTGCAATTCCCAAGCTTTATGCTGTAATTTAAAACAAATTCTGAGAAAATTTCATTCCCTTATTTTCCTTTTTTTTTTTTTTTGGTTATTATATTTCCTCCTGAGCTCCCCAATCCATTCCAGAGATGAACTTTCCATTTTTCTAAGTCCTGTTTGGAGATTTTAGGTACAAAATCCTCTCTAAACAAACACACTGACAAACTTTACATTAATTACTTTTGCGATATTAAAATTCTAAATTAATTATCAAGAACACTGGTGAACAGGGTTGAATTTTAACACTGATAGTATGAATGCATTTACTTTTTAAACTTGGGAAAGCCACCGCTTGACCTAAAGCTTCATACTGCTCTGCACAGCATCGAGCTGGTCAGCTCTGAGTCACAAGGACATATTTGTGTGAACATAAAGGCTTAGGTGCTGCAGGTGAACAATAGTTCCAGTAACAAGTATTTGCAATTGGTCTCTTAATTTCTTTTTGGCAAAAAAGTATAAGTGAAACAGAGAAATAATCTCTGTTTATTTTACTCATTGTGTTTGGATTTGTCTAAGATTTCTCATCCTTTTTTCTGACCCAGTACATGGGAATGGCTCTCCAGTTACACTTGACATATGTAGACAGATCAGACAGAATGCCAGCATCTGAACCACTAATGCATGAATTGCACTTGTAAGATAGGGAACAAACAAATTAATTTAGCCTCTTACATTTATCAAAACTGCATTCTGATTTGGCCTAATTTCGCATTTTTATTCCCTAACTTTTGCCTCAGACCTGCTCTGAATTGTGCATGAAACTCCAGTGCCCAAGAGCAAGAAAAATAACTTAGAATCCACTGATTAGTAGCATTCATTTTTATTGATTATGTTCGTTATCTGAAAACTATGCTTCAATTTCATTCAATAACTTCCACAGCTTTCCATTCCCCAAGAAACATGGCCTTGAGAAGATAAATGTACCCTGGGTCCCATCGAGAACACAGAGGAAGAGTGGGGTAACTGGACTACAGCACTTGTCTCACATGAGAACAACAGGACAAAGAGGCAGACCAGGACTTGTAACTCCGTGATTGAAGGCTGGAGACCCTGCTAATGGGAAGGGACATTGGGAGGTTTGCCACAGAAAGGGAAATTTGCCTCTGGCTTTCCTCCACTTCACACTGTTCTGTTTAACTACTTTTGCTTCTTTCCCAAGGTAGAATTGGTCAGTTTATTAATGTGGCTGAATTCAGCCCAAGGGAGAACCAGGTAATGATGATTTTGCACCCCTCCCATTCATAGAGATCCACCCTGTGGTTTTGGTGTGTTGACTTGAACACAAACCTCACTGTCAAGTCTCCTTCATTGATCAGGCTGTAGCAGCTACTTACTTTCAGCTGCAATTGTGAGGAGAATGCCTCTTCAGATGGATCTAGTTTCTAATAAAATCCTATTACAAGTGTTTGAAATAAAGTAGAACCAAGCTGGACATTCTTTTCTCTCTGTCTCTTTTTTTCCTCTATTTTTTAATAGTTAAGCAGAATGTGACTTTTTGTCAGGACAGACTAATCTCTCCTTCAAGAAGAAACATTGGCTTGGTTCAGGTAGCAGCATGTGAGGCAACACCTTGGACTTAGCTCTGCACAGAGTTAATTCAGGCAAGCATTCAGAGAGAAGACCAAATACACCAAGCAGTGAAGTACATCAGCCATAACCTTTGTTAAACAGGCTTCTTGCCACTCTGCTGCCCTTCTGCAGTCTCACCCTATACCTTGTACTTCTTTCTGCAGAGCAGCATGGCCAAAATGGGATTGAAGTCAACAGAGTTATTTCAGCTTCAGAGCACCATATCTGAGCTGACAATAATCCAAGTACCCTCTGTATTTAATGCAGCCCAAGCCAAGACCACCCTGAGCAGCAGCATACAGACAGGACTTTCTGCGGGAGCTCTCCACTAGCAGTGTCTGCTTCTCCTCCTGCCACAGCAGCACTCATCCAACACCTCTGATTCTGAGGTAGACTTTCAGTGCTGTTTAGTGTGGGGAAAAGAGAAGGGGAAAAAAAAAAGAAAACCAAAAAGGCTGAAATTTTTCTCTCTGAGTCACATTGAACATGTATAGCTGAAGGAAAGGATGCGAGATTGCTCATGATCAATTAAATTCAAGGTGCTCACTACTCAACAAAAACACCACAGAAATCCCGAAGGTGACCATGTGGTATTTCAGAGTGGTTGTGCTGCTGTTGTTGCTCTCGGTTTGTTTTTCTCTAAGTCTGAACTGAGATTTTTGTTCTAGAAACTAAAAAAGAATTCCTGAGCTAATGTGTTAGTGAGGCACTGCAAAACAATACATTCCCTCTACTTCCAGGGCACATTTTGTGTTCAGAATAAAACAGTAACAAAAATAAAATTACTTTTATGCTATTCAGAAGACTTTGTTAGGCAGCCAAGAATTTTCCCTCATTATTTCAGGCTGTCATTGAGCCTGACTTTTGTAATAATAATATTTTTATTACTTTGCATTAATAGGAAACACAAGACAACGCTAGCCAGATATAGCTGAGATGAGTGATCACAGCTCCCAGGACTGCACACATGGCTCACAACATCAAGGACGCCCTTGTCTTCCTCAGCAGAGAACACACCACTAGGGCTGCACAGAAAACCCACCACCAGCCCATGGCATAGCTTGGCAGGAGAGCCCCCAGGGAAGCATACAAGAGCTCCCATCCCACAAACAAATGCAGGGGATCTACAAACAGCCTCAGGGAAAAGGAGCAGGTTTAAGGATATGGGGTATCCAGGAGATGTTACATGTGCCAACAATCCCTTGAGAGGCTTTGCACAGTACTGTAGTGGTTTCCTCCTTTCTTGGTGTTGAACCTCTTATGTTTCCAGGATATCATGTTCATTCAGTTCCCTTCGTCTTTAGCTTGCTCAGCCTTATTCCTTTCTGTCTCTCATCATCCACTAAAAAGTCTGCATCTGTAGCTGGGTGTGTATACTTGCTGAGAAGGCTTACCACCACCCTTCCACTTTAATCCCATCCTGTTTTGGTTTGGCCATTATTTCAGCACCTGTTTACAGAGATATAATTGATGCCATTGGCTCTTGTAATGGGTAAGGATCTGGCAGAAATTTCCTATTTGTTCTTCTCTTGGTCACTCTGTCTGATAAGAAGTTCACGACACTTTCCAGACTCAGACATCTATTTTCGATGTACTTCAGAACAAAACATTCCCTGAGGTATTTCAGGAAGTCTCTGAGAGTTGAGAGCAGATTTTTCACATTTTGTTTTTCTATTATATCTAAACTAGGGATATACACACTCTGTGAATGTGTTTCCTTCCTTTAAAAAAAAACGAGTGGGCAGGAGGAGTGTGTCTCTGATCTGATAACACCACACTTCATGCTTCATGACAGGGTTCATATTCCACTTACACTGTTCATATTCCACTTACACTGTGTTCATTGTCACCCATCCCCTGCAGTCAACTCTATTAGACTTCACGGAAAGCAGTCCTTCATTCTTTCAATAAGACAAAGATTCCTACAAATACTTTGCCCAAATTTAAAATTATTTCTAAACAAAAACCAGCAAAAATTACCATCATATTCATTAAATGACTGTTTTAATAGGAGAAAATCAGGAGAAATCATGCTTTCACTGGAAAGCAAAATGGCCAATCAACCTGCAATCCCATTTCCAAAGCTTTCCTACAGGACTATTAGCTAAAAGGAACTACTGCCTCACCATAGCCTCCGTGCCTTCTCCAATAAAAAGGTTAAAGCTATTTGAAAGTAGTTATGATCACATGTGTGTAATCTCTCTGATTCCTAATCCATAGTATGGGAATAGCATTTGATACTCTTTGTCTCCTTTTAACATAATCTTGCTCTCTGTACACTCAGACTGAAGGTTGCATTTCTCATGTACCGGGACATGTTTCCACAAGGTGAGTCACCATCTACCATTTTTCTCCATCTCACCCACTAAAATTAATTAAGCTGAATCAAATATTTTTCTTAAAAGAGATCATTGAAAAAAAAGTTCATTGACCCACTAAAAGTCAGAAATTCCACGAGAGCTACTTGAAATAATTACTAACTTTTGATATCTTGATATCTTGTGGTTGACTAATTTCCAGTCCTCTCTCAAGAGTAAATAGCTCATATAGCAAGAGTAAATAAATTCTTTGGATGTTTTTACAGTAAATATGAGATTCTGAGCCGACACAGATGTCCTGCTACCTAGCCAGAAAATGTGACTGCTCTGGCTACTGCAGTGCTATGCCAGTAAAAGAATCTGCCTTTTCATCTAGTGCTTTGAGGATAATCTGAGACCAAAACCTATCTCCAACTGAAATAACAGGCTGTGTTTAACCCAGAAGTGACAAATGGCTATTCCTTTGGTTTAGGTGATCTGCAGGAAATAAGCACTTTGCCTTCTGGCTGAGTACCCTCTGCTCAATACTCTGGCATAATCAAAATAGGTCTTCAAGTACCATCTGATTCATTTTCTAGGCTATGTGCAAAGATGTAGCTTTACTTGCAACTTGGTTTGTAGTTGCAAGAACTGTATCCATAAAGGCTTCTATTAAATATCACCATGCACAAAGAGAGAGATTTGTCTCAAGCACCTCAACCTCCTACAAAAGTTATGAACCAAATCAATGGGCCTGAAATGTTAATGTTTTAGTCCTGTTTAATACTTTCTTTCTTAAATTTTGCCAGCCCACATCCATTTTCACACAAAGCCAAGAACTCATATTGTTACACCCATTCTTTCCCCAAAACGATTATAGAGAAAGGATGCATGGTCCTCATGTTACTTCTGTTACCTGTGGACATGCTAAGACAACTGCCCCTGACCACCAATTGTTTCAGGAGGGTACTTTGATATGAACTTTAAAACAACTTCAGAATTTACAGTAATGTGACATGGAGATTACTGATTTTTGTTTCCCTAATTTATAAAGCCCAAGCATCTTGCCTGAAAAAGCTCTGTGATTAGGAAGAATGTGTCTTCCTGTATTAGATGCCTCCATAACAGTCACACTATTCTGTAACTCTCAATCACATGTGTGTAATACTCTTAACTGTATCAGTACAATATAGCTTCTCAAATAAATACACTGACTGAACATGTAATGCACATGATTTTTTTTCTGTAGACAGTTTGACAGTCAAAGTCCTAGGAGGTTTTTTGTTTGAAAACTCTGGTCTTCAGCCATATGTTTACATTTTCTGAGAAGTTATATTGAGATAACATCTTGCATTTAGTTAATAAGAAAATCCCACTCCATCTTGATCTTATATTCACCTTCTTTGTCAGGCCTGGTGGCTGAAGTATGCCTTCTTGCTGGAGTCCACTTCATCGTGTGCACAGCATGCATGTGCTCTGACTTCTGCTTCCTCATCATGCACCACTCTACATGAAGAAAGCCGTGACTAGAGGGACATCTAGTTATCAGTCATTGTCAGGAGCTGGTGGTGACAACAGGAAAGCTAGCAACCCCGAAATCTCTTAAACACCAAAGTCCAAGAGAAGAAAATTATTAAAATAAAATAAAGTTGCAGACTGTGGAAGAGCAAAGGCTGCTTTTAAAAGTATAGGAATACTTTGTCGGTACAAAAACAGATATCACAGGAATGCCTTGTGTTTGTAGGCTCTGTGCTCAGCCAAGGGAAGTCCTCTGTGCTTGGGGTGCAAACTCGGTTGTCTTTGAGACTACTCCATGTCATTCTGTTTTTCCGAACAACCTGGGACACTGCAGCCATTCTTCACAGGAACCCAAACCCAGGAGTGGAGCAACTAACAGAGCAAGATTTATCCCTCCATGATCTGGGATAAAGCATCACATCTTGCAGTCTTTTCATTTATTTTGTCTGTTAAGGATTTGTATTAAATCCTTACACAGTCACAGTCATGTAAAACTTCACTGTAGCATCTCCTGTTAAATCTTCATAGATATGTAGGGAGGGATAACTAAACTCCAAACAGATTTTGAAGCATTTCACCTACGTGAGAATGGCTTACTGCAGTTCTAATGTATTCATCTTATATGCTGAGCTTTACATCAGAGTGGCAAGATAAACAGACCTAAAAACCATTTTTCAGTAATTCTCACAAACAAGAAAAACTCAGCAATGGTCCAGCTAAGAAATTTTCTTTTCATAGAAAAGTGTATCGTCTCTAAAAAATACATTGACCGTCAATGCAATTGGTAGATAAACAAAATCTGAGTTTACACTTGTACACTTGTCTACACTTAGTATTAACATAACATAGAGTGAATAAGAATAGAAAGTCAATTTATTTTATACATAAACACTTTTGGAAAATATAGTTGCATTACCAACAATGCTTAGCTTATTATTCTAAATGGACAATGTAGGGTGCTCTCCTTAATATACTACTACAATTTTTATAAATTGCTCTATTAGAACAATTTGTGGAAATTGTGTCATGGAGATTGTTAGTAAATTGAGTCTGGTTTTGTCACTTATTTCCATCCTTTTTTGCCAGGGAACAATTCAGTAGAAACACAAGGATCAGATTCTTCTCTCAGCTACACCAGATAGTTTCTGATTTACTCCAAGGGACCCATTTTTAAGAAAATGAATGTAGATCCTGCTTTTCCATGCTGTAAATCCCATGGAAGAAAAAAAATTCTTCAAAACCTTTCCACAGCTGAGGTGAAATTAGTTTAGCCATTACTAACAGTATGCTTGAATATTTCTTTTTTTCTCTTACCACAGTATTAGGCTAGACAGTAAATTCTAATTTCATCAAAAATAATGTGGTTAAATTGCCCATGCAATTATTATCATTTGACTAAGTTTTGAGTAAATTATAAATGCTGGGGGGAAAAAAGCATGCCTAAGAAATTAGCAAATTAGCAAAGTGTGCAGAAAAGGCAAAGACAATTAACAAAAATGTGAAAATTATCTTCACTCTAGGCTGACTTCCAAAAAATCTGGTAGCAATTCCCCATTGCACACAAACCTGACTGCAGCTCCTTTCATTAGATTTTTTTCTATCATAAACAATATTAGCCACATTTTTTAAGACATGCATTCCAGGAGATACAGCATAGCATTGCAAACAACTTAATCCCACATATTTGGAAAATGTGGGTCTAGATCTTGAGTGCTTTCAAAGAACAAAAGGAATCCCATTGGATCTTCAATAAGTTTTGTGCAAAAGCTTTAATATTTCCAGTCTTAGGACAATATCCTAGGATCTCCCATGAAAGACTGCAAGCCACTTTAACATTTGGAGAACCTAAGGAATGAGGACCACATGAAAAATATGAAAGGGAAACAGTCACCCCAAAGAAGAGGGGAATGATTTTGCCTCTCCAATCTCCAGAGTCTCACAGAGGTAACAACAGACTTGACAACAGAGGGAAATAAATGTCTCCTGTCCCTTCCCTCCATAAGGCATTTCATGGAGGATAGGCGCAGGAAGCCAATCTTGTCAGATAGGTTTAATACAGGTGCTAGAATTTGGAGGCATTGGGGAGTGGGGTATTACAGGAGGAGACAGCACTGAGATGCTGCCTAAAGCACCCTGTCCCCCCAGCAGTAGTGCAGAGGAAAGTAAGAAACAGCCAAGAGGTAAGAGAGGAGACAATGGAAACAGGCACAAAAAGTGGAATGCATTAAACCAGGTCAGGTATAGAGGAAATGCATTTGATTGCTGGACAGGGGTGAGAAAGAAGATACACTGGAGATACATTTATGGAAGAAGAGTTTTAGAGCAGGATCAAATAAGGCAGAAAAGTGAGATTGTAGCAAGGTGTGATTTTGCCATCAAACCCAGAGCTTTTGGCAGGTTTTTGCTATCCTGAGTGCTAGATGGCCTAGTAGTGAGCCACACAGCTTTGGCATAGGAGCATCAGTTGCAATGAAAAGTTTCTGCTTTTTCAGGTACCTGCACTGCCTGCCTAATATAAACTCTCTTCTTTCATCTGATAGAGGGCATGGGTAAGATAACCGGGCCCCTGCCTCTGATGGAGCAATTTACTCTTTTTATTATAAGAACAATTTGTTGGTAATTTGTTTCTCTAATATTGATAAAGACTTAGACAAAACAAGAAAATACACCCTGATCAAAATCCAAACATCTTTTAAAAAGGAAAAAAAGAATGTATAAAATTAAAAAACAACACCTCAAGAATTGAAATCCAAACTGACAGTACTAGTTTTCCCCTTAAATATATATTTTTAAATGAATTTCATAACTTGATTAAACATTTCCAGAGGAATATATATATATGTAAACGTTCTAAGAAATCATGTGACAAGGGTCCTTCAAGCAACAGTCGTGTCATTGAAATACAAGCATGAACTGAAATCATGCAGTGTTGCTGTAACTTGTTAGTCTAGCTGCATCAACACCTGAATAACTGGCATTTAGATAAGAAGCTCATGCTCCTAGCAGATGCGTGAATGTTTTGATGAGTGCCCAAAACTGAGGTCCAAGTGGCCTTGAGACATTTTGTGAAAGGAAATAAATAAAAGCTAAGAGCAGGAGTGCCAAAAATTATTTTGAGAACCTAACTGGCTTCTGATAAAGACCGCTGCCTGATTGGCAGGAAGGATGGGTGTTTATGGAGCTAGCTTTTTCATGAGATATGTCAGTGAGCGGGATCTCAAAGAAAAAGATAAACGGAGAACATGGAAGGACAAGGCAAGAGAGTTCCTGAAGATAAACTCGTTGTTCTGAGCCTTCTTTCATCCACTGTCAGTATCCCCTTGCTGCTCCTGTAATGCAGTAAATTACTAATTTTGTATTTGTTTTAACTGTGAATTATTGTTTGTGATGGTGTATATTATAAGTTTATATATCCATTTGTATTTCATTTTATGTACAGTTCTGTTATCCCCAGTTATCCCCTATTAGCCCTGCTTGTAAATGGACTGCCCTGGGCTCCCCCTTCCTTTGATCCCACTTAGTTCCCTCCACCAGTGTCTTCCTCCCCCACAATCTCCCCACCTTCAGGTCCCTCTGCCCCCATCCCAAATATGTACCCTGACCCCTCCCCTTCTTCCAGAACCTTCCCTGTCTCTCCAAGTTACTCGGTCCCTGGTTGGTTTGAGTACAAGGCCTTAGGCTTCCTCTCATGCCAATCATCCCTAAACCCCACTCCTTCTCTTCCCTGGTTGGTCCTTTCCCCATTTCCACCCCCTGTTTATGCCCCCTACTTAAACCCATGTTTGAGAACCATCTTGGCTCTTGTGGGTTGGTTCTTCTAGAGGCATAGACCTCTAATAAAGGTTCCTTGTTACACCACCCACGAGGGTCATCTTTTGTCCTCTTCATCAGGCAGCTGGTCCGCTGGTCCTCGTCCAGGGACACCAGCCAGGGTCTGGCGAACTGCCCTCACTGAAGAAGCTCCTTGCAGAGCGTGAGGCAGGACGTACAGTCTGGTTGGAAGCCCCTGAGTCGCTGGGCGTCCCGAGCCCTTCCGTGAAGGGCCAATTGGCCGCCTGGTGCCCGAACCTGCCCAAAGCCCCTCCGGGTGGCTGCGAGCTGGCCAGGGCTTTTCGGGGTACAGCCATCTGAGGAGGGGCACTGCGGTAGTTGTTATTCCTCGAACTTATAACATAAAAATGTTGCAAGACACTCTCTTAAGAACTTGGAGTTTGTAGCAGTTTCAATTTCCAGTAATGAAGTTTTCCATCCACTTCCTAATTACTCTTTTATGCTTGGGACTGGGTTTGCTTCCATTTTGTGAAAACCTCCTGGTATGTAGCCCCTAAAAAGTGAAACAACAGCTTCTCATTTTAGCCAAGAACAGCAACAAGATCACCACTGGGACATCAGGTAATGTTTTTACAGTTCCTTTTCTCCCCTCTAGTTTTTTTTAAGACAGCTTTATTATCGCAGCCAAGAATGACGTGAATAGAATCATCATTGGGCTGGGAGGGGGAGGGACCTTAAAAATCATCCAGTTCCAACACCCTTGCCATGGAGAGGTCACCTTCCACTAGACCAGGTTATTCAGAGCTCTATCCAACCTGGCCTTTAACACTTCCAGGGATGGGCATCCCCAGCATGTCTGGGCAACCTGTTCCAGTGCCTCACCACTTTCATAGTAAAATATTTCTTCTTAATACCTAATGTAAACCTACCCTCTTTCAGTTCGAAATTATTCCCTCTTGTCCTATCACTGCATGCCCTTGCAAAAAGTTCCCCTCTGACTTTCTTGTAGGCCCTCTTCAGGTACTGAAGGGCTGATATAAGGATACCACCACCAGAATGTATAACAGAATGCAGGTCTCCACAAACCACCTGTGCTTTTATTTAAATACACATACAATCACATACATGCAAGCATCTAGTAATAAACAAGCAATGAGGTGTTTGAAAGAGCAGGCAAGGGTGCATTTAAAAGAAGCGTTTGCCCTCAGATCACTCAAATCACTGTTATGTTTTCAGGGCATGTGACTCATCTGATGAGCTTTTTCTTCCTCTCCCCAAATAGGCTGAACAGTGATCAAGAAATAAATTATAGGGTTTTAGCATGCACAACTAGAGAGACATAATTAGAAACTCTGAAGGATTAAGAAAGGGAGCTTTTATTATAACACTCAGATTGCACTTGCAGGCATTTTTTTATTCAATAATAATTATTTTAATTGTTAAAATAAAAGACAGCATAAAAACAGGATAAGGACTGCTGATCACAGGTTCTGCTCCAGTTTCATTGTCATTGATGTGACAATAGTTTAAAATATTTTCTCAGTCCCCAAATTCTTCAAATAAATGGCGTGAATAGCTTATTTTACACAGCACTAAGAAATTACTAAAAATTCCATAGAATGCACATTCCACTAGGAGCACTGAAAAAATAAAGTGGCCTGACAATGGAGATAGCAAGAAAGATTTTTAAGCATCATTAATGTCTAGGATGCAAGTCTCTATGTAGACTTGAAATACAAGTATGTGCCTGAGGTTCAGAACCTGCCCTATTACCGAACAATGATGGATATAAAGAACCACCTGAAATTCTCCCACTAACTGGAGCTTAAGTGCTGATTGCATAGCCATGCCTGTTAAGAATCAATCCTCTTCTTCACAGGGCGTGAACTTTGGCTACTGAACTTTACCTGCTAAAACGTACTTAGAAAAAAAAGAAGAGTAAGCTGTACTTAAGGTGAAGGATGAAAGAAGAAAATATATCATTCTAAGAAAAGTGGCATCTAGGAGAAACCAATTCGATGACAATGAGATAAGTGGGCATGGCACAGAGACAGTCATTAAAATGAGGAAAGGATGAAGACAAGTCCAAAGAGAAAAGTATGCAATAGAGGGTTGAACAAAAGTAAGATAACTGGGGAGTAGCTAAAAACTACAAAGGAGGTCACAGATAACAGATGGCAAGACCAAGAGCTGCTTTTTGGAAAGATTAAACTCAGACTCAATTGAATTCCCTTTACAGACCATATGATGGGACTGGTGACTAAGATTGCTGGGCAATATGGCTAAGAAACCCTAATGTTTGCTCAGTGGTCATACTCCAGCTGAGACAGAAGTCTTTTGGAATACACCTTTTCCCATCCCTTCTCTCACATATTTATCTGAGGAGCACATATGAATGGAGGCTTTGTCTGGTCCAGGCTTTTGCTACAGCAGGGAGTTTTAAGCTGTTCAAATACGTCTGCATATCAAATGCTTGCTTTAGTCTGGGGAATTTGGAAATTTTATAAGGGGTCAACATTGCATATTTCATCCCTACAGAGGGTACATTATAAAGAAGCCCTGCTTTCACAAGTGGTTCTTAATTTAAACAACACAGCTTCCTCTGGGATTTTAAATTAAGAATTCTTCTCTTTCTCACTGTTTTTCTCATTTTTAGATTCTTTTTCTCTCTCCATTGTACCAAAGTCTGTCCAATTGCTCCCAAACTAATATAGTTATATAACATGAAATGTTTCTTTTTTCAAAAAGGGCAGGGATGTGAGAAGGTAAAAAAATAACCTCAGTAAATATTCCAGAACAACGGAAAAAATAATAAAGGGACAGGGTGAGGCACATACAATCTTTTTTTCCTTCTGGTGTGGTTTTTACACATTCCATTTTTGCTCATTTTCAAAGCAGTCTTTGTCATCTTCAAACCATATAATTGCCTTCTTATTTTGTCTATAATAAACTTTATATACTCATCCTTAGTAAGTAAGTCTGATTTACAATTTTGGGCTTGAGTAAGTGAGAGGTTATGATTCAGCCAGTGGGTCTTTTGCCACCGGTTCCTCACCATCCTAGCACAGGGCCAGTTTTCAGCTGCGCTCTTCATACTGTTTCTGTCAGCAACAGCCCTCTCAGCTCCTTGCTTCCTGAGGAATCTAAGTAAGATGGCCTTTGATGAGGCTGAATTCATCTTTCTGCCCACCTGTGATCTCTGTTTTGCTGCTTTTTTTCCTTCTTATCCCAGGAGCCTGAAGCTCCATCCTTTCCTCCCTTCCTAGCACTCACAGTCTACTGGTTAAGATTTATTAAGAACACAAGATCACCTCTTCTGTTTTCTGCATCTTCTGAAGAAAAGTCACCAACTCTTCTCAGTCATCTTCACTTAATCTGTTGCCAAACTGTATTCCTGGATAGGTTCATAATTAAACTCTTCTTCCCTATTAGCACATATCTCTTCATTTGGGGTGATCCTTCAAAAACTAATCATCCTCGTTTGGGGATCGCCGGAGAAACCTCAACATTGTATTGCCCTTGCTGACTTCTCCTCTCACTGATTCCCTCTTCAACATGATTCCCCTAACATTTGCTCTGTCAGAACTAAGGCGATGTTAAGCAGCATAATTAATCTGAGACAGAAGAAAACGTCTCTGCTGCACAGAAAAGGGTTTAAAACAAGCTAGAGTTTTGATAACTCCAGGACTTTCAACTTTTTGCTTATATACTAGGAGAACAAAAATTGGAAGAAAACAGCAAAAAAGCAATATAAGCTATTTGCATAATGGACTTGCTATGTTGCAAATACTAACGAACAAGGTTCCTCTTGGCTAAGTTAGAGGGCAAAGGAAATTTTCCATGGTTCAACATCAGCCCTTTATGTTGCCTAGGCAGGCTGCCATTGTCTGGTCTATCTACCTCTCATATCCCAAGTTTCCTTATATTTTGATGATCAGAAAATTTTGTTCAGAGTTGATTATCAAAGTAAATTCTCCCACAAATAGTTTTCTGGACATAGAAATACAGAAAAGATAAGTAGTAATTTGCATTCTATTTCTACACCTTCAGAAGACTGACCGGGAAAAGAAAGTAGCCCTCCACTGTGCTTATGCAAACATACAAAAGCATCCATCATCTCATGAGAATCTAAATGAAATAATTTGGGTACCTGAACTTAAGTGACGAATTGCAAAAAAGGGACTCTATCTGCACATGAATGTCAAATATTGAATGAAGGATTAATCCAACTGGATCCAGTATGAAGACAGGCAGCTGCGTGTTGGGACAGTGGGCTAATGGCATTTTGGAGAACTTTGGCTTTTCAACATTTCTATAAGCCACCCAGATTTCATAAATGCCACATGGGGTTATGCTGCCTTACTGAGGTACCCTAGATGATGAATGAGTGGCATAGCATCCTGTTCATTTGCTCAGGGAAGACAAGAAATGGGAAAGGTAGGAATATTTTTGTCAAGATATGAGCTCTGCTTTCCTTTCAAATTATGAACTACCACCAGAGTGACCCTACAAAAACAAGTTAAATCCCCGTTTGTTCTCCCACACCTTCTGAAGACCACCTTCTGGTTTCCCAGAATTTCTGTAGTTTGCTTTGCCACCCTTGAACACTTTTCTGTCATGTACTGTTTTCAGTTTGCATTCTCCCTGCTCTCGAGCAGGCCAGCCCTGAAAAAAGAAAGCAATAGCTCATAAGAATGAGTTTTCTTCATGAAAAACTGTCAAAACTATTACTGGATGGGAGTGCACTTTTTCCTCTTCAAACCTCCAAATAGAAGTCCATTTTGTATAATTTCAAAAATATTGCTCTTCATCTATGAATTATTATGGCTTTATATGTTTTCTGTGTCAGTACAGAGCTCAGACCAAAAAGTAAAGCTGCCATGGTCAAGTGGAACCTGAGTCAGAACGCTGAGCTGTCCAGCAGATTTTTTGTGTCATGCAATAGCTCTGTGTCCCCAGCTGTAAATTATACATAATAATGACAACCTGTGTTTCTTGTGGAGACTGTCCACAACCCAGAAGTGTCCAAAACATGCTTAAAGACAGTCCCTGTAAGCAAGGCTAAGGATAGCAATGTCCATCCAGCCTAGAAGGCACACACCCGAGCTACAAATGAAATCATCAAAAAAGAAGCTTCGCTGGTCATAAAGAGATAAAGGCATTCCTTTCTGTTTCTAGAAAGTTTTCAGATATGCAGTTTTAAAGTGCTTGATAAGAAAATTCCTTCCTGATTTACATCTCCTGAAATAGATCTAATTAGTTTCGGAGTATCATAAAATGCCTAGGAAGTAGCCAATTGCTGATGTATACACCTGGGAGCAATTTGAGGAGCTGTTCTTCAGCCCTGCAGACATACAAGATGAAAGAATAGACAGATCATTAGCCAACAATGAAATTAAAAAGAAAAATACACTGACTGGAAAAAGCAATTATCATCTCCATTAAATTTTATCCAATTCACTATCAAGTGTGGATGGACAAAAGGACAAGAATTGGTGTCCCAACACTTGGTGAACTACTGCATTCAGGACAAGAGGAGATGAAAGGCACCCTGCTGCACAAAGGACTAAGTAGGAATTTGGGATGTCAAATGCCTCACATCCAGGATCACAAAACTTTCACAGGGAGCTGGAGAAATAAAGCTACCATTAATGAATAATTTAGACACAGGACCTGAATTTGAAGTTACTACTCAGACCTGAAATGAATAGCTATTTTGCCTACAGAAGAGCTGTGGGACTTCTAAATAAAGTCATGTATTTCATAACATGTATGAAGCAGCTATCAACAGTCCTCTTTTGCTCTCTATGGGCAATCCTCTTCCAGGGCAGACACTTGCTTCTGTTGACTCTTGGTAATTGTGTGACTTGGTGAATGGTCATAAAAGTCTTTCTGGACACTGTAGGTATTCATGGCAAGGTCCTTCTGAACCTCCTTTCAGCTCCAGGTGGTGACTCCTGTGCCACTCAGGGACTTCCCTTCCCAAGCCATGATCCTCACCTATTTAGGTAACTTATTTAGATTTGTTAGGGATACAGCTGCTGTACATAGAAAAATCATCAAAATACTTTACAAAGTTACCAAGAAAGTGAACCAATAATTTTCTAGCTTATTCTCTTAATTGTATTCAGGGCTATTAGTAGATCACTATCCTCCAAGAATGCTATGTCAAATTAAAATCTCCAAACTAAGAGAATAAAGTTTATTTTGAATACATTTAACATCTGTGATTAAAGATGTATATTTCTTATTTCTGTTTTTCAGGCTTGCTCTGAAGAATAGGTCATATTTAATGTCCACCATATGGGAAACAGCCCACCAAATGAAACAGTTCTTGGGATAATTCCATGGGTATTCAGAAGAACACAAAATTAATTAATTATCCTTCTGGTTCTCTAAACATACCTAGACAGAAAGGGAGGTTTCATGAGATACTAATTTTCTTTCTTTCCCCAAATACCATGAGGATAATTTTGTTGATGTATTTTTCTATTTCAGATTCCTGTCCTGATCAGAAATTAAAAAATTCAAGGGATGAACAAACACAAAAGGTTAGCAAAACATATTTGCACCTCAAAAATGTTACATTTGCAGTTTTGGAGAAGTCTAAATGTCATTTCATACAAACAGATTTTCCCACCACTCTCCTTAGTTCTTAGAGGACATGATAACAAGGATACAGTTAATAGATGAAACCAGGATTAATGAGACAAGTGAGGCACTTAATAGTTGAATCTGTGGGATGATATGCACAGGAAAATGATGCAGTGGTCATGAAGCATGATTCAAGAGTGAACTTCACCAAAAAAACCCTATGTATCACAGAAAATATATTTGCATTTTAAGAGGAGAAATAACTCAGCAGAGCATTTCCTTTTCTAATTATTTGCTACTGTAATTCAGTGACTGGATCCTGAGTTTTGTGAAAATGTTTCTGTACACTACACGACAGATCAAAAGTCATCCATTTTTATGCTAAGGTAAAGGAGTACAATCTCAACATACTATCTGCTGCAAGAGATCCTTATAGAAATACAGCATCCAATTAAAAGCAGCCCAATACCTCTATTGACATAAAGCTCTATAGCAGCACGCACATTTGCAGTGTACCACATTATCTTATTCAATACTTTTGCGTTAATTCGTGGCTCAGCTGACAAATCTCTTATTTGGCTTGCTGACAAACACAAAATTTCCACATTTCCTCTCAAACAGGATCCTAAACCAGGAGTAGAGGTCCAGAAAGTACCTCACTCTACAGAATACATAAAAGAAACTAAATTATTTTGAAGTATTCTTTACAACGTTTAAAACACTGAAAGACCTCAAATGATCTTTTTGCAAACTAAGGGCTATTTGTCCCATTTTTTCCAACATTTTCCCTGGAGAATAATTTATTCTTTTAATGCTCTGATTTTTTTTATTTAATCACAATGCTGAAGATTTTCTTTTCCCATTGTTTGTCACACTGAACCACCAATCACAGTTTTGAAATCTTTTCTCTTGAAGGAAAGACATTTTATTCACAATGATAGCACTCTGATATAACAGTCTTAGCTGAGGTCATCATAATGGAGAATTATCAAGATGCCATTATTTTTCAAAGATACTCATGGGAACAGTTGAGTCAAGATTTTAGATTAGCATTAAAGTTGCTTTAATATAACATGTTTCACAGTCTCAATTTAAAAAATAATTTATGAGAAACACAGTCTCTCTGTATATTACAAGGTACTACAGTTCCATGATGATTTTGAAAAGTGACTTTTCATTACTTTCTGGGTGTATGGTTCTTACTCTACGAATAATAGAGGGTTTTTTGATTCTGAAAGATTCATTTGTTTAAGGTTAATTTATAAGCTTCAAGCAGCCTACATTTGCGCTACTCCTTTGTCAGATTAAGGACTTCACCCTATCTGACAGCATGAATCACCAACTGATAGTGGGATCACTCATTGCACCTTGTAAATGAAAAAGTATACAGGTTCTAGCAAACTGGTTTCCTTCCTCAAAGCCAGCACCTTCTGCGAGAGAAGGATAGAAGTATTATCCAAAATTTGAGATAGGACAGGTAGCAATAAAAGAGACAGAAAGAAGTCAGGTTTTTCCTTCCTTTAGGCTCTACTGAGTAAAGGTACTCTTCTAGTAAAGTTTTACTAGAAGTAGGATCCAACACATTGTTATAAAGGTTCAAAACCTTCTTGGCTTTTCTATGCTTTGCTTTGACAACCAAGTGCAACACCAGGAGAAGGGCAGGAGGAGGACAGCAGCACTGCTGCTTGGCACCTCCTGCCATAAGCTGTCCAAGTTCTTTGGGAAAGGACTGTGGCTTAACCTGTACCTGATTTATGCTATTATTTATAAGACTAATTTGGTCCATGAATGAATACAAAACTGAATTTAACATAGGCAAAAAAAAAAGGTATTGTTTGGACAAAATAGACCTTCAAAGAGGTAGCTGCAGACCTAAGCCTCATGTTGGGCTGCAGGGCATGCACGTGACTGTCCCCACCACTGGCCCATTGCTCAGGGGAGGGGGGGGCATCCAGCCTCACAGCCATGGCAGCCACGGGTAGACAGACAGCCCTACCCATTCTCTTCAACCTCCCTCTGGGAGGAGGCACAGCTGAGAGAGAAGTCTTAGCCCCTGTCCCCTCTGGGGTACTGCACAGAGACCACCCTGCAGGAAGACTCTAGTTGTGACTTGCTCACATGCCTTCCGAGGCTGTGGTCACTGCAGATGTGTCCACCACCTAGGGAGACCAACTGGGAAATGTTTAATAAACCCAGTTACCCTAATCCTCATGCCCTCAAGGAGCCTTGCTAAGGCTTCTTGCACAAATACGGTGTAAGAAAAACAGATCCTCTCAGACATTATGTATGAAATGTTTGAGTCTCAAAAGGGCACTCAGAGGAGTGTCACATTTCTTAAACAGCCCTATGCCAAGTACTCAGCACAATATTGCTCTGAGATACTACACTTCTCAGGCACTACCTGGATGAAGGGCATCACCTGGGCATCCCTGATGCTACTAAGGGCCCCATGATAAAACTGATCCCATCATGATGCAGTCTTTGTCCTGACTTACTTCCAAACTGGGATATTCAACTATGACCTAAAACATCAGTTAAATTATATATTTATCCCTTCCCCCAAAAGACTAGTACAGCATATGACTATACACCATTAAACAGCTGCTGGCTTTGCAGCAAAGCTGGCCATCATTCAGCCGTGGATAAAATAATTATGTATAGCACTTCATTGTGTCTAGTCATTCCAAGACAGCTGCTCAAGCAGTAAAGAAACAGATTTTAAGGCCTCTAACCCCATTTTTGAGGTGTTGCATGACCAGCACTCTTCAGCACAAAGGGCTGTGTAGTAAGACCTCTTTTCAACTCGCAGATGGGTGTGTGCAATAAGGCCCATAACAAACTTCAGTCTGAGCTGGGGAATTTCATGTGGTGATAAAAGGCTGCTTTTTTTTAATAACATATCCAACTCTCTAGAGCTGATCTAGGTAATCCTAATAGGTACTTAATGATTTTCTTCATTTTATTGTTTAGGCTTGAAGTATAATAATGTTACTGTGCTACATGTGTTCTACAGATAAATCTCTATTTATTGTTTTCTGATTGCCTCTTGGACATTATGTACTCTTTCTTCAAACTTTATCTCATTTGTAAACTGTGGTTGAGAACGATTTATGAAACACCATTTGAACCAAGAAGCATTTTTAATGAGTATATTTTGCAAAGGGCAACAGCACTACGAATAACACTAATTAATAGCTTTATTTGATCCAAGGAGGAGAAAAAGGCAGATAGAAACTCAGATATTGATTTTTTCAATGGTCTGCCTATTATACAAAAGTAACCCTATGTGTTCTCCATGGTGTTCAATTTTCATTTTTTTGGGTAGAATATGCAAGTACATCTGAGAAGAAACAAGAACTAGAAAATTCTCTTTTTTGACAGTATACAGTAAGTAACACGTTTCTTTTGGCACTTGATCAGAAACAACTTTAGTTTTAATACTGCTGAAAAAGCCTTGATTGGAATGTACATTTTAATTTCTTGCTTATTCGTTCAGTATCTACAAATTGATAAAGCAAAATAATTAAACTGGTCAGTTTAGTTCTTAAAAAAGAAAACAAGCAAATACTGTTTACTTCTTTAAAGCTTTTCCAGTTGTGATTCTTTATTTCCTGCATTTGTCAAAAGCTTACAATTTTCATTCTCTCCCTGTCCCTTCAAGATCTTATTTAATGACTTAGTAAGCAGGATCCTCATGAGTAAATGAGGATGCATGGAAAGTAGATGAGGGCAGGTTTCACATTCAAGGGAATACAAGCCTTGCCCAAAGGTCTGTACTTCCCACATGACCACACTGAGCCTGTCATTTTGCAGCAAACTACCAGTTTGTTCTGCATTAGCTCAGGCTCCTCCAATATTGATACTATATGCACAGATTCCCTAATTCTTGAACAACCCTTCTACCACAGCCTACCACAATGCTGCTCTAATTGTAAGATTTATTAGATTTTTTTGTCATGACGCCTAAGTTGCCTCTCAGAGCTTTTTGAGGGTATCCTATTCTCCCTGCCCCCTCCTAGCATTTCACATGAAACAATAGCCCTGCAGCATGATTTTCCCTGTGTGGCAGAATATAATAAAAATTAAAATAGACTTCTTCAATAATACTGTAGATTTGAAATGCAATTTAATATAGAACACAAAGATTACAGAGGTGCTTCTAAAATATGTCAAATAAAATAAAAAAAAGATAGGGTGTTTTGACTATATCCATATCTATTAGGTATGAAAAAAAACCAGATGCAGAGAAATAGTTGTACCGATTAGGATATTTTCAGGGCTGCTGTAGGTCATTGTCTGCAACCACTCTGAGGGATGACTGTCACACTGAAAAGCAATACAAATACAAAAATTTTACTATTGTGATTTTCCAGATGCAAGTTTTTCCATGTAGGACACCTGGCAAGGGAGAATAACAGGGAAATTTCCCTGAGCCTCAAGGCAGACAGTGATCCAGCAGTTGCGGAAGATCTCCTGCACCCTGGTCACTGCCTCCTTCATCTTTCCAGCACCTTGTGGACAGCTCCAGGGCTCTGCAGCCACCAGGATGGCTCTGAATTAAAACATTAGGGAAAACAATGAAGGCATTTCAGATGGCAGGGACAGAGAAGTTGCAGTAAGAGAAAGAAATGAGGATTTGGTTTGCCACAGGACCACAAACAGTTTCAGTGAGCGAACCTTGCTCCAAGATTTTTCCATGGGGATGCTTCCTGATCAATAGAACCAAATGCCTAACTGACTGCTTAACATCATGCTCTGCCTTGCAAACTAAATTAATAATGTTTCTCAGGTATGAGAACTTTAAGACCAATATGTGTTTGGATTTCTTCCAGGTTTGATATCTATTATGAATTTCCTGGATTTATGTTCTGGAATTTCCTTTGTAAAATAATTTGAGCCAAATACCCCTCTAGTAGAGCCGGGCAGTGTTGTTGTTGTAACAACATGGTGCTCAAATGCACAAATTTCATATGGGGAGTTTGTTAACTACACCCATGGTGATGGAACTTATAAAAACCAGTAGTTAGTTTTCTTGTGACCAAATCCCAAAAGCCCACCCCAGAAGGGTCCCACAGGGATCTTATCTCGAATGAACCCACCCCCCAGTGAGGGAGAGGAGGCAGTGGCACTCTCGAAGTCAGTTGTGAGCTCACCAGGGCACAGACATCATGTGAGCTTCTGCCTGTGTTTCTGCAGAGTGTGTTTCTGCCACAGATAGGCAATATATTCTTTGCTCTCCAGGTGACTAGTTTTCAAGGATAGTAGAGGTGTCTTGCTTTACAGTAACCTCCAGTAATAAAGTTAGTGATGCTGCCTGCTCTGTGCACGTGCTGTATTGATAATCCCATCCTCCAGGGACTTAGCCCATTCATCTCCAACACCTTACAGAGCACTGGGTCTCTGCAGGAATTCAGAACAAAGGGCAGGTTCACTGACTGGCTCTTCTCCTCCTTCTTGCCTGTCCCCTGGATGTTTCTGTGTGTATTGAAAGAGTAAAATTGAGCAACCAGACTCCAGCTGGTTCTGCATTAATCTAAGCAGGTATTATGGAGGCAGGGGAAGACATATATTTAGCCAAAAATACAGTGCATAAAAATATAGTATTTCCTTTTAACTATGCATAGACAATTTAGAAAGAGAAATACTAGGATTGCTTCAGGACTGCCTTTGGCTCTTATTAGAAACAGCTGAGCAAAGCTAAATGCTCAGCTGTTTCTGCAGAGATTAACACCTGTTGAAGAAGGAATAAAAATATGTGACAGAGTTCAAGAGAAAACATCAAAACGTCATTATGGTAAAGTTAACAGTAACACCAGTGACCAATCACATCCCCACCCTGTCACACTACATCACTCCTGGGAGGGAAAAAAGCACATTAACACATCTACAGCACATAAGCAATATGTGCACATATTTTCAGCTTTTTCTTCATCCACAGCTGGAAGAATGGCTCATTGACTCTGTTATCCAAAGAAAATTTACAGATGATATCAAGTCATCACGAGATAACATCTACCCAGGCTTGCCACACACACTTGAGGCAGACAACTGTATTATAGCATGTGTTGTTATAGTGCATGCTAGTGTCCTATTTGGAGTAGGAGGAGCATCCTTAGTGTCTTATAGGACAACTCTGGATGTATGTACAGACAGGGGAGCAAGAGATTGAAGAGCAGCACTGCAGAAAGGGACATGGGGGTCTTGGTTAATGGCAAGTTGAATATGAGTCAGCAGTGCTGTGGCAGCCAGGAGAGCCAACCATGTCCTGGGGGGCATGAGAAAAAGCATTGTCAGCTATCCAAGGGAAGTGATTGTCCTGCTCTGCACTGGTGTGGTCTCACCTTGAATATTGTGTGCAATTTTGGGTACCAGAATGCAAGAAGGATATAAAGCTATTAGAGAGCATCCAAAGGAGGGCTATGAAGATGGTGAAGAGTCTAGAGGGGAAGTTGCATGAGGAGTGTTTGAGGTCACTTTTTTATTCAGTCTAGAGAAGAGAAGACTGAGGGGAGACCTCACCATGGTCTGCAGCTTTCTCACAAGGGGAAATGGAGGGACAGGCACTGATTTCTTCTCTCTGGTGCCTAGTGATGGCATAAGCCAATGGGGAGGTTTAGGTTAGATATTAGGAAGATCTTCCCACAGAGTTTGATTGAGCACTGAAGCAGGCTCCCCAGGGAAGTGGTCACGGCACCAAACTTTTCAGAGTCCCAGAAGTGCTTGGACAGAGTTCTAGAATGCTCTCAGGCAGACGGTGTGATTCTTGGGATTGTTCTGTGCAGGGCCAGGGTTTGGACTCAATGATCCTTGTGGGTCCTTTCCAACTCAGGGTATTCTGTGACTCTGTGATTCTATGTATGATTTCCCAAATTTCTTTTCCTGTGTGCTGCAGGGACAGTAGGAATGTGTTGTACCTCCCTGTCTGTTGGATGAAGGGAGCTACTTGCCTCAGGGGCCAGAGTTTTTCCTACCCCCCCCAATACCAGCCTTGCTCCAAACAATACAGGGAAAGAAGGTCTGGCACTGCCAGAGCTCCTCCGCCACCCTGAAGTGCTCTCCCAAGGGCAGCAGAAAAGTGCAAGGCCCTGTTGGCTGTTCTGTAGCAATTCTCCCTATGTTTGCTGCCTGTGAGATCACTGCATTTCTCTGAGGCTAATTCTGAAACTGAAATAAGTGACCTCATATTTTTGACCCCAAACCAGAGTTTCTTTCCTGATGAAGTCCGGCTGCAGGAGCATTCCAGATTGCAGTGTGCTTCACAGTTCATCAACACAGAACCGTGTGAAGTAGGAACTACCAGGCACATCCCAGGATATGGGGTTGTCCACACTTCCAAGGAGGTAAACGTTCCAGACATTGTTGAAGGTTGCACTTGCAGGCTCATTTTCTATGTGCCTCAGGAGTGCCCCATGATGTTAAAATGCACCAGGATCACAGCTACAGGCATGGTCCACCCTTTCCCCAAGGTGAGGAGCTCACAGCCATGACTACTGGGATGGTGATGGGAACACAGCCTTTGGCTGCACTCTCTCAGGCACCAATTAGACCTCCACAACATCAGGCATGTGAATTCACTAACTCCCCTCAAGAGTAAACAGTGAAAATGTACTGGAGCCACACCTGGGTGTGTGCCAAAGCTGCCTACAGAGGTAGAGAAGGAAAGTCCACACTAGCAAGGCTCCTCACTGGCATCTTCCCATCAGCTGCCAGAGACCACTGCCACCTCTAATCATGTAAAAAACTGCCTGAAGTGAAGGCCACCCCTGGCTTTCCTCTCCCTGTAAACTGAGGAACTGCAGCTTGCTTCTCTCCTGCAGATGTGTCATTCTTCAGGCTGTGCCCAGATAGAAAAGCTGATGAAATGGCCACTTCCTGCACATAGCACTGTGCAGGTCCCCCATTCCCAATGGAGGCAATGGCTCAAAGATATACACCAGCTAAAAATTTTGATGCATGTTTCCTCAAAGCCAATTTATTTTTATTCCAGAAGGTATAAATAATAGAAAGGCCAGGGTTCTGATGGCTGATCTCTTATTTATTTTCTCTGGTCATTTATTGCAGCTCCATTTATTTTTTCCTCTGATTTCAACTTCTGCTCTGGATTCATTTTGATTCTAGTTTCGTCAAATCTCATGCACATAAATTAAGTGAAAGTATTAAGGAAAAAAAACTACCTGGGAACCACCTGTGTAACCCAGAAGCCATGACAAGATGCAAAATGCAGAGAGCACAGAGAATGAGAAAAAACACTGACATTTTATTCTATTTCATTCCAGTGTTGTATATGGAACTCTGTATTTCTTCAGTTATTTAAAAAAAAAATTAAGAAGTAGATATAGGAAGGGTTCTGAAAATATACTCTGAAAGGATAAAGAAACTGGAAGACTATCCATAAAAAGATAGACTAAAGATTTAAAGAGAGAAATGAATAAGAGATTACATGCAATAGCTATATCTAATAAAAGACTGACAGAAAGTAATTTAATACATCCTTTTTCCATATGATAAAGGAAAGAAGATATATGCCTGTGGACTAGGATTTCTTTCAAGATTTGGTGAAAGTTCATTTGTTAATTTAGATTGTCAAATTTTCACAAAGTCATTGGATAGGTTTAAAAGCAATTAATAATAAAAAATCACACATTATACTTAGACCATTATTCAACAATTGATTGTTTTATATTGTTCATCTTGAGATATCTTGCCTAAAGCTCTGGAACATCTAATATTATCAGCTTCATTGTTACTAGCTGGACTAGACTGACCAGGAATAGAAATGTTGGGGATTCTGTAACTGTACACTTTCCCAGATCCAAGTGAGCACAGTTAAAGTCATCTGTTTATTCTTAAATGCAGTTTATTACTTAGTTTAAAAAAGTGTAACATTTTGCATGTCAAATACTGCAAACTAAAAAAGTAGGGAAAAAAGAGGCTACTGAAACTAAGAGAAGGTTAATAAATCTTTTTAATGCTTGAATAGCTAACAAGGAAGGGCATGCAAGGACAGACTTAGTGATATAATCATTACCAAAAAAGGATTTTGTGTCACCTACTACAGAAGTGTAGAATTTAAAACATTTGAAATAATTGCCTGGACATGAATTTCCTTGGGCCAAAATACCATATTTCTGGTAATTGCTTCATGCATTATCTGCAATCACAAGTTATTTCATCTTGCCATTCACATGAAAATAATCCAAGGACTGTCCATGCAAGTTCAAACCTATTTTTCCCTGGGCTGCCACTTTTAGGTGAATGTTGTAGAGCACTGTTTTTCACTGTTGGGTCCCCAGAACCAAATGGGTCCATCTGGTTACAGCACACAGAATCAAAAAGAAGTAGCAGAACTCACTGGTTACAGATTTTAATGATTCTTTTACTTCTGCAATTAGCACAGACTATAACCGAAGGTGATAGTTTAGTTTTCACATCCATATTTTAAGGGTCCCCCATTTTAAGAGTTGTCTGATCGCACTGCTGGAAAGAGGTAGGCATGGTGCTGTCTCACGGAAACCAAAATTTACTGTATCAGAGAGAAATTGCCACCTACATTGATATAATAGCGTTCTCCCTAAAACGAGTCCTCAGAGCACCGTTTCTGTACAAAACTTGCACAAAAGTAATCAAGATGAAACTTTTGTTAATTGCCTAAGCTATTCGAAGTTCCCCAGTAATTCGACAAGCTACAATTAGCTGCATGTTTTCCAGAGGGACACTTCAAGGGGGAAGCAAGGTGGGGCAAATGAGGTATCCTGTGGATCTGGGAGTTCTTATATTTATGGGTATAAACCTATGTATGTAGTTAGAGCTTTTGTTACTGCTTGTGACAAAAGCTTATGTGTACCATAAAGGAGGCAGTCTTTAGGCACCTATTTCCACCACTGCTAGGCAGGCAGCCATGGCAGCAAGCTCTGCAACTGCCTGGGAAACCAAATGCTTGGCAAGGCCTTACCTGTGTAAGGTAAGGCCTGATGTAACTTCCACAGTTACATCACTGTGTGTTTCAAGACAGGTTGTGCATGTCCATATGAACATCTGGAGCAGCTGTGGCAAGAGAGCAGACATGGCTACACAGTGCCACTTTTTCTCTATTAAAAACCATCAAGTTATAAATGCTGGAGCTGAAAAACATTGATCCTCTCTGACCACGTATGAAAGCAGAAAGCAGAAGTTACTAAATCCACATGTGAAATGGAAATTGAACCCACTTCTTTGTCAACTGTGTGTACTGGGTCTATCCGAGCCCCAGCAGCCTTAGCAGTGCTAGGAGATAACACTCCACTGCTTTGACTGCTGTGAGGGAGAGGCAGAGGGGACACGAGCAGGCCAGGTGACCCAGACTGACCAAAGGGATATTCCAGACCATATGACGTCAGCTCAGATATAAAAGAACAGCAGGGGTGGGGGCACAGGGTTGTCTCCAATGGCTGCCTGCTGAAGGGACAACCAACGCGTAGGGCCCTGCTTCTCAGGACGCGACCTAACATCTTTGAATGGGAAGTAGAGATTAGGTTCTCCTTTGCTTTGCTTCTTGTGCATGCAAATATTTTTTTTCACTAGTATTAAACTGCCTTGTCTTAACACCTACAAGTTGCTGTCATCTTATTGGTAAAAGGGAAGGGGCAAGAGACTGTCCGGGTACTTGGCGCCCAGCCAAGGCCAACCTGTGTACAACTGGTTTGATTATTATAAAAGTAGTCCACCAGGTAGAGCACACTACAGGCAGGGCTGTAGACATACGGCGCCCTGGCAGCCCATCTCCATGAGGCAGAGAGAGGGGCTTTGGTTGAAAAACCTTCTTGCAGAGAAGGCTATGAGTGTCCATAGGCAGCAATGGCTCCACATGCCACTGCATGCTCCTATGAGAAAAGCCCAGCAAAAATCCAAGATTTGTTCCCTATGCTCTCAAGTACCAAGGTGAGCATCTTGTCAAATGAAATAGCATATGGTCTGAAAATAGTTATGATCTCTTTAGCAAGGGTAGGAGCTTTTTTTTTTTTAATTTTGTTTTTTTTTTCCAATTTGATCAAAGGAGAAATCAAACTGACAGGCTTAATAATTATAGGCAGTGTGCTTCGGCAAGCACAGTATCTCTTTCCAAGTAGTGGCAGCTGAATATAGTAGGTAATTCCCAACCTCCTCCCTCAGAGTGGGTAATCTCTGTCTTCCCTTGCTGCATATTTCCTCAACAGCCAAGTACTAAACAAATATAGAAAAAGAAGAACGCTGTTAAGTCACACTGAGACCTGAAAGTTTAGACTTTCTACTGACTAATATGAACAAGACTCTGCAGACAACAAAAACCCTTACGTATACCACTATTTAAAAAAAAAAAAAAGAGTGAACATGTAAAGTATGAACCTTCACACTTCAAGATTGCATGGGTTTATCTGTGCACAGGTTCATTTGAGCAATTGAGTAAATTGCCAACGAGACTGTACGTCTCTCATTGTTAAGGTGAGGGAATTGGGGAGTTGGGGTAAAAGAGAGGGGATGAACACAAAAAGGAAAAGTAAACCACATTTTAGAAAACACCTCCATGTGTCAACCTGGAGAGTTTGATTTAATGTATTAGGTGTTCTCAGAAGTGAGCATTCCAAATCTCATGTGCTTTTGAGCTTTAATTAAATAATTTGAAAAAGAATACCATATGTGCACAGACCTCTCATGGGATAATCATGTAAATTTCTACGTTAATATTTGCAGACTGTTGAACTCATACCAGTGTGGAAGGAGGCTCAGGGATTTTTCATTTCTTCAAAATAACTGCCTGAGTAACTACCAGAGAAACTAAGCGGGCATCTAGTAATCTTTGTTACATTCTTTAAGGTTCAAGTTCGCCAACAGAGAAGCTACTGCATTACTGAGAAATTTTCCCAGAAAGAAAACACACCTTTATGAGCATTTTTGTTCTCCCACAGTAATAATAAAAAACATTAAAGCACACATAATGCAAGCAGTCAGTACCTATTCTAGCTGTGCAGTAAAAAGTAAAAGGAGCCCAGAACAAAGGGAAGGCGTGAATAAGTGCTAACACAGGCACCGGGTGGAGTGGCACAGCCATCTGTACCCTGACTGACTCACTCACCCAGCTTGTTTTTATACACACCAGCCACGAGACAAACTCCGCTGTTACGTGCAGCTTTGATAATACATAATTAGTTGGTGATTTAACAACCGTGCGGTGAAAAAAATAGGACAGTAATCATGGCAGGAGGGAAGAATGAAACATCACAAAAAGGAGCTGAATTAGCCCCTGCAGCCAGCAATTTTTTGAACTCTTTGGGGAGTTTGTCAGACTGTAACAATCGAAGTGATTTTGGAAATAGGAGGAGTTCATAAAGTGGCAATGCTGCAGATTGACATCCCTCTTCCAAACTAAAGAATGTTTGTAAATCTGTAGTGTAGAACTCTCTTAAGGAAATAATTTGAAACCCGAATAACTACTGCAAGCATTGTTTCTCTGATCAGAAGCAGAAGGTGAGTGACAGCTACACAGGTGGGGGTATAGGGAGGCAGGAGACAACCAGACCTGAGGTTTAATTCTGGGAGAGACTCACAACTCTCTCATTAAAAACAAAGCTCATCTCTGTTCCTTACACTGAATAAGATAAAAAGATGAGTCTTAAAAGTGACAAAAATCAGTCCCAGTCCTCACTGCAGCCAATGTGGAAGTTGTTACTAGCATTAACTGATATAAATATCTGCTGAATTCTGCTACTAAAATGGAAGGAAATATTTTCTGTTGGGAAGAAAGCACTGGAATTAGCCTTTGCATTCATTAGAGGTATCTATTATAATGATTATGTATTTATTAAAATATGTAACATAATTTCAGTTTTAGGGAAAGGCTCTGATGGTTTACAAATATGAACACATCTTTTGGTGATAGCTGGGATCAAAGACTGAGAAGAGAGCTTTTACCCAGGCACTTTATCATTCATCTCAGCTGCCTCTCTCTGTCACAGAGGAAATTTAGTCCAAAAAAGCTAACCTGAAACCTCCAATTTAATTTGCTCTTCAGTGTTTATGCTTAGGTATGTTCCCTTATGGAAAACTATTTTTGAACTAGCATTTTATATACAACTGGAATTTCCTATGCAAAACTTTGCAGGAGAAATAGCAGCATCATGTTTGTTTCCTGCAGACTCAATATGGGCACAGTTTTGTGATTTGTCATTGTTGTTGTTTTGTTTTTTCAGCCCATCTCTACAAAGCAAGAGATAAAACCTATCTTTCAAGTCTTATTAAAATATAAAAATGGTGTTCTGAAGTTGGAGGCAATCCTAGACTTCCAAAAATTTCAGATTTTTGTCCTTTTGCCCTAAAAATAATTCCAGATCATGGGACTTCTGAGTTGGAAAGGGTTTTATATTTAAGATATAAAAATACATATTTATATTTAAGATTTCTTAACATACTAGTTCATTCTAACTTAAACTGAGTGTATAACTGAATTTAAGAGCTTCAATGTTGAAGTGAAAAGGTTGATAAAATTTATCATAATTAAAAGATTCATCAAGGCTTCTCTTTTACTGGCTGACTTTAATCTTGAGTTTTCACTTAAAACATTAGTCAATAAAGAAAATGTCATACTTCCTTAACTCTGAAAGAATAAAAGTTACTGACCCAAAGGTTATTCTCCTTCAGCTACTCTTGATTAAGTGAAAATTCTCCTTACAGTCCTCTAGTCACTCTCCTTTCTATATATATTTGTCCACTGGAAAAAACAAACAAAAACAAACCAAAAAAAACAACCAAAAAGTACCAAAACCCCCCCACCATTTAAATTATTAATTTTATTCTTAATAAAATGAGAACTATACAGTGTCTTAAATCTCAAATATTAAAGCGGTAGTTCTTATAAGATAAATTGTATATTGTCACTGCAGTTACACAGACAAGAGCCACCAGTCTATGGCATAAGAGCTTCTTCAAAGGCTGTGTGCACACATGCTAGCTATAAGAAGGGTGAGAATTGGAGTTGCACAATTTTTTCCACCGTGTTGACACAATATTGTCTACCATACGAAAAAATAGGAAAAATATTAAAAAAAAATCCAACAAAACAGAATTTTACATTTCAAAATTGGGCACACATGGCATCAAATCACCAGGCTTCAGGCAGGAACCATACTGTCCTTTAGGTCATGTGTTGGTCCCTTTGGCATTTTAACATCTATCAGTGGCTCTGGGAATAAAAATAAACAGGATTAACAATCATAACAAATTCAAAAATGATAATGTGAAAATATGGGATTAAAATACAGGTTTGCAAAAAAAAAATAGCTTATATGTAGACTGCATATAAAATGTAAGATTTCATGGTAAGTTTCATATTGATTAATATTGTTGCATAGAACATATGAACCCAAAGACTCCTGCTGAGAAGCTGTCTGACTTATAGTTCATTTCCAAAACAGAACTTCTGAAATAGCTGAGGTGATGAGAAATAAATTTTTATTTTACATTTTTATTTCTTAATTTTGCTGACAGTGTTGACACCACTTGTTGCCAAGTTGTTCTGAAGTTTATTTTTCCCAAATAGCTCCTTTAAAAAAAAATTTTCAGTGTTGAACACTTCATAGGATAATGTCATGGCATCACCTTGGGATCTCTGCCTCACCAAAAATAACAGCAGCTTCCTCAAAAGTAGTCAGATATGCTTCTTTTTTTTAGTGCTATGTATCTATCTATGTTATGCATTTGAGCCTATTAAGGAATCCATTTTAGTGGCATTCGAAGTGGGATATTCTTGTGACTTAAACAGCTTTTTTTTAATGACACTTGCTGTGTAAGAGTGCATTGGAGCCCTGTTTTACCAAAATTGCAAGGCTCATCCTTGGAGGAAACCAGTGCAAATCGGATTGAGGAGCATCTGAAAATTCAAACAGGCTGTGACTTCAGGACAGCAGCCTGTATTGCTGGAAAGGACTGAAATTTCAGATCCTCTAAAATCTCTAGCTATTTGGAATTATGGTACCATCCAGCAGCATCAGCATTTCATGAGTCTTTCCCAAAACTAGGAAAGCCCTGATCTCAAAGATGGTTGTAACCACTGCCATTTCACTCCTCAGCTGTAGTTCTTACCTCTCTTCTACAAGTGTGAAGGAGTAAGAGAAATCAAGAGGCAGTTACACTCCTTTGTCTTAGTTATCTATTTTTTCTTTTCCTATTTTGTTAGGTAGCAGACACCCAGGTCTTTTTACATTCTTCAGTTTCCCAGTGTTAAAATTTAGCTTTATATTTCCAGATGTGCACAAATTTCTCTGAAAAAAAGAGAAGAGGTGGGAAGGAAAGTTCTTGAGGCTTAGAAGTTACATATAACATTGCATAAAATTGTTTTTTAATGTATTTTCTGGAGCCTCTGTTTGATCCTGAAAGACCTGAAATTGTCATCTGCAATTTCTGGTAAATAACTTCTGACAAACTTCTGCTTATCAGAAGTGTCCTCTTCTGAGACTGCTATATATGATGACACGTGGGAGGTGGGGGTAGGATTTACTCATTACTGAGGAACAGGATACAAAGAAGGAAGCTAGATAATTGGCTCTGAAATAGTGGTTTCACCATTGAATAACCCAGCTCAGAGCTACATTTCTGTCTGGCTCTGGAAAAATGTGCCTTTTGAAATTCCTAGCTAAACAGACATGTGCTTTCATAGATCATTGGAATTCATAAAAACTCTGTGGGTTTTCATCAAGCTGGCAATTTGGTTTCATTTTGATCCAGTGCCACAGTCAATTTGTTGACTTGATTTTGATTTGATGTCTGTAATGCTCCACTTTTACTTTTGTGGAATATTAATGCTAGATTGGCTTTGATTTCATGGTTCTATTTTAGTTCAAGTTTCTTAACAAAATGTATTGAACTGATCCTTCAAATGGGATTTTCAAAAGTGCTTGATCTGCACAATTTTTTCAGTATGCAGCATCACTGCAGAGTCTTTGAAGACATGGCTAAGTATGAGCTAGTCAACCCAAAACACTAACTAGCTCTCAGTGCAGCAAGGAATTTGCTCAGTACAGCAGTAAGCATAATAAAACCCTCATCCAATGAAATAGGTATTTGTATGGGAAAAAAAACCCACAAGCCTGTTTCCTTTTTATTTATTTTTATTTATTTTAAGAGTAATCTTTTCCCACAATGTCTAAGAACAGAATTTCCATCCTTGAATACCATGAGTCATCCAAGGATGCTCCTGGACAAAAAAAAAGGGTATTTGCACACCCAGATGTAGTTGTCTGAAGCGTCCGGCTGGAGCCTATGTGCCATCTGCATTGCAGGAGGACACAGACTGCTGTGCTTGCACTCACGCTTGCAAGAATTTGTTTCTTCTGCCTGACAGAGACCAGTCCTTTTAGTTATACCCCTAACACCAGGTAGGGCAAACAGTCCAGAGAGCATGCACAAACAATTTCTGCATTCAGCCGAGGGTTTTGTGATGGGAGGCAGGGATTGCTGAACTGTGAGTAAAACAGCTCATGGAGTTTTTTGTGCCATTTCTTTGCTTCACAGTGTAGGACATGGAAGAGTTATTAAGTTCTGCATACATAACTCCCTATGTTCACCTACAAAATTTATCACAGTGAGTATACTCATCCCATCAGCAGAAGAGTCAACTGCAATGTCTGCATCTTCATCTTGTGCTTGATCTGCATGGCAGTCTGGTCTACACTTCTGCACTGCATTTGGAAGCATCCTACAGCTAAGTGAGGGTAATTCAAAGCTGTTTTTCACAGTTCTCAACACTCCCATCCACTCCTCTCTCAACTTGATATTTTAAAGGATGGAAATTGAGAAATGTAAATGTTCATGACCTTAAGACTCTTTCATCTTTTCAGTCCAGTTGCTCTTTGGCTTTCTGCAGGCTCTAAAGACTTGTACTCTATTACTATGCTGAAAAGCTAAGTTACGGCTGCCACAGGTCACCTTCTTATCCGTTAGTTTCAATCTGAACTTGCCACTCATCAACTCACTCTGTTCAGACCAAGCACCCATGTCTCTGAGTAACAATTACAGAACCACAGATTCACAGAATGGGTTGGGTTGGAAAGGACTACAGTGGGTCATCTGGTCCAACCTCCCTGCGCAAGCACAGTCATCCCAGAGCACACTGCACAGGCTTGCGTCCAGATGGTTCTCGAATATCTTCAGTCAGGGGGACTCCACAACCTCTCTGGGCAACCTGTTCCAGTGATCAGCCACCTGCACAGTAAAGTTCTTCCTCATATTCAAGTGGAACTTCCTGTGCATCCTTTTCTACCCATTGCCTCTTGTCCTATTGCTTGGCACCACTGACAAGAGCCTGGATTCATCCTCTTGGCATCCTCCCTTCACATACTTACACGCATTGATGAGGTCCGTTTTCAGTCATCTTTTCTTGAGGCTGAACAGGCCCAACTCTCCCAGCCTTTCCTCGTAAGAGAGATGCTGCATTACTTTAATCATTTTTGTAGCCCTCTGCTGGATACAAACCAGGAGCTTCATCTCTCTCTTGTACTAAAGAGCCCAGAGCTGGACACAGCACTCCAGATGTGATTTTTTGCAGATGATACCAAGCTGGGAGCAAGTGTCGATCTGTTAGAGGGTAGGAGGGCTCTACAGAGGAACCTTGACAGACTGGAGAGGTGGGCTGATTCCAATGGGATGAAATTTAATAAGTCCAAGTGCTGGGTTCTACACTTTGGTCACAATAACCCCATGTAGAACTATAAATTGGGGACAGAGTGGCTGGAGAGTGGTCAGGCACAAAAGGACTTGGGAGTACTGACAGCAGTGTGCACAGGTGGCCAAAAAGGCCAATGGCATCCTGGCCTGCACCAGGAATAGTGTGGCCAGCAGGACTAGGGAAGTTATCCTTCCCCTGTACTCAGCGCTGGTGAGGCCGCACATCGAGTGCTGTGTCCAGTTCTGGGCCCCTCAGTTTAAGAAAGATGTCGAGATGCCTGAATGTGTCCAGAGAAGAGCAACAAGGATGGTGAAGGGGCTGGAGCACAAGCCCTATGGGGAGAGGTTGAGGGAGGGAGGGTGAGGTTGGGTTTATTTAGCTTGGAGGAGAGGAGGCTCAGGGGAGACCTTATTGCTCTCTACAACTGCCTGAAAGGGGGTTGTAGTCTGGCAGGGGTTGGTCTCTTCTCTCAGCCAGCTGGTGACAGAACAAGAGAACACAGTCTCAAGCTCCGTCAGGGGAGGTTTAGGCTTGATATTGGGAAAAACTTCTCCACTGAAAGGGTGATTTGCCATTGGAATGGGCTGCCCAGGGAGGTGGTGGAGTCACTGTTCCTGGAGGTATTTAAGAGAAGACTTGATGAGGCACTTAGTGCCATGGTTTAGGTTGGACTTGATGATCTCAAAGGTCTTTTCCAACCTTAATAATTCTATGATTCTATGTGGCCTCACAAGGGCTAAGTAGAAGGGCCAGGATCACCTTCCTTGTCCTGCTGACATACTTATGTTGACATATTCTCTCTGTAAATCAACCAAATAATCTGTCTCTGTAGGAAAGCAAATTCACTTGATAAACAATTCCTTTTGTTTGGAAGTTGGACTTGGTATGTCCAACTTTGCTTTGCTTGAGTGCCCATCCTCTTCCCCTGCCTGCCTCTCCACACTTTTCCTCACTGACTTCTTGGGCTCTTTGCTGCATCCCCTTCTCAGGCTGTTTCCCCTCTCTCTCCAAGATGCCTTTCCCAAGTACTTGCCATATGCCTGGCCCCACCAGTCAGTGCT
Source organism: Calyptomena viridis (assembly GCA_013390005.1). Taxonomy (NCBI): domain Eukaryota; kingdom Metazoa; phylum Chordata; class Aves; order Passeriformes; family Eurylaimidae; genus Calyptomena; species Calyptomena viridis. The sequence goes on along the minus strand of WEIV01013038.1, from coordinate 171,513 downwards.
GCACCTCTCAAAATTTCGTATTTTTCAGCTCCCACAGTCGAATGATTAGGTGAGAATCTTGGCTTATTATTTAAGTGAGTTTCCTAGACCTCGTGGTAGCAAAGAGAAACTTAAAAATATGGCTCAAGTGCACCATAAAGGCTAAGAAACCAGAAGGCAATAAACCACACCCTAAACTTATTTTCTTTTTAAAATCTCAAGTTAAAATTTTTAACCAATCTGAGGTCTTTCTCAGGCTTTCCTTGTGATTCACGAATATCTGGGATTGGCACTGCTGCGATCATCCTACAATCCAGCTGCTCCCTAGGGTTCACTTGCCACTGGTCCCACTAGAATATATCTCCTGAAATGACCTTCTTCTGAGATATACAGGGACTCCAGAGGGTCACTGCATTGCCTGCACCACTGCTTCCCCATGGCTATGTTTGGAAAAGTTAATGAGCACGCTGGTTTTCTGAGCTATCCCAGGGAGAGTAGAGTCCTTCGGGCAAGCACAGATATCTGGAAGCAGGAGAAAGAGGTGTGATCAAATCCGTGTGTTTTCTGTTCCCAGAGGAGTGCATATTCAGCCTTCCCCAGCAAAATTCTTTTCACTGCTTTTTCGTCTGCAAAAGAACGATTCCAGGCACTCCTTCAGCTTTGTAAACATGCATAACTTGAGACTGGATTTTTCCAAGTAACAAGGTTTTGTTTCTTTTGTTGTAATTTCCAAAAATAGCAGGCCTAGAATAAAGGTTTGTATAAGATTTGCCCATCAAAGATTATTGATTTCCTGCCTAACAAACATGTCATTTCACTCCAGCTGCTTACCCTGTGTTTCCTCTGTATCTTATTCTGCTTTCAGATCCCATTGTCATACTAGATAGAAGAGCCTGCCTCCATTATTTCATCTCTAGCCTAAGTGCTTACATTTTAAAGTTAAATTGATTTTTCCCTCTCTTCTGTGAACACTGTTACTTGGTGTTCTGGCCACACCAGTCCACCCACAACAGCCAACAGAGTTTGCAAAGTACAAAGTATATGTTTTGTAAGAAGCCTGAAGAATGCTGAATTCTAACGAAACAAGGTCAATGGAATAAAAAGCACTGAAATTCAGTGCTGATCGTAAGAACATCACTGTTAGACTTAGCCCTGCTGTGATGAGAACTCCAGTGTCTTCCTTCTTAATAGTTCAATTGATGGTTTCAGTAGTGATGTAAAAATTGCTGCCAGGTATTAGATAAAAATAGCTAAATACAGTATGGTCACAACAGTACTGATCAATGTGGGTTATGACAGAGTCAGATTTCCCAGCTTTGGTTTACTAGGGGTTAGCTGATTCATAAAACTTAGTTGAAATACAGAATAACCTTTTTTTTTCATTTGTGCAGTCTTGCTGGTCATGATCCACTACTGGAGGACAATACCAAATAACGTATTTACTAAAAATCAATATAAATATATCAGAAAAAAACAACCCCTTTTATTTTCAAGGTAGACATTGAAGCTTAAAGTCATTGAAGCCTGTGGCTTTGTTGCTGGATGAATAAACAAATTATTGGAAAACCTGAGGAGGCTCCCATGACAGCAAACCAGAGCTCCTGGGCCGCAGTCCCACATGATAGGAGATGATTTGGGGCATGTCATCTTAAAAAAGCAACTAATTTCTTGGTGCCCAGGCAGAAAGGTTGCATCAAACTAAATCACACACAAGAGCATATCAGAAAATCTGCAGGTTCTCTGCCCACCAAGCAAATGTCTAACGTGTGCCATACACAAAGCATATAAAATAATTAATAAAAGCTTTGACTTCGCTACTGACCTTGTAAAAAATATGTTTTCTGTCACTGAAAAGAATCAAATTCATGAAGATGAGCTGCCTCCTCTTTCTATGTATGAACTACAGTGACCTCCTCCTTAAATCTATGCTTCACTAGACATAAGTGGGGAAATCAGGAAATGACCTTGTAATGGGTTGTGCAGGATGTTGGCTACAGAGAAGAGCTTCAGTGGGACCTATACAAAGGTGTTAAAAGCTTCTCAAAAGGGAGGCAGACAGCTAAAGGAGGCAAGTATAGAGAGAAATGAGACTGCAGCCTGCTCCAGTTGCTGCTTGATCTGTGAAGATATCAGAGCCTTTTCTTAACATATGATTTTAAGCTAGGATTTAAACACTCAATAAAAATATACCTGCAGCTAACAGACAATTAGCTTTTATTGCTACTGCTTTTTGTCTGTCAGTACTCCTTAGATTAACTGCTTTACTTTTATTCCAGTATTTGAACAAATGGTGCTATTACAAGCCTCTCCTCAGAACCAGTGAGGTGGTTTGTTTTGGTAGCTAAGAGTACATTATACCCCACAGACTATCCTCTAATCCTGAAAAGAATAAAAACCTTTGTACTGTGCTAGATATTATATTCAGTGAAAACTGAAAACTTTATAGGTAAAAAAAATTACTTCTGAAAGTGACATTGTCCAACTTCACCAGGAGTTGGGCTTCCCACACAGTGAGCTTCCCACTAATTGAAATCAGTCAAAAAAAATCCACACTGGGAGCTGTCAAAAACTTTACAGGAATCAGTGGATGCCGTTATGCTGCTGAACTCGAAGCCTGAAATGCATGTTGAGATAAACAAGCTCCACCTCTGCTGAGCTTCACCCCCTCCCCCAGAGCACTGCTCTCACCTGGTGAAGAGGCGGAGCAGCATCGTTTTCGTTCTGCACCGCAGGCTGCTGTCCTGCAGGGACAAAAGGGATCGAGGGGAACTGGTTCTCTAGAGACCACTGCCAGCTTTCCCAAAGTCTGACAGTGTCAACATATGCTTACATTTTCTCTTTTTTAACTTAAAATTCTTTTTCTTGCAATCCCAATAGAAAGAGGAAGACGTGATCTCCCTCTTGCTTAGGCTGAAATGCAATAGTAATTTTTGGTCTGTGAAACTCCCTGGTAGCTATGTTCCTTTTTCTGTTCAGAAGGCTGCCTTAGAGGAAAACCAATTAGTGCCTACATTTACACGCCACGACAGTTGATATTGGCAAAATCAAGGCCAAAACTGTGCCCATTTTTTCCTCTGGTAGAAGTTGAATCACTAAGAGCTCTGTTATGAGCTAAGTCTTCTGTGCCACATATTGTGAAGTAAAGCCAACAGCCTGGATAGAGATCAGTACTGAACAGAGAGATGATACAAATCACTAGGGAACTGAAATAACTCATTGACTTCACATCCAGCTCCACACCTACAGCCTCGTGGTCATTACATTAAAAATAAACTAAAGTACTTGATAATATCACCTTTATAAGGTAATATTAGTGACAGCTATCCCTGTGTTGTGTTTCTGTAAAACTCCCACTACAAATGTTGAACTACACAACTATTTATAAACATGGCAGTTATATAAACCAATAGAGATATAGTAAATGCAACTAAACTCATGCAATTAAGTTCAAAAATAGATAAATAATGGAGATGTCATCCTGTCATTAAAATTGAGTGACAGATTATTAAAATCTTTCCACACATTTCAATATATATAGCATAAACCTTCACTGAGCATTTCTAATGTGACATGTTTGTATAAGATATTTTTTTTTTAATCTGAGTTTTAGCAAATGCTTACTCTCCCAGAAGAATAATAATGCAGGACTGGACCAGTGGTTCACCAGGTGAAATTTGTAATAACCACAGTGCTAATGCAGCTGCTTGATGAACCTGGCCTTCATCTTTAATAGTCTTGTGAGTAAAGCATAACTATAAAGGAAAACAAGTTAATTCCTAACACTAACATTGTCAGCAAGCTATTTTCTTCCATTTACTTCTCCAGCACTAAAATTTCACACATAACTGAGACTGAGAGTTGCTCTTAATTTGTTGAATTGGTTTATCCTCGGGCTCTTTTTTCTTTTAAGATTTCTAATATATTTCTTTTTACTTTGAACTCCACTTAAAATAGCAATAACACCTTGTTTTTCCTCTTTCCTGAGTAGCTGAGGCTATTTTTTTCCAATTATTCTGTCTGTGTTCTTTGCCTTGCATTACCCAGTAATATTTTTCACCTTCCACTCTACCATGCTTTAGTTTGCTTTTGTTCCTCCAAGTTTCTTAGTCATCTCTCATCCAAGCTAACCTGGATCGCTTTGTCTGCTGCATATTTTTCATCTTAGTGTTCACCTACTTTTCAAGAAAAATATGCATGTAAACACACATGTATCCAGCGAGGGAGCCTGAGGCACTTCAGTATTCACCTTTGCGCATACTAAGAATTAACTATTTAATCTTACCTTAGTGAGGTTTTCTTGTATTTCAGTCAGGATGGCGCAGCACTTCAGTTCTTCTTCCATGAAAACCTATTCTCCTCAGTCGTACCACTCATGAGGCATGAAGAATTTTCTGAAGAGAAAATTTGATTTAAATGGCATTCCATTCTTCACTACATTTCTGTTAACTTGTTCAGGGATATTTTTTTTAATAGAGAAGTTATGATTTATCAAATGAAACACAATCTGGAATAAAAATACTTGAATATTATTTCAGTATCTTCAGGTGTTAGCACCTTGACCTTGTAACATCGTTTATTCTTGTTCCTTAGAAAGAATAGGTCTCAGAAGAATATATTCGCTATTAAATCATATGGTGAAGATTGAGACAAATCTTTCACCATACCACAGTACTCATCATCCTTAACTATAGTCCAGCAAACTTACAGGTTTTCATGCAGGCTTTCTGATTTCACTTTATTGAAGACTTAAGCTTTATTCTGTATCTCTGGTTATTTGTGTTTCACAGGTTTCCCACAGCTCTGAATTCTCATCTTTTTGTCCTCTGTATTTCATTCAGTTGGGCAAAACTACCATTTTTTGAAGGATTCCTATTTGCTTAGGAAAAAAATACCTGAGCCTTGCCTTTGCTCTTACCATTCTGCTTTTTGTTGTATCTGTCTCTGTTAAGAAATGATTCCAGATGGCCTTCACACTGATTTCTAATAATTTTCCACATTTTAAAGTACCTTTATCTGTAGGAATTTTTTTTACCAGATTTCTTATTACGCAAAATATTTCTTTTTAAAGCAAAGTGTTAGAGTGATAATTATTTTCCATTAATTTATTCCTTTGGAACATTCATCAGGGTTATTTAATGAAAGTGTCTAAATCTAAGTTAAAAATAAGTAATTTGATTTTTTCTAAAGCACTTAGGTCTCTGGAACCAATTGGAACTGTTCAGCATTTTGAAATCATTATATTTGGAGTTAAAGCTTTGCACACCTTTTATTTTTAAAGTCCTGAACCATGTCATTTTAGAGAAAGAAAACACGGCATTCCAGATGTCTAAAATAAGTAAATAACATCCACAAAACTAAGTCTGTAAGAGCATTTTAGAAATCTTAGAGAAAAGAGGTCTGGTCTGTAGGGCCAACTCATAAACAAGCAGAAATCTGAGGACACTAGCTAATTGCTAAAGATAACAGAGAAATTTAAATCTCTTCTTCTGTAAATAATATTAATAAACAACATTTTTACAGTATTGCCATCAACAGAACATATCCAAAGTCCCCAAAAATGATTTAATCACCTCAGCCTTTTTTTCCTATAACTATGTACAGATTGACATACCTCCCGCAGAAGCACTTCAATTGTTGAAGTTATCACTCAATAAATTTCTCCAACAAAGCTTCTTGTTTTGTTATTTTGCTATTTTTCCAGAATTTCCCATAAACAAGATGGTTGCAAGAAGAGTATTTGCAAAGCAACTGTACAGGGCATTATTACTTAGTCTGGAGTCCTCAGTGGCTTTCTTCTTTGGCTTTATATAGGTAGCTATACCAAAGAATCACAAGAAATACAAAAAAAACAAGGGCAAAGTCAAACAGTATTTTCAGGTTTTTTTAAAAGAACAAAAACAAAAACATTTTTTTTTTATTTTAAGTAGATTAAGCATTCAGTCCAATAGGAACCTCTGAACTCAGTTCTGAGTCACTTCAACCTAGCTGTCACTTTTCTACAAATTTCACCAACCGGTGGACTTCTTGACACTTAAACGAGCTTTTAGTTATTCAAGAAACGCTAGAGCAAATCAATAAAAAATATTTTAAGAAGCTGCTTCAGTGTTTCACATTGTGTAATCCAAGTCTCACATGATGTAATCTGAAGTCCCTTCACTTAATAAATCACTTTGTTAATTACAACTCCAACATCAAAGATAACTGCTGTCATGCATTGGTACTAAAGCTGTAGTTTCCCCTCTCTTATTCCAAGTAACAGATCAGATAGTAATCTAATGTGAGGCAGATATTTCTAATATGAGAAAAAGAATATCCATTATAATTCAACAATAACATGTTCAAGTTTTTCATTGTTATTACCAGTTTTGATGTCCTTCTTCCCAAAGAGGCTCTTACCTTCTTGAGACAATTAACTTCTGCTGCTAAAAAAATTAAATATGTGGTAGACGTGATGTTTGAAAATATTTTCTATGTTAAAATCAACTTTTTTTTTATAATATTAGTTCAAATGCCAAAAACTGTTTCCTATCAAGACCATAAATATCTTGCAGGTGTTGTTTGGTACCAAATGAAGAGAAGAGAGCAAGTTCTCAGTGAGGGTGAGTATTATGTCTTCATCTACTCCTAAATGATTTATTCCTTCTGATGATCTGCCCTGCTAAATAACCATTTCTTGGTTGTTTGTGTACTACCCGCAGTAGCAAATGATGGCTACTGCAGTAGCAGACCTCACACACAACAGTGAGTAAAGTGACAAACGGAATGACATGGATTGGCTAACTCTGAAGATAACACAAAATGGAAATTCCCACCAGAGAACTGCTTTAAGACATGTTGTCAATAATTTCCTCAGTCCTTAAAAGACCAGTGCATTCAGTGCTGGTAAATCTTTTGAGAAGAGATGTAAAGTTATTCTCAAAAGAGCTCAGCTAGGCTCTTCTCTGAAGACTCCATCCAGGCCCTCCACCAATGGACAGACAGACAGAGACAGGCAAGTCACTTACTTCCTTGGGCCACTTGAGCCTATTTAGAACTCCATCTTCCTATCTGTTAAACCACAACAGGATCTACACCTAGACCCCAAGTCTATCTCCACAATGGTCATAACTGCTAATTCTATCTTCTTTAAAAAGAGAACCCAAGTCACCCAGCAAGTAACTTCCTAACAGTAGATGCGGTATGTCACATGGGATTCTTTGCCTTGCTGTCCCTGGTAGACTTGCTGGTTCGTCACTATTTCTCTAGCAGTAGACTTAACACAATTTAGATAATCTCATCTTAATTGTACTGGGAATTTAGGAGACCTGCATATTGGAAAGATGAGATTTGGCTTCAAAAGTCACCTGGCAATTACCGGTATTATAAGGTTGCCTCACATTTTTCATTTTAAAAGTAAAATTCCCATCTGCTGGGAAATTAAATTACAAGACAAAGGAGGTGAGGGTAGAGAAGAACTAAAAGTCTTTTCCTTGTTTCTTTTCGTCTGTTTGCATTTGTAGCCAAATTATTATCTTTTAGGTCAAACAGTCCCAGGTACACAAGTTGCTGAGCAACACAGTGACACTCCTATGAAAAGCAAGCTTCCCTGTTCAGATTTTCTGAATATGCTCCTCAGATTCTAATGGGTTTATATAATGCTGTATCCATAAATTAAAAGGATTTATTCTTCATGGCTGTTGCAAATGTGGGTTGTACATCACTTTGTACCTTTTGTATTTAACTGCTTTATGGAAAATGAAGGTAAAATAGGAATGCCCTATTGCAAAAGTAGGAGTACTTATGGACAGTCCAGGCTCCTTCTGCAGAGGGGCGGGTACCTGATTGAGCCACCTCGCAAGGCAGATGTGAAGCCCCAGGTTCTATCTTGCTGTCATTCCCATTCCACCGAGGCAAGCTGGGCTCAGGCCATGCCCAAGGGGGTACCATGTTGGGGAACCGCTCCCCTCGGCGGGGCGGGAGTCGCACCGTGCTGTCAGCACTAGAGGGCACTCCGGGATTAGGAAGCACTGGTCGGTGCTCCCTGGGGTGATAGAGATTGCTGCTTTGGGACAGGCTGAGCGCCCATCACGTATTTCCCACCAGGAGACCCATGGCATGACGAAAGCAATGTACTCTCTATGCTTAGATCGATAAAGGGGTAGTGGGGGGTGTTACACTGTCATTGAGGAGCTGACCAGTTGATATTGCAACTTTCTCAGCAGAGATAAATAATAGCCACGCTAGGTGTGAAGCACAGAGTTTAGTTCCTTTGGCTCTCCCCAAAGGAATGGTCAGTGAAGCACTTCCCAGTCACTGTGTTGGGTTTCTCTCCTTGTGTGGGGTAATAAGTATTACTCTGGCTTTGTCTCTAAAAGCCTGTTCTTAAAGAAGCCCAGTTTGTGACTCCTCGCTTATTATATAGAAATACCATGCCTTTGCGAATGAACATCTCCACCTCCTCTCCGTCATGTCAGAGAGAACAGATTTTCAGAGGTCTGCTCTTCCTCAGGTGCTAATGAGAAAGCTATTTAAGAATTGTACAGCTAATGAGCTAAAACATGAAGGAGGAGAGAAGGCTACTCGACCAGGCTGTCACTTTCCAGAAGGGAGAAGAAAACACTCACTGACGTCAAAAAGACCGCCCATGGCTGGAACACGAGAGGCACCCGTTCCTAGTGAGCTCCACTATCCTTTTTGTGATGGGAGACTTAAATTGACCTTAAACTATCTTCAGCTTTGCTTTAGGAAGTTTAGCCTTAAATAGTCTCAATGATGTTGATTCTAAAATATTCCCTTGATGACTAATTCATATTTTTCCTTGATATTTAATCTAATTTGCTGCAGGCTAATCCCTTTAGCTTTTTGGCCTTTTGACAAACGAAAATGACTAGTCCCTGTGCTCCTCTTTGTTCTCTTTGTGGATATATGGATACTTATTATTTCTTCCACATCTTTCTTCTGTTTCTTCAATAACTCTGAGAACATAAACACATCCGCTACTTTTGTCTTTCTAGTTAAGAGAGAAGATGATTCCAGGTGTTCAGGGATGGCTGAAGCAGACACTATCAGCGAGTTGTAGGTAAATGCAACATTTCCCATACATCTATCTGGATGAAATTCTTTTGTGACTAAGTGCCTTTAATGACCACCTAGAGGCTTTTATCGAAAAACTTATCCCTGAGGTGTTTTCTTCCTTGCTCTTCTGGGTAATATATCAGGATTTAGTTTAACAGCTATTACACGCTTCATTAATATTTTAAGTAACATATACTATAAACCTAATGCTTAATGAGACCCTTTCAAATGGTAGAAGGTTTGGTCTTGATCCTGAACTACAATATTTCTTAGATATTTTACAGAGAACTTCTCAGTGATTGATACATATATGTGTACATATATATTTATATATATATGGAAATTTGCTCAACAAAACCTAGCATTCTATGGCCACCAAGTTTCATGCTAAGAAGACAATGTTTCTTTGTCATCCTAGAGGAAGGTTTGTATTCTTTTCTGTTGTTTACAAAATACTCTGAAAATCCAGATTGCAAAAAAAGATGGCTAGTAGTTTGCGCAGCAAGTAAGATAAAAATCCAGATTCTGGCCCAAGTTTTCATAGGCAGCCTTGGGCAACTATTTTACCTACCCTGTATCTCTCAATTTCATTTCTATAAACTGAAGATAACGTTTGTTTCCCATCTGGGAAATGCATTGATACTAGTGAGATATTTGGATGCTATAGAAGAAGAGCTAGGGAAAGCTTGTATGCAGTCAAATTATAAAACTCCTAAAAGATAAATAAATCAGATTTAATATTCTTCAGCTTTTGTTTACCTACCTTCAGCAGTAGAAATTCACTTGACTCGCTGCTATTCCCTTGTGCTGTCTTAATAACTGAAGCCTTGAGCTGGCCAGATAGATAACTTAAATTCAAGCAAAGCTTTTTCCATTAGCTGCCTCACTGCAGCAGCTGGTTTAGGCACCCCAGCTCCAGTAGTGGCTGGGACAAACAAAAAAGTTCCTTGGTACATGGATTTTTTTCTGGCTAGGAGTACCATGCATTAAGCAATGTATAATCAAGGCAACAAAACTTTTAACCTATTATGGCTATATTTTAAAAAGAAATAATTTGGAGGCTAAAATGGAGTATGATTCAAAACTTCATCTCAAATGGGTGATTTTTGTAATAATAACCATTCTATCTTACAGGAAGTAAGAGGAGAGGCATTCCCACTGCTCCTTGCAAATTCTGCCTATGTCCTCTAAAGCAATGATCCATCTCACAGGCCAAATTCTTCAATCGTGGTCATGCAAGCATCACTCACAAAAAAAGTGCCCAGTGCTGGAACATATCTTTTTTAAATGAAAAATTGTTAATTTAAGCATGCTACAGGTATATATATGAAGTCATTAAGAAAAAGGCCAGGTGAGCTTAATTTCTAAGCCCTTATCCCACAGAATTACTTAAACATGAGAATTCAAAATTTTTCAGCTAGCTGTGGAGCATCTGAGCAATACAAGACAAGTTCAGAAAATATTGGACACAATGTTCATGCCCTGCATAGTCTCAGTCAGTGTGCACAGAAAAGTGAGGGACTCCTTCTAAACATGTGTACACAGTGAAAGTACAGGTCTGCCAGGTAAAATATCTAGAACTTGCAAAATTGTACTCATATACATGAAAGGGCTGTGTCACAGGGCTGGAAATCCCAGGTAAAATAATCAGTTCCTCAGATTCTTCCCAAATTTTCTGTGGGAGAAAAAATAATATTCAGGGGAAAATGCACATACACCAACCTTGTTATCAAGTATTTTATGTTGATTTCTTCAACCCCTGGGCAGCAACCAGTGATGAATGTAAGTTACTACAGTGAAATGGATGGAATTACTCACATATTGGCATGTAGATAGGAGTCTGCAGGATTCTGAGCCTGCTTTACAAGTAAACTTTACTGCCAATGGCACTAAAGATGTAATTAGCATTATTGTATAATGGCATCATCTTTTGTCTTGTTTTTTCCCAGTTGGGAATTAGAAAAAGGAAATATAATGATGTCAGTCTTCATGAGAAGAGTGCTGGACCTGCAGAGTTTTACAGAAAACTGCAAGCATTTGCTAGTGCAAATAAGAGCAACTCACCATAAAATTAAGGGAACAAACACTATCAACTCCCCAGCATAGAGCACAATGTTGTTCTTTATTATATTATTTAAAAGGGCAGATTTACTTAGTCATAAATTAATAATTCAGAAGGTGTAAGAAGGCACAGCCAATTAGCTGCAGTAATTTGAATTTTTATGCTCCTTCATTAGTTTTTCTAAGGTTCTTCTCTCCTATTACAGCAATGCAAATGCCATCTTCCAAAAGGTGAATAGCCAACCTGTTTTTTGTTTGCATGGTAATGAAGCCTTTTCAATTATTAAAAGACCAAACAATTTATTAATTTTTAAGAAAAATTTTTGTTACTACAATATTTCTTCATTGTGTTGTTTTTCAAGAAACATGTTTGTTTAACGTAATTTATTTTAACCTGAAGCAAGGAGTTTGTCAGGTAGCTGATTTTCTGAGGTTCCTAAAATCATGCCTAACTTTAATCATGTGAGTAAATCTCTTGAAGGGAGGTATTAAAATCCTTTCTTAATTTAGAGGCTGACAAATAACTCAGTGTATGACGTCTTTGTTTGCAGCACAAGGTCTCTTTTCCCTTTGTGCAGGAATAAATTGAGAAGGGTTTAACATATGTATTTGACTGTTAGAAGAAACTTGCCTTTCTTATGCCCCATGCCTCCTATATGTGCTGGCACAAGCACCTTCAAAAGCTTCCTGCCACCTGCCCCACAGATTTCCCTTTTGGTCATTACTATCTATGGGCACAGTCTTGCTAAAGTTGACGTCTTTAGCTTCTGAGAAATACTCCTGAGACCAGCAAGGCTAAAGCTAGAAGTCCTCCTGCAGGCATGAGTAAAGCCCTGGTCACCAGAGTGCAGCAAGGCAGCTGTACTTGTTTCATCTCTGCCTTCCCATGCAGGGCACCAGCAAATCCCACTGGCTTCCCAGAGAGCTGCTCCTAACCTGCAGCTGGCCTGACATGTACTTATTTTTCCATTTATACTCTGGTATTTTCCTTTCCAAATGCTTTCCATGTGAGGGCATTTCACTTTTATAATTATTTTATTTTTAATACAGCCCCTCATTCCAGATGTAGATAGTACATACACACACTCAAATATACATATAAGCAAAGTAATGCTGAGGCTGCACCTTTATAGAAATGTATCAGAGGCAGAGTATAACCCAAGAGAACTCTACAGATACTTCAGAGGGCTGGTGGGTACTAATACCAAAAAAAAAAAGGGCAAAAAATTAAAACCTTGAGAATTCGGCAAAGCTATAATATGTTTTCTGAGGCAACCTCTGAAGGGACCTGGCTCTTCAGGTTGCTGTGAATGTTATCAGATGGTTGAAGATGCCTTAGGAAACATGCCCTTCTCTGTTCACCTCTGCAGACTGCTTGTCTTTTGGAATGCTTGGTCTTTCTAGACCAACCTGGAGCACGGTACCACACACCAGCCCACTGAAATCCACTCCATTCTGCTCCCTAGTCAGTTCGGCTTTTCTTTCTTTTAGCAGAGGTGGCGTTCACAAGCTGTGCAGATCATCTTGGAACATTTTGTCAACAAATGACATACAAAAGGGGACCATTTTTGTCATTTCACTGGTAGTGCAGATAGCATGCCTGTAACACAGACAAAATGATGGACCATACAAGCAGCAGGGTATGTCGTTGTATTTTAAAAGGCTTTCTTCCTTTTTATGTTAACTTCTTGGAGAAGGCTGTGTGTGAAGGCCACCCTCTGAATCACTCCAAGCAGGAAGGGCAGGGTGGCAGAGGAATGGATTGCTGAATGAGCTCTAAGAGCTATGACTCAATGGCAAGTGACATTATACCAGCAGGTATAATGAGGTAAAACAGGTGCCAGCAGGTACAATGTGAAAGGAGAAACAAAATGCCTTGAGTTAATACGTACTTTTAGCTAGAACTGACCAAAAACAAAACAAAAAAAATGTTGAGCAAATAAAGGCATCTGAAAGCTTAAAGAAGAATATTTTCTAACATCATAGTAGTGGCAGGAGTCTCTATCTATGCCCTCATCTCAGCCACTCTGTCACCTCCTGCCCTTGTCCCCAAGCCCAGCCCCAACACATCTTCTGCATGATCCCATGCAAGGGGACAAGGGTGGCCCATAGGCAGGCTGGGGCTGTCAGTTGTATTCCCACAGCAGGAGAGAGCCTCCTGACTCCCAGGGTCAATCTATACAGATGCAGTGCATTATGCTTTTCCTTCCTACATGGACAAAAATTAGCATCTCTGAACATTCTTATTTGGAGATGAAAGACAAGATTTTGTCATCTAGGTGAATTTCTGTTCTTTACATCAATCAGAAAAAGCAATCTTTTATTACATAGTGAAGAATTTGAACATGTCATAGCTTATATGCCTGATATTTAACTTATAAATGGAAATTATTTCCAAAGCACATTTTTAAAGAACATCACTAAGACCTTGCTGCAGATCATCTCAATAGAAGAGCATGATCATTTTGTATTTTTTACTAAAATATATCAACATTAGAAGGAATCTACTGATTATTTAATGTGATTTCTTTCATCACACATCCACAGGACTCCCCTAAGTGAATTTCTGCTTCAAAAGTCAGCTAGGGCAGACAGAAAACTGATCATGGTTTCAAATTTTCTGCACAGAGAAAGTCCGCTGCAAGTCTCAGTTTTTCCTGTGGTCAGTTCTCTTCTCTGTGGTTACTTCAAGTCTAAATTTCTCTAATTTCAGGCAGTGGATTTTGCTATTTTTTTCCAGAGAAATTAGAGATGCCTCTGTACCATTTTTCTGTTCTTTAGTAAGTCAAGAGTTTGAACTCTTTTTCAGCATATTTTCCCTCATTTTCAGCATATTTTGCAATCCTTTATGCCCATCCAGAGTTCCTATCAAACCCTTTTTGAAGGAGGCCAAATAATAACATTTAAAAAAAAAAAAAAAGACAAAACAGGAAGAAGACCAAAATCCTTTACCACGGGGTAAGATCAGCGGTGATGAATCACAGTGGCTGGCTCCTGGACCCCAGAACGGGCACACAGGAGGAGCTGTGCAGTGCTCCACTTTCTCTATCAGAGGCACAAAGCCCCAAGCTAGACCTTGCCAAGCAGCTACAGCCTGTGCAGCACTTTCCCTTTTCCCTCACAGTAAATCTTCACCTGAATAATGCAAGCTCCCTGCTTTTGTTCATATTCTCCTCATTATAGTCCAATGATCATTTTAGCACTTTGGCCGTGGCACACCGCAGGAGCTCCACGTGTATCTGATTATCCATCATAAAATCAAATCCTTTTTGGTCCCTATTTCCCAGCATGGAGTCTTTTCCATCCTACAAGCATGGCTCACACTGTTCCTCACTGCACAGGCTTCCAAAAAAATAACTTGTTCCATTTTGTAAAGAAATTCAGATTGCTTCCTGTCATTTACCAGCCTTATTTATCATTTAATCCTCCACCAGTTTTAGTGGTATTAGAAAACTTCATCAACAAAATGTCATGATTTCTTGTCTCATTAAGAAAGATAATGTGTGTGGGGGGGCAAACCTCACAAGGAACAAATCCTCACCATGATGGCTCCTTATTTACAGTTATAGGACCTATTTATTTTTAATTAAATTCATAGATGTTAGGTGGATAAGCTATTGCTTTATTTTCGTAAAAAATGTCTTCTGGTGTGAATGCCTGTCCTTTCAAAAAGTTTATTACATCGACAATATTATCTTGATTGAAAAGAACTTGTAATCTCATCAAAGGATGGGATCAAATTAGTCTGACAAAACTTATTTTTGCGAAGCTAATGTTGATGGACATTAATTGTGTTTGAGCAATCTCGACTTGATAGGCCCTTAATTTCCTGAGTTAGTTCTGTTATCATTTTTAAATATTGGCACACATTAGATTTTTCCCCAACTTGAAAATTCCCATGTTTCAACACTGTAATCACCAAAATAAAATGCCCATGGGGGTCTTTTTCTAGTTCTGCTAAAACTATCAGATGCAAGTTAAGAACACATGCAGATTTTAAAATGTCTAACTTAAACAAACTGCTGTGTAACTGGTTAAAATTAAAAGGACTGCATCATGTCATATGACTACCATCTGGCTTTCCCCAAATGCAGACACCAAGTGACTGAGATTCTGCTTTTCATGAATTCTTGTCAGTTTTGCTCTCATCATAGTCACAGAACAACAACATTATCAGGATTTCCAGGACAACTGGGAATGCCTTTCTCTACCTCTTCATTCTTAGATCTGCTAACCATAGATTTTTAACATTTTACTTCTACTATCTACTTTCTAAAATCCAAGACAGTTGTTATTATGATTGTTCCAGCTATTTCTTCCCATGTTTCATTATGATTTAGAGATGTTTTTCATTTTACTTCGACCTGTAGTGTTCTTAAGTTACTGCAATATCATTCTGAAAATGCAATTTCGGCATCTAGTAAAATGTTATTCAACAATGGACAATTATCTTCCTCATCCTTCTGTTTACATTTTCCCCAGTTGATTGTCTCAAAATTATTTTCAGCTTTATTAAATTGTCCTTTTCAAACCCCTGAGAATATGTATTCTTGGCAGAACTCATAATAAAAATGTAATCAAGATAAAATCAGTTTCATCTTTTTTTCAGTTCTGTGATTAACTCTTCACTTTGTAAGGTCTTGTATAGAATTCTGCTCCACTTAGATACAATTTTTGTTTATATAGGAAATAGTTATATATAATTTCAAAAATTCAAAGGGTGCCTTAAAATCAGCAACCCATGTCACATGTCTTTCAAACTGATGCCAACCCATAAAAGTATCTGTTCTTGCTACATCCTGTACCTCAATGGTTGTGCAGCCAATTGTTTTATTCTCTAGTGTGTTTGCACATTTCTAGCAGACCAAAGCTAGCAAACTCTCTTGTGCATTGATCCTACAGAATCCTTCTCTTTTTTTATCAGTGGCTTGTGATTTGAACTTGAGCAAGGCCATTTTAGAACAGAATGTCTCTCATACTGCTGCATTTTTCATTCAATCTTTTTAACATTGACTGTTACAGCAAATAATTTTAACATGATCAGCATAGAAATCTTCCTATTTGTTTTCAGAACACCTAGCTTTGTGCTAATTAATGAGAAATTTCCACTGTGTATACAGCACATAATAAATAAATCAAATAAGTTGCAATTAATCTATGTTATTAGATATTCTTACATTTCACTTTTATGGTTATATTTGCCATAGACGAGGTCAGATAACTTAACTGAAGTCAGCATGAAATACCAGGAAAAGCAGATATTCCCTATTTATTTTTCTATGTTTTATTTTCTTACAATCCTTCTACTAGTTATAATGAGTATGAAGTACGACTGAGCCTAGACAAATGTGTTAAGGGCTTCTATTAGCAAATTTCTTGGTACAGCTGTCATTATTTTTTTAAGTTGCTATGGAGACTTACTAGTTTGAGGCATCACTATTTCGATGATTTTCCATAGCAATACTGCTTTGGCTCCAGTGCACACCCCAAAACAACTACGAATGTCTTCCAGGATAATTTATCTCCAGTTGAACATACTAAAATATCTACATAATTGCCCAGAACATGGTAGAAAGCAGTAAGATGTGAAAAAGGACTGACCTACTTGCTAAAACTATTGTTAGACAGAATGAGTTTCATAATTATGATTTCAGTTAAAAAACAGGTAAACATACATATCTGGGAGAAAATAGGAAAGGCAAAGCATTTCATCAAAATTATATTTTTATGCTTTCCTAACATTTTAGATTTTAAACCTCAAGACCACCTGGTAAAACTCAGACTTCTCGGAAGTTAAAATACTTTTTTCAGGTATGTTTTCTTCCTCTTTATGCTCAAACAGAAATAACTATTTTCTTTTTCCTTTTTAGCTAATTGCTGCCTTACAGAATTATGGAAGGAATAAATTTTAAAAATTGCATAGCCCAGTGGCAATAGTGTCAAAGGAGAAAAAGCGTAAACTACCTTTATATGGACAAAGCATATAGTTATTATATGGAGGAATGAAAATCTCTCACTGCAGATATGTAAAATATTCTGTTCAGAATTTAAAATACTCAGGAAATTATATATCTTTCACAGATGTGCAGAGATATATGCAGCCAGGAGTAACTGGTTTTGTATCAATGGAAGCACAATACAGGAAGTTACTCCAGGCTGGGAGTGAGGTGGACCTCACCTCACAGAAGTGCTGGGTAGGAGGAAAATGCACTGAAAAGTTTGCTTACCACCATGTATTTTCACTGATGATCCTCAATGTTTTCTGGCAGCCTCCACCCCGTTGCAGGATGAACCCAATGTAGTCTTCTAGAGATAAAACAGAAGAGTAGTTCAAGTGAAAACCAAAAGGAAAGTAAATCAAAGATATTTTTGGCAGTTCAGCGGTACTTCAGACCATTGTTGACAAATTCAAAGAACTTACTCATTATACAAAAAGGCACAGAAAAATTACCTGTTAAGAAAAAGACTCAGGTTATTCTCTGACCCCTCAGCCCCATGACTTCCACTCTCTTGGTAAGGAGCAGCGGATGACGTCCTCACACCCACTGAAGCCCTTGAGTGGAGTTCTAAAGGAGCATTATCAGCCCTCTTCTCTCCTATTTCTCATCTTCACTAACATGTACACACACCTGGCTTGCCTTAGCTCTTGAGTAACTCAAGAGAGTTGGATATTTTTCATATGTCTAGCTTTTTTTATCAGTTTACTGAAGTCTATTGATAAAGAAGAAGTAATAATAACAATAAAAATCCCTTCCTGTTTTTTTTCTTAATAATTTTATGTCACTATTTGGAAGAAGCACCAAGAGACATTTTCAATTTTTTTAGATCCGTTCTGTTTTTCATTTTCCTAATGTTTCACATTGAGAGCTAATTTTGTTTGCAGGTATTTTGCTTGCATCGCCAATATATTTTCCATTAACATGCCCTTTTGTAAGCACACACAGACCACATGATGCTCATCTAAGAATTTTTTTCCAATAAAATTGCTGCGTGACATGTATAACTTTGACTTTTCACCTCAGCAATGTACTTTTTTGTTGGAAAAAAAATTTCTTCAAACAACTTGGATTCTCTGCATGCTAGAGATACTGACTTACTGCAAGCCTACATTGGGTTGCAAGCCTCTGAGTGAGTTTTGAACTAGTGACTAACTAACCAAGTGGCCAAACTGGTGCTATGGACACAGATGAGTAAAATAATTAAATTCTGTGACAAGGAAGTGGAACAGCACTTCCATTTATAATCATGTGGGAAACTCTTATCAGTGTATGACATATGGCTTATTTTTTTCCTGAAAACAAGCTTACATGGAATACCTCTATTGCAATGCAAGAAATTAAAGATGCAAGATTGCAGCATCTGGTGTAAATGGGCACTGTACAGAATATGTGGACTAGTACACATTGTAATTTCCCTAGTGTGGAGCATATTGACAACATAGAGTGGAACATGCAGCAAATAAAGCAGTGTGGTTTGATACCACAGATCTGACACTTTTCAGTCTGGAACATGAAAACAATCTGTATTTTTATGTTGCACCCCTAGTCATTTTAGTTGTTTATATACGAACATCAAAATGACCAAACTCTGTCAGACAGTAGATTCCTCTATTCTAGTAGTCTAAAACGGCCCCTTTAAATTCATCAAATCACTCTCTAAAGCTGGAATAGTGTGGGAAAATTCTGCTTGCATAAGTAATGTTTTACTTTGAATAAAAATAGTCTGTGATGCATGACAATAATAGCACAGTTAAAGTCTGAAGTATCTATCCATTCAAATACTATTAAGAAGTGAAGAGTAGGCTTTTTGCTATTCTTTCAGATTCTCAAAAGAAAAGAAAAATCAACATAGTTACAATGCATAAGATGGTAATAATAAGAATTGAAAATAATTCTAGCTTTATTATTAACTTGTTCCTAGCCCAGCATTATAAAAGCATGGTACTTAAAAAGTCAATTGCATTTGAAACTGAGAAAAAATACTCATGTTACCAGTCAAACCTTTTAGGAGGAATACCCCAAAAATTGGCATATATACAATTATTTCTGTCCAGCAGTTAAAACTCTTATTTTGAAAGAAAATTTTTAACAACTTGTGTGACTGAATTCATACAAGCAAGTCAGAGGCGTCTATGAAAAGCACTCTTGTACAGAACCGGTCTGAGGTCGTGAACTATTATAGATTAATTGCAACCAAACGATTGATCCCTATAGGCACAGACAGACTCTCCCCTTCCAGAGACTAATATGTGTCCCCAAATGAAATAGGCGTAAATAAAATGAGATTAATCAGCCATTTTACAGAAAGATCAATGAGACTTCCATGTAAAGGGAAATGTGCCTTTAAGGCTGTAATCAATCAGAGGCAAGTATGATTAAGAACCATGAAAAAATGGCTAAAATTCTGGGGTAATGGTATTTGAGTGAAGGTATTGCTCTGCTTGCACACCCTGATTTTTGAATACTTAACCTGTAATTTTAAGTTTGCATAGTCCATTGCAGGAGCACATGTATTGACACTA
The DNA here is from genome assembly GCA_013390005.1 of Calyptomena viridis. Taxonomy (NCBI): domain Eukaryota; kingdom Metazoa; phylum Chordata; class Aves; order Passeriformes; family Eurylaimidae; genus Calyptomena; species Calyptomena viridis. The sequence goes on along the minus strand of WEIV01013038.1, from coordinate 151,898 downwards.
TCAGCGAGGAATACAACTAGGACCAATGAACAAAAATAATGTAACTAGCTGCTCTGGTTCATTTTAAAAGTCCATTTACTGAATATGTGGGACCAGGTTTCATTACAGTTATGTCAGGAGACACCCATGTGCCTGTGGGCTTGGAAATGACAGCTGAGCTCTGGCCAGGATGAGGGTGTACCCCTGGGCATTCTGCCTTTTCACAGCTGACCTGTGCCAGGAACAAAAGCCTGCTGCTAACTGACAACCAAAATGAGATATCACTCACAACAAATAGCGCAGAACCTCAATCCTCCCTTTTCTTACAGAAGGGAAAAATATGAACAGAATTAACATGAAATTACTAAACCTCCATAGAGATGAACAGAATAGCTCCACGCTCATTAAAATTGCTCAGAAAGTGGCTTGGGGGTTTTTTTGCCATGTGACATCTTCATATTAAAAGACTGACATCTTCACTTATGTCAATCTTTTGTTCCATTTTGATTTTTCATAAAGAAAATAGTTCACACAAAAATTGGTATAAATGAATGTTGTATTCCAAAACCCACATAGGTTTCTTTTTTGAAAACAGGTTTTATATTATTTTTTAATTAGATAAAGATCATCCTTTAAAATAGCTGCCATGAGAAACTTGTAATCAAATTTTCCTCTATTTCAGGATCTGTACAGAGGTACTAAATTCTTCCTGAAAGGGTTAGACTTGGTTTATCTTTATTTCAGATTCTCTTCACAGATAAAACAGATGTTGAAATACAGATTTCTTTAAACTAAAAGGTGTTGTAAAATGCAGGTAGGCATCTAATGACACATCCAACAACATCCGGCTACGTAATTTCTATGGATAGAGGAAAGATCCTTTTACTCTATATTTCAGGTCCAGGTAGCATTTGATATAGGACCTGACTCAGCGGATCCTGAGTTGTTTGAGGTATTTCAGCTCCCTGTGGTGACACCATGCACGTTGCAGCATTTACTATCGAGGAGCAATGGGAAGCCAGAGGTTGTCCCTTTTGCAGGAGAGGTGAAATCAACCCATTCATTTCTCCCTTTGACCAAGCAGCCGCAATGGCTCAGGAAAGGGTCTGTCAAAGGTAGCCGTGAAGCGACTCCTAGAGTTGTCATCATCATCATCATCATCATCATCATGGCTAACTTTCGCAAACAAAAATATGGGAAGGGCTCTACTGTTGGTTCTTTTTCTCAAGTAGATGATCTTTAGACTATAAAAATGTGCTGTTTCTGCCAGCTAACGTAGGAAATCCTTTCTTTCAAGTCACAGGTGTCTGTGCAGTGGAACTGAAAGTCTGGATCCAAATACAGCTGATGAGTCACTTGGAAAGCTGCTACAGCCACACATAGCAGCACTTGTAATACCAGCCTCTTTTTTTTTTTTTTTTAATCCCAACACTTTACGTGCAAAACAGAAGCAGATTCTCCTTCATTTATGTTACTGAGTTCTATATTCACTATATAAAGAGATAATCTTTTTCCTGCATAGTGAATTTTATGACTTTAAACTCTGAAGGTGAAAGAGTAGCAAGTCATCCCCTCATTCTTGCTATGAATACATATTAGATTAAATGCAAATATAATTCTTACACTGGATGTGCATTTGGTTTGTATTAATTATATCTCTGTACATCTGCCACCCAGTTAGCTCCCAATATAGCCACACAGCTTCAGTGGTTTTACACAACCAAATGGAGAAAATAAATCATCACTCTGATAAAAGTTCAAAACTCTGTTAAAAAATTTGCTGGAAGAAATGTGAAAATAATTCAATCTGGTACAACTCTGGAATAAAAGAGAATACTTCAGTATGTATTGAAACATGACCTAAAAATGCCAGTAAAATACTCTTCTTTTTCTATTATTTAAACTGTTAGAAGTCTCTGTACTCTCTAGAGTAAAAGTTTTCACTCCTGGTATAATCGCAGCATGTGGATTTTTCAATGTGGTATATTTTATGCTACTGAATCTCAAAGGTTTTGTCAGTTGAGTTCATAAAATACCAGAATCTTCTAAAGAAATCTTCAAAATATCAACATTTGTCCTTTAAAGATGGGACCTCAAGAGCACTGATTAATCAATAGTCAATCTCTCCAACCAAGATCTTATCCTTGTGTGTATGTTCTAAGATACTAGCACAGGCTGTTTCTTAATCAGTTTGTCTTGAGGAGAATACAGCGATGGAGGAGAACGGGATTTTCTGTGTGAAAAAGACAAAAACTGGTAATGCACACCACAAATTGAAGTTTTTGCTGTATTTGTCTGCTATAGGGTTTGTTCTGAGATTCTGAGTTTACACTAACTGGTTACAAATATGCACATGACAACTGCAGAAGCCCCAGTTTTCCAACTGCTAATATAAGGAAGTAAGTTGTCCCACATATGTAGGGGAACCCTGGATGTGAGAGATATATCAGTATCTCTACTCGTGACTTTATGAACATTGCATGATGAATGACAGTTTGGGGGATCACTCCCAGCTCGTTGCTTGTTTTTTCTTGGAGATAGAAGGTGTGTTTGACACTGTTATATTACCTCTGCATCAAAGCTGCAAACCAATTCCAAAAAGCAGCTTAATTAATTTTTAAGAGATAGCGCATTGTCCATGTGATACACAGAAAACAAGTCACATTTCAGCTTTAAATTAGCTTATGAAAGCTATCTTGTAGTTATAGTCAGTAAGATTTTTAACTGCAGAAACAACAAATAAGCAGAGGAGGCCAAGAGTTTACAAAATGGGAAGTATGAGCTTAGCTTCTCATTGTTTTGACATGTCACATGTGCAACAGGTCATTTATGGTCATGCAAAGCAGGTATGAAATACTGCAACCTAACCCTGAACTCAAGGAAAGAAACAGTTTAAGAGAGTATATGTGCCTGTACAGTAAACCAAATATTCATATCAAAAATTATCGAAAAATGGTGCAGGGCTCTTTCTTCCTAAAACAAGTGCTGTTGGTTCACCAGTAATTTCAAGTAACTGATATGACGTAAACTTGATAACACTAAAAAAACCCCACAGTGTTCTGTACAGGATATCCAATTAATTATATGTTTTCTGTCATTCATTTAAACAGAGTGGCTTATTTTTGCACAGATAAGCACAGTTTCAGGTGCACAAATAGCAACACATCTGAAAGGAGCTTTATTCACAAAGGGGTAGTAGCCAGTATGCATTGCACTAGGTCAATATAGCCTTTCCAACTTATTTTCTTTTTCAAAAGAGTTTTGGTTACATCCTGAGATTATGGCAAAAGAAAAGAGGGACATATTCCAAAAGCTTCCAGAAACTGTGAGTTTAAGAAACATAATCAACAATACATTGTTTGAAGTTCATATAATAAGAACTTGGACTGCACGACAGAAACTCACTCTCCAAAAATCAACAAGAGATCTTCAACTGTAATGCCAAGAATATGAAATTCATGCTTTCCTTATGTACAGCTACAGTAAGTGAGTGTTTTTAGCAAACAAAAACAACTGCCCAGAAGCCAGCTGTGTTCATGTTTTTATCTTCAAAACAGCTGCTGCATTGACTATGCCCCTAAGACAGAAAGAGTCTCACCCACTTCCACTGGCCACTAAATTAAGTAGCTCACTGTAAGGGCTGCACAGCACTTGGCAGTTGCAGGCATGGTAACAATTAGCATTAATAAAAGCAGAAACTGCTTTCACAGTTGCATGTCTCACAGTGGCATGTGTGAAACACATCAAGTTTAGTGTGGACCAACTGGACATCTACAGTACAGATCACTGCAGGTTGTGACAGAACAAATGGGTTCAGCAAAGTGGGCATCCATGTGACCACACACAGTATCAAAGTAATTACTCAGTAAGAAAATATGCAAGTATGATGATTACTGAAATCACTATGTATTTATTTCAGATTTCAGATTTCAGCGTTGCACTTATAAAAATTAATAACTTGGAGGGACTGTTTCAATTTAAACATGAGTGCCTTAATGCAGGAAAAATAACATCTCTCTGTATGCATGTTTAGATATATTTTTCCTTACACCTTCATCTGTAGGGAGGGAATGAGTCAGAGTAGCCAGCATATAGCTCTATGTGTACCTGTCTATTCCCAAAATATCACAACAAATATTTAAGGATCTTTTCAACTGACAGAAGTAAAGGTCAGGGTCATAGCAAAGGGCAGTTTGTGGAGGAGGGGTTTAGCATTTCTGTAAGTGATTTCTTCTTCCATCTACTTTTTTATATCCTCTATAAACAGTCCTCTCTAATTTCAAACACATTTTTTGAATTCTGCAGAGAAGTCAGTTCTAAAAAGGTATCATCCAAAATAAATGTTTTTCTTGGCTCATACATCAGCTATCCTGTCTTTTCTAGTATAGATACTGGTGGGAGAAGGCATATGTGTGTGTACACTCTGTATACATGCAAATATCAGTGTAGTCTCCATTTAACATTTTGTACTCACACACTACTTATGCAAAGGTATTGACTGAAGAGCTTTGTTGCTAAGACTTTCTAAATTTCTATTTCATTGAAAAATAATTATTTAATAGATTGATTAGATTAGCATTTATCTGTTTTATCTGTCTAGTAGGCTAATGCCAGAAGAAAGTTCCAGGTGCTCAGCTCCTTTACAAAACAGATCTTTATTTTGCATACCCAAACACAGGGCAACTCTCCAGCATCCCACACACACACTGAATTTTCCTCTTTTAAGCAGCTGTAAACTGTGTGCTAGGTCATCTCTGAATTCATACAGACTGCATTTACTCTTCATTTATTTTTAAAGATTGCCTTTAGTTCAGAAATTGGCTCCCTGGAAGGGCGACCCCACCACTGCCACCCTCTGCCTTGTCACCATTCAGCAATAACCAGCTGCTTCTAAAATAAAACTAAATGCAGTGTTTCCTAAAGATTGTAATATAGAGTGCTCATTTCAGTTTTTCTTCCTCCTTGTGTTTTGGCAAGCAGTTTTCCAGGTTTCAGATGAAATTCCTCAGTAAATAGTTTTCTCTCTCTCTCTAAATGTGTGGCCAAAAAGCATAAAGAACCCAATTCTTAATAGCTTTTCAGTTCAGGTCCTCATCTACCGTTTTGCAAAATGAAGACAGACAAGGAAAACAGAACCACTGATCTGACAGAAACTCGCAGGCATCTCATACAGATATAATTTATTCCCATACAAGCTGCTGCCACCAGTGGCATTCAGCCCCATCCCTGCCTGGCTTTGTGTGTGTTGGCACAGCCAATTACAGACACTGAATAAGACCCTGGAGGACTCAAGGATGCTGGAGAAGGCTCCAGAAGCATTGGCCCTCACACAGCACTCACTGGCTGTCAGCACCCTTGGGGCAGCAATAGTCCATACCATTGGAACACCTAAGGGTGAATTGCTACCCAAATTCATCAATGACAGCATCTGTGCCTCTCTCTTGCCCCAGGAATGCAGGCTATGCCCTGCCTGCTCATGTTTCCAAGGGCTCTTGGGGAGTATTTCCTCCAGGCCTTCTCCAGTTTTTAGCCCTGTGCTGTCTTCAACGACTGATCAGTGCTGAGCCCAAGGAGACCTCAAAACAGGACAGTGGATGCACAGCCCAAGAATGCAAAATGATTTTTTTCCACACCTTGGATTGCACATGTGATAAATAGTGTAAATGTGCCTAAACAACACCTAGACTAGAGAAAAAAAACCAGACTATATCAGCTTAAAATTAAGACATGAAGAGTAACTTGAGAATTTGCTCCTGATTTCAGACAAAAAGGTAAGAATTCGGGACTTTCAACATATAGCAAATACAGACAAGATTTTTTGGAGAGGACTAGGAGGGTAACTATAAAGAGGTAGAAGTCAGTTGTGAAATGAGCCTCTGTGTTGTTTGGCTGACTTTCAGAGGATCTGATCATTTTAATATGGTAGGTATTAAATTGTTCTGTTAATGATGTGCTAAGGCAGTCATAGATTTACTAGAGGTTCTACGCTGATCAAGTCCACATCTTCCCCACTGGGCACACAAAGTCTTGAACAGACATCATTTAGCTATCATTTAAATCAAGGAAAACATAGTAACTGCTTTCTAGAGCTGGATGAATTATTAACATCAACTGTCCTTTTCTTGCACATAGTTTCTGCCAGAAGGATGACTACAGGAATGTTTCATTGCAAATTTTACATAGCTTTCTCATCTTTAGTTGTCTTTGTTCATGGCTTTACATTAATTCAGGTTATACTATTCTCTATAGCCAGGTGATATAGCCAGAGGCATTTTGAATCACTTCAGAAGGAATGGCATTTGTAGATGTGGTTTTCGCCAACTGGAAAAATAAGGGCTGAAACCTACTTGTTAGTCACAAATTTTGCTGTTCCATGGAAAGAGAATGGATTCAGGTTTTTGGTAATAATACCACTGAAGGCAACAATCCTATATCACTCATCAAACAATTCAGGAAAAAAACCCCAAAACAGTAAATCATCTGCAAAGGTGAGATGACAGATCACAGGCTATCAGTGACCTTCCACAGATGTTGTTAGTCACATGAATATACAGAATGAAAAGACAAGATAGATTTCTCTTTATTGGTCAAGTTCTTAAGAACTGTGAAGATGTTTAGTTTAATTGTAAGTTCAAGCATGAAACCTGCCTATCCTAGTCTTAGGTTAGCAGGATTTTTATTCTTTACCTTGAAATATTAGAAGATAGATTTTTAGTACCAGGAAATCTGAACTTCTTTTCAAAGAACGGGCCACCAGCACACATGGAAAGACAGGGTTTCTCATGTGCATAGTTACAGACTGGCATTTGTGAGAATTGTATCCTTGTCCCAAGTGTATCACTGCTTTGCTAGGTTACCATGGAGAAGCCATTCCCTTGTCTTTTACTGCAGCTTCCCCCTCATAAAAGTATGAATAATAAAGTCAGACTTCTTTGGAAAGAACTTTGAAATCTATGGGTGGAGAGCATCGTGTAAGAAGAACGTATTACTGGTAATTTATTTATTTATTGGTCAGTTGTGTGGATACTGGTCTACTTTTATTCACTGCTTCACTATAGCAGTAATCACAATAAACATTACACTCTTGGCAGCTGAAGCACTTCTCTTGTGTTCATGGCCCAAACTTTTGTTCCAAGTCCCCTGTCTCCTGCAGCTGACAGGTGGAAGATCCGTCACAGGTTCTGGGCCATTCTAGAGCTGGACCTGCCTTCGTAAGTCCTGTGTACTCCAGTCCCCAGCCTCATCTGGCTAGTTGCTTCCCTTCCCTCTCACACAGTCCATTATGTGACATGAGTGTCTCACAAGATCCATTCCCCTGCAGTGTGACCTGGACATTGATCCCCACTGCAACACCTACACTGTGCCAGCCAAGGTAAAAAGCTCTTCCTGCCACTTCCTCACTTTCTCTGTTGAGGGCTGTCGCAGTTCAGTAAAAAGAAAAAAAAGAAAAGCAAAAAAGTAAAAGAGCAAAGCATCAATGTATTTTCTTGTCTGGAAGCACAGCATCTGATAAGGATGTGCATGACTACGAGCCACTGACAGCAAATTGGATGAATGCTGGTTGCACAGATGTCACTGTATCAGAGTTGGTTCCTCATCCCATGAGGAGAGATTTGCTAAAGAAGGAGTGCCCTCCAACCCAGTAAGGTTCACATGTATCACTAAAGGATGGTTTGCATATGTGACCATTGTTATGTTACTGAGGAGGGAGGGGGAAAAGCTATCCCAAAGATGACTGCTTCATTAACTATGTGAGAAACCTTGCAATTTTAGGATGAAACCAATCTGTTTTACCTGAAAACAAATTTAAATAATACACAGGATAAGGACTTGAAATTGCCACAGAAAACACTTCAGAAGCTCAAAACCTATAGTCATAGTTTCATTAGGTTTTTCCCCAAAGTTTGGTCTCACTTTTCAACTACTACCATTCATATGATACAGATTAGTCTCTACCAATGGAAGATTAATTAAAGTTCTAATCTAAAAATGAAATCTTCCATCATATTTTTATTAATTCCCAAGCAAATTCCTTTTACTTCTTTTCACCTTAATCTTTTCTCACCCTGTATTGGGTTTTCTGTGGCCAGGTTTTGGTAGTGGGGGTGGGGGCTGTAGGGGAGGCTTCTTTGAGAAGCTGCCAGAAGCTTCCCCCATGTCTGGCAGAGCCAATGCCAGCCGGCTCCAGGCTGGACCCACCGCTGCCCAAGGCCAGGCCAATCAGGAGTGATAGTAACACCTCCATGATAACGTATTTAAGAAGAGAGAAAAAAAACCTAAGGGGTAGATGAAGATGAGAGCCAGAGAAGAGCAGAGTGAGAACATGTGGACAGCAGGAGTTTGTTCTGCCTGTCATGGTGATTGGTAAAGGATCTCTCATGGTCCTTATCTCTACCCAGAAACCCTTTGTTATATTTTCTCCTCTCTGTTCATTTGCAGAGGGGAGTGAGAGGGTGGCCAAACTCAAACCACTACACACCCCTACATCACCTCTGCTTTTAGAAATGTTAGTTTACTAACATAGTATTGATGTTATTTTGGTTCATAATACATCATCACAACAGAGTCATTCTTGGTGGTAGGTCTGTGCTGCCCTCCTCTCTATTTTTTTTTAATCAAAACAATTCTTTACCATAGCAACTTTTCTTGGCTACCTCCTCATTCCAATTACTTGCCAACAGCAAACACTTGACAACACTGATCAGGTCACATTGTCCTGGTGCCAAATAGAAAGGCAACTCCTCCCTGGAACAGTAAATGCAATCCCGAAGTAACAGGATGAAGCTGTTGCAGGTCTCTCAGAAAGCTTGTATTCTTTAGAAAGTTATTGAACATTAAGAAGGTGGCTGTGCCAAAACTTTCGGAACTTTAGAAGTAACTCTAGGGAGCAACTCCTCCCTAAGCCTTTTAATTTATGACAGGAAGCGAAGACCCATAAAGACTAACAAACTACTCATAAAACTGGTAAAGGAAAAAAAAAAGCATTCGACTCAAAGAAGTATCAGACTAAAAACAAAACATACCAGAAGTCATGCTGAACCAACTTCTTCCAACAATACTTAAAGTACTGTCAGTTTGACATTAGATTTTTAATAATATGTGAAGGCAAGAGCTCACTTAATTAATAAGGGTTGTTACTTTACTTATGGAATCATAACTTTCCAAATTACACTTTACGTAAAAATATCATCCCATGAGATATTCCTTTAAAAGTTTTCTACTTAAATTTCCTCATACCTTAAAGCTATATATCCTCCAATATTCTGTTGAAGGAAGAAATTTCAATATTCACCCTTATGTTTTCATACTGCAAATCTTTATCCATGTTAAATTACAAGAAAAGAGGCTTTGCCTTTTATTGAATGACTTGGAAATGATTGAGAATTATTAATTTTATTTATCCTACCACACTAAGAAATAGCACTGAGAGTCTCAGTGCTCTCATACTTCAAAATCAGCATGTATAAAATAGTTTTCAGTTAGTTTTATACTCAAAAACTAATACTCTTCAATTTATTTTTGGTCAGAAATGCCATCATTAGTCTCTGATTGCAAACCAACAACTTAAACAAAAAGACTTTATCTGCCATTGGTAGAATTGGAAAAAGCTAAAAAATGTCCAAGAATGTAATATTTCAGTGTAGCCAAGAATCTGTGGAGTTACTAAAAGTGAGATATTTCAAAGAGGAAGTAGCTACAATGTAAGTATAATAAACAATATCACCACACAAATATTACAGAATCCTATATATTATATTGCCGTAAAAAGTGGTATGGGTTTTTTTATTGGTATAATCTTAGTAATACCACTCATTCCCTAATTTTCCTAAAAATTACCATGTTGGTGAAATTCTTCAAGATTCAGTTCCTAGTCTTGTTGCCAGAGATTTGCAAGCAGAAATGAGACAAATGCTGCAGCAGCAGTATAGATATAGTCAAAGCTTTCTATCTCTGCTCTTTCCTATCATTTACCAGGGTATCCTTATTTAGTCCCTTCCTTACTGAGTCCCAGACTTTGCTCTTTCTATTCATCACTTCAGCTGGCAACTTAACTTTATTGGTTCCATGAAACTTGTCAGGCTCTTCAGGACATATCTTCCCAATGTCTTCAAATGCAGCTAATAATGACTGTCTCCCTTGATCCAGGAAAGTTTCTGTTTTCATCTTGACTTCCATTAATATGTGTGAGAAAGTGATTCTGCTAAAATTTTCCAGGTCTCACTCTTCTACTTCTTTTTCGTACCATAAACACAATCTATACTGGTTAGATTTTTTTTTCTATGTAGCTCGTGAATCCATGTCTGCCACACCATTTGTATTGCTAATGTAAGGCTGCCTATCTGCTCCTCTTCGGCAACCTGTATCCTCTCCTATTTCTGAAACAGAAAAGATTTCTCCTGTCTCCTCCTGTCACAAGAAAAATCTGCTCATTGCACATAGCTTAATCAAACTGGAATCAAAGTGCTTTAGTGATTTTTTTAATGACATAATTAACTGGCAATGAGTGAATCCATATATTCATGACTAATATCAATAGTAAACCAGATAAACCATAATATTATACTCCTATGAAATGCTCATAAATACCCCAAGTTTCTAAATTCTCTTCTATAAGAAATGTCAGGAACGACTATTACCCCGTACATACAGCTAGGTACACATTCATGCACACACACACAGTGGGGGTGTGGGTTACAAGCTCTCCTCTCCTGGGAACCCAGGTACTTGCAGACACCTCCAGAGGGAGATGTGGATGCTCTTACTTCATGAGGACCTCTGCTGCACCCTACAATCCACTAATGCACCACCCGCACCTCATGAAAAAGCGCCCCAGAACAGTGCACATGCATGCCCTGAGTCTAGTCTGTGGTTGCTGCACCCCACACCATCAGGCTCCTCGCTGGGTGCAGGCTACAAAGCAAGTTATTAAAAGCTCTACCAAAAATTTCACAACAACGTGCATCTTATTTTAACTATTCTTTTACTCAGTATTGGTAATGCCTGAATTATTACAACAGATTCATGCTTAGGCTATCAGGCTATGGATGCCTCCTCTACAGAAGATGCCTTGTCTGAATCTTCTTCAATTCATAGTCTTGTGGTTTGTATCCTTCTCCCTGCAAATGTGAGAGCTGCAGTGACAATGGCAACAGACAATTTGGATAGCTGCAAAAAGAGAAACAGGCTTCAATCTATAACCCCAAAACTCTGTGTAAAGACCCAAATCCGTCGAATCAGAAACTTGCTAGAAGAATTCAGTGCTTGTCAACATTTCTGTGAGCTGTTCCAAAATGTGAATGGTAGCTGATTCATTTCAAACTGTTTTAGACATTCCCAGCTTGTTTGGAGTGTTTTTCTCAGAATGACAATGGAGTCTTTTGGAGAGTAACACCAGAAGCCTGATACATTTTTTGATAGGCTGAGAAATTAATAGAATAATTCAGTGAAAGCTTGCTTTGTTTTTGGCAAACCTTATTGTGTTTGCATTGTCTATTAAATGCCCTCCAAACGATCCCCAATTTCATCTTTGTTCCAGCCTCTTCTCTGACCTGAGGTACTCTGCATACTCACAGACCAATACCTCTGATAAAAATCAAAGGCTTATGTTTCAGAAAAGCAAATAAACAACAAAACCCAAACCAAACACAACAAAAACACAAGTAAACAAACATAAAAAAAACCCTGCAACAAATCCCCCCAATAACCCATCATCTATATTTTACTTTTCCTTGTCTGACATTTTTGTCCAAGAAAAAATATCACATTAAATCCTAATTAAGACAGAATTTTATAAATAAATAAGGTATGCCTTTCAGAAATCAAAACTTGTTTGGTAAGCAGCAATTGGTTCCTAACTTTAATAGTGGAAGATGCTTTAAACCACTAATGCTGTTACCAGATTATTTATGAATCTATTAAAAAAAGACCTAAAATTAGGTTTATGTAGAAAACAGAAAAGTAATTAGCTATATAATATTCACAGAGACTTAGTTGCAGCACCTCCTGGCTGAAATATTTGTACTGTATTTCTGTACCTTGCTAATTCACAATTTCATTTCAGGCTCCAGAAGACAGCTTATCTTCTGTCCTGTATCTTATTTCCTCTATGTGATTGTCCTAAATTGCATTGGAAGCCTTCAGAATTTTTCTAGAGAAAGTCACTTAATTTGTTTTGGCACTTTCTCTTTGCAATTTTTCCAGTTATCTTCATGCTTTCACTAGTATTTTTTAAAACATGACTCAAGGGGATTCCGTCATGCTTTGTAGATAACAAAGAGAGATCATAACTTATCAGATGAACATTTCTGCTGATAGAAATTATGAATGATCCTGATTTTTTTCACAATTTGGCTGCACCAGAACTTAAAAAATCAAAATTCATTAGCTGTCCCCATGAAAAAATGAATGTGGAAGATGGTGCAATTGAATTAATTGTTTCTTTCTCTGGTCTATTGTGTGTTATCTTTTCCCGCACATCTACTGAGATTTAACTCAGCACAAGTTCCTTTGTTGCATTGCATGCCATCTCCACATGGAAAGGACAATTTCCCCCCCCCTCCCTATTATTCTCACGTTCACAATTATAACTTCTTTTATATTGAAATGACCATTTCTTCACATGCCTTTGTGCTGGTCTACAGTCAGAGTACCCCACTGCAGTGGGGCAGACAGGCAACTCACTACCCCAGCAAGAGTTCACAGACCTGCAATCTTCACGCAAACACAGAAGGGCCCTGCACTGCCAGTTTCTTGCTGCTGAAAAGGGATATCCTGGGAACTCTCAACTTTCTGAGAAGCAGCATTGTTTACCTGAACATGATCACTAGGAGTCAAAGAAAGGGTGAAAAATACAAGCTGCAAAACTAATCAGAATGTGTGAATATAAGATTCAAGAGAAGTCCTGGCTCAGATTTTTAGTCTTTCTTTTCTCACAATACAGTTCCTAGGACCTTTCTCCCTCCTTAGTTTCTATCCATACAAGAAACATGCAAACATTACGTTTCTCAGCAGCCCACCCTGGCTCATTCCTCTATTGACTCCTATCAATGCCCACCACTACCTCTTACATATTCACGGGAAAGCCACTGTTTTCCTCTGTTTATGCTCCCTGTTGTCCCACTGAGCCATGACAATTACACTTAGACCAAGAAAGGCCTCTAAGATAATCTCCCAGACATGGTGTCTGATTTAATATCTGATCTCCTAGTCTCATTGAATGGGAAGATTTACTCACCATCTATTCAGCAACATGTTCTCTTTTCCAACTGGTACTAACAATCAAATGGTGCAAAATCTGGCAGCAATGTTTCAAAATTCTACTCATAAAATTATCTCCATTTGCTTGATAGATTGAAATGAGTTGCTTTAGACAGTCAATATTATGTTTGTGGGCTCTGTTTTTGGTCTTATTTCAGTGCAAAGAGAAACAACTGAGAATATAATTGAAAAGAGAGTTGAAAAGCACAACAGATTAATATAAAATGATAAGAACTAAAGAATTCAACTTCTGTAATAGTAAACATGACTCTATATCCTATTAAAATTCTTAGAATTAATACGTTAGATAAAAACAAACTGATGAATGCACTTCATTTGTTCTTTGTAAAGACTTAAAAAAACCCCAAATCCCCTAGAAGTGGCTCTTAAGAATTTTTTGAGATAATTTCAGAGTGCATTCGCATCAGAGTTTTAATTCGAATCGCCCCCACTTTCTGTGGTTTGGGTTGCATTGTGGAGCTGCCTCAGAATGCACAAGGTTTCCTTCCAGACAGAGCTACATAAGAAGATTCAGGCTTAAATCAGACCTATGACACTTCAAATGCTACAGAGTATTTAAACTCCAGGCTGTATCAGAAAAATCTAGTTGAGTTCAAACTCCCATGCATGAAGCATGTACATGAGGGACTTCCAACTGTTTTTGTTTATAGACGTGCTCGCCCTGAGCTGTTCTGCTGGCTGATACAGACCTAGTCTGGGGCTTACATTCACCACGTAGAAGTTACTATATCAGCTTATCTATCCTAAGTTAGGCTATCTCTTTGGGACAGTAAAAATCAACCTCATGTGAGGAATCATCTGTCTCTCAGGTGGTAAAACTAAATCCCTCAAAGCAACTTAGTATACAGAGAGAATTGATATGTGTTGGGGAATGTGCTGTAAGGAAGCTGGCGGTGAAAAAAAACTAAGGTGGCCCAGCACACCAGTGGACTGAAAGGACTTAAGGGCAGCTAATGGACAATGGGGCACATGGTGGGGCTGGGAGAATTTGGACAGATCCTGGGGGATGAGAGTCAAACTGAGACAGAGCAGTGGACCTTTCTTCAGGTGCCTATGTAACAGAGATAAGTGCTGCTTGTCTTTTGGCGAATTCTCACCCCTTTCTCAGCCACAGAGCAGAGGTGGAGAAACAGGAGAAGGAGGCAAGAATTTGATGTTTATGCAGCACACTCTCCTCTTACAAACAGCCCTCACACCCGTTGGCACAGGCAAAGCTGTTGGCTCTGCTACTGCTGGCTACTGCCCACTCTGCCTGAGCAGAAAGTTGGCCCTGTCTGTATAGAATGACATGCCCGGAGAACAAGGGTCTTCACTGGTGCACCAGCTTACAAGCTGCCTTGCCAGCTTCCCTGACTGAGACAGACTCCAGTGGTGCCTCTGCCTCCAGGCATATTCTCTACAGCCTGTAATTCTAATATTTTGACGAGGCTAATTACAAGTATCACACATGACGAGAGTCCTGAGATAGTTCACTGCAGTCAGATCATATCTAGCAACTCATCTAAATGATAGAGAAAAATGTATGCAAGGTCAACAAAGGCACTGAGTGCTCCTGAGACCAGGCTTTTATTCTCGTATTAATATATGTTCTTTAATTTTTATCTTTGCATTTCTTGCTATATAAATCTATATGCTTAAAACACAGTTCTCTTTAGCCATTCTCATCAAAACAACATGTTCTCAAGACTGCAGTTTTATTTTCAACATTTCTCTGGTATTTTACTGCTCTTTGGGTGTCACCTATCTGGCAATGCATCCTGGCCAGCAATCTAAAAAGGGAATTCCAGGTCCTGTTTACACTGGCACTTTACTGCAGCTCTCTCCTTCCTCTCTGATACAGCTTCTGTGTGTGCAGCATCAAATTACAGTGTCCTTTTTTTACTGCCATATTGTATTGCAGCCATATGAATTTGCTATCTACATTTAGGCCTGTTTCAATATTCTCTCAGAAGTCAATATTAATAATAATCACTATCCTTTTCAATATTAACTCCAGAACAGACTTCACCAACTGCCTACATGTTCTTTGGATACCAGCCTCATGACTGTGCTTATTCATAGAAAATATTTTACATAAACTCAGTATACTCTCTCACTGCTTAGAAACAGCAGTTGAAACAGACCTGTGAAAAACAAAGGAATTAACTTGCTTTGGTGAGAATAACCAAGAAGCTTGGCTGAATGTCCTACATCAGCATATTTGGTGCTTCTCCTCCACTCTGAGGTACTATGACATCCAATATTTTTTGTTTATTGAACATCTTGATAAACCAAGGTTTATTTCCAGCAGTAGTTATTTCAGTAGGTTGCTTCACTGAAAAAAAGGCAGAACTAGCACCTACCAGGCTGTGTTAGGTTCCCACAAATTCTCTCGTGCTTCCTTTCTATTTTTAATGTTTCCTCTTGATGCCTTTTTACTGAAGAAGCATAGCCAATTGCAAGATACCTTGGTTTCATTTGAAAAAGCAAACCTGGCCACTCTCCAAGATTTCTCATTTTAAGTTACCTGGAGCATAATTTTAAACAGGAACCACATGTATTTACTGGTAGGCAACCCAATAATTTCATTCTCTGCAGGAATTTTAGGATGCATACATTAATGGTATAAGCATGGGGAAAAAATACTCTGAAAAAGAAACCTAGTGTTTACAAAAGCAGTGTTTGATACTGCAGAGTGGAATTTGGTTTAATTCCCCAGCATGTTAAATCTTAACTAGGCATGTGTGATTTAATATAGCAGAGTGATTTCCTGATTTGTTTTTAATTGCCAGTATACACAGACTGCATTTTATTTTAGATGAAAGAAAATGGGAACAATAACAAAGTCTTCATGAGAAAATACTTTTCTGTAACATATCATACTGACTTTGTCTTGCAAAATATGAGTTTCAAGACATGTTAAGATGCCCAGAAAAGGAAAGTAACTGCCTAAATCCCAGATCAAGAAAGGACTCAAGCACAGCTAACTTCAGTGGGACTTAAAACACACGCTTTGTTTAAGCACATAACCAAAAGTCTTCAGGACTTTGTTCTACATATACATAGATATATAACACATATGTATTAATCACTGTTCATGTAATGGACTCACAAATAAGAGAGCCACATGTCACATACACCCAACAAGGTTCCCATGAAAGTTGTACATAAATTTTATTCTGTACTTGCTCAATAGCTGAAGGTAGTTTGTTAGGAGGGAAACTCGCATTTGTTCATTCTCAGCCTTTCATCTGTATTAAAAGATTCACATTCTACTGTAATATTTTCATTTACAACCCCTTCAGGCCAATAAAAAGCATAATCATTTTTCTCCCCAATAAGTGCATGGACATCAGCTTTAATTTTAACAGACTTTTCTCTTCCTAAACCTTTTTGTCTGGTAACAGCTGGTCAGTATATTTCTTCATTATGCTGCTTTTTTCCAAAACCAGCTATGCCATGCTCCCAGTAATACACCTTCTTGACAATACCTTTGTCCTAAATGTTTCATCCTTTTTAATTTTATGCACATCCTACTGATGGATGCAGAATGTCTGGGAGTCATGTATTACAGATCCTATTTCCTCTACCATATTTGCTCAGTTCTTGTGCAAAACAAATCATATCTGTTGCAAATCATAAAATCTAGAAAGATTTTGATTAAAGGTACAGGTACAGTGGACTTTGATCCAGAGCTTGTACTTGCAAATAAAATTCTCCTTAATTTTCTCCAGTGCTTTTTCAATTCTATGCACAAAAGCCTTGTTTATCTATTTGATCCTGGAAGATAAGCAGCAGTTCTAACATGCTTTAGTGAATGTGTCTGAAATTGTTTCAAAACAATTGTGGACAGTTATCAAACAATTTCTTCAGATAATCCAGATATGAACAATAAACTCCGCCAGTTTTTGATATTCTGGCCAGTCAACAAAGCTATGTGCTGGCACAAGCACCAGCTACAGCTAACTACATGACTGATTATTAATCTCTGCAAAATCCAGACATAATCTTTGTCTCATTTATGTATCCTGCAACAACATGAAGAATTTCAATCCCATTCATTTTCTGTCAGCTTGCCACCCGAGCAATTATTAAAGCCACAAACTGCATTCTCAGGAAGCAGCATATTTTCTGAGGCTGCTTTTTCAAAAGCCTACTTATTCCAAGTAATTCTGTACACTAACCCATAATACTCTCTCAGTGCCCTCTCTTCCATGCTTTAGGGATACTTGAACTCCTCCAGTTCTGGATGTAAGACCTCTGGCATATTTGTTTAAAGAAATACTAGGCTGCTGACAGGTTGAACATCTTAACATTGGATAGAACCTACTAACTGTTGCCATCTTTGTCAGTGACCTTTTTTCTTGCTCATGAGAAATCAGTGATGATGTTTCAATTAAGGTAAACAAGAAAAATAGAGTTTTCATGAAAGTGCTAAAACACTGTCCCATAGCTTAACCTGATGGGTCAGACACTCTCATTGTTCAAATCCCTGGCAGAGAAAGAAATAATCTTGTACTGTTAAGAAAAAAGGTAACAAAATCATACAGCAAAAATTAAACCACAAGTAGCAGCAGTAATTTTTGTCCCAGTTCAGCAAAGCTCTTCAAGACATACTTAATTTGTCAGTATTTCTGAATTAGAATCATCGTTAAGATGATTTAGGGAAGGAAAATTATTTTAAGACTAAATCAATTAGAGATTGTAAAGAACTAATACAAATTATGAAATTGAGTGATTGGTGAAAAAAAACTGAATCTAAAGTTTAAATCATTTTAGAAACACATATTAATAGCTAATTATCATTTAAATATTACAACATCTAAAACCCCCCCATCCTCTTCCTACTTTTCCCTCACGTTAGCCATCATTAGAGTAACTGACTGATTTTCTAAATGCATCCTCTTTAGGAGGAATCTTAAGGCAGAAGATCTGAAGGAGGAAAGCATGAGTGGCTCTTCAAATAATTTCAAGGGAGGATCTCCGTAAACACGGAGGAGCACAGGACAAAGATTAGTGACATCTGTACCAGAGACTAACAAACACAAACTCTTGATGGAGAGAAGGTGGCTGCCACAAGGACTGACAAATATACCAGGAACTCTCAAGGACCAATGAAAGTAAGGATAAAAAGCATGGGGATCCAGATGAAGCATTTAGTTCAGGTAGGAAACTGAGGTGGTCCTTGTAAGCTGATTGTCACTGAACCATCAGATTCCATCTGAAAGCCCTGTGAGGTCTTTGCAGGTCTAAATGAAAGTGTTGGGCTTTCTTCCTCTTCTGTGCCATGGACAAGTTACATCTCCACTTTGCTGTGTATAAAGAAAATCTCAAAGAACAATGTAATAATGACAGTGCAGTTATTTTAATCCTGTTCAGTAAAGACACAATGGCTGAAATCTGCCAAGGCCCTGAATGTACTCAGGGGTTCTGCAACTTCGTCCTCAATTCCATTCATGGGGTCATGGCTGCCTGTACCCAAGGACAGCTACAGTATGATGTGGTGGTGTCGCTTTGGGTCAGACTTGGGAAAGAGCTGTGCAAGGCCTCCATTGGGGCCTCCATCCCTCTTCTTGTGAGATGCTTTCATGCTTAGGTATTTGCTTCTGGTTATTTCTTGAGAGGTGTCTACGTTTTATGAGTGTTTGTGCCTAGATCCCAAACCATTTAAATATTACATGAAGACAGCTAAAACACCTGACAGATCCTTCTACCTGCTTTTAAGACAAATCTCCAGGTGCAGTAGATAGATTATGGAGAGCGCCCAGACTGCGGGCTCATCTCCACATGAATGGAGAATTTCTTAACCTCTACATAGTGGTTAACCTGAATCCCTCCAAATGAAGTTAAAAGTATTTCTGTCGGTGGATAAGGGTGTGACAAGACATCGCACTATATACTATAACTCTTGAAGTCATAAGGGAGAAAGGAGACCATAAAAACAAGAACTTCTAAGATCTGCTTTCACATCTGTTTTATTCATATTATCCAAAACATAAGTCGATATATATTTTGTTCATTGGTAGGGTATTAGTTGTGTGGTAGACACAAACATAGACACAATATCTACTTGGATAATAGCCCACTCAAAGGTGAGTAGCTACGTCTTAACATACACACTCCCCCCTTATCCCCTTTTTCCACCTCTTTGATCCCTGAAAATATTTACCTTACACTGGAAACCAAAACCTCCTTCTACCCAACTAAACTAACAGCTGCACAAACTTCTGAAAAACAGCTCTGAAGTGTTTTCTAGAAAAAAAAAAAAGCCCAACCTGATCTCTTTGGTAAGGACTATTCTCTATAAACTTGCTTTCTCTGTTTATGGATCTGTTCCCTTCTGGAATGCGTCTGCTTGCTTGGTTGTAAAGGGCTTCTGTGTGATGAATCATTCATATATATGCCTGTCCTGCATGCAAACTGCCTTGCAGAACTGTACCAAAGATTGGCTTTAGATCAGCAGCTGCAGGTTTGGGTCTGACTTCAGCCTATGTAACTTTTGTTGCTTGAAGGTAACTTTTTTAACTACTACAGAGAAAAGGAACAGAAAAAGGAAAAAAACAAATCACTTAAGTATGTAAAATGGCACCTTTAAGTTACCAAACTGGCTCCAAATAACTAAGAGTAAAATGAGGGTTGTCACTGCATTCTGAGCATAAATGCCCATGTCCATTGAACTGCTGTAGGTCCAGGTGCCTGAAAAATGTCAGCTCGATTAGAAAAAAAAAAAAACCCAGAGCTCCTGAATTGGCTGAGAGACTGACTAAAAGCTTCTGTGTTTGTGGCAGACAAAAAGGGAAAGAAAATGAGGATGTATCAGGAAACATGGAGGAGAACTGGCACAAGGGGTAGTTATTTTTGGTGGTTACAAGAGAATTCCTGCTACTAATTTACACTTCAAATTTACTAATATAAATATAAAGCATTCATGCAGCTCATCTGCCATGTACACCATGTGGCTGTGCTGTCAATTTAGTCTATGGCAGGGATTAGACTGGGACGCCTCCACAAGGAGCACTGATCTCTCACTCACACAAAGCAGTATGCAGCTTACTATCAATAGTCAAGCAAACCATGTTTTACCTCTATTTATCACAGCATGGTTCAGCCAAGAATTGCACGTTTCAACACAAATGAGTAATTTTACCAGTAAGCAACACAAAATCGAGATGCCCTTCACCAGTCCCAAAATATCTTGTTTTCCTGGATCGCATCCATAGCCTGTATGTCAATGGTAGCTGTAGTCTAGCTGAAGTGACTCAGTCAAATTCAAAGCATAAAGTGGGTGTTTTAATACAGATATTTATGCTGAACCTACGATTACTTCATTTTCATATAAACTTGTAGTTCAGGGCCAGCTGTGATCGCGTTCGCGGGCACCGCGCTCCCTATCGGACCCCTGGGGACGCACATGTTAAAACCAGGGCAGACCCCGTGCGTCCAGAGATGTTGCTACGACTAGCCCACAAATATCCAGAGGGACTCGTGGAAAAACCCCGAGGTTGCTAGCGGCCTGGGCAGGCGGGGCTCGGCTTCCCACCCAGCTAAACAAACGGCTGATAACTCCGCGGAGGGCCGGGAGCGCGGCTGCTCGGAACTGGGCCTCGACTCTCCCAAGGTCAACTATTNCGAGCCCGAACCCACCGACCCCCGGGCCCGGGCCGGCACGGACGGGCTCCTCGGGCCCCTGGGAAACCGGGGCGTGCGAGGAGCATCAGCTCCCTTTCTGCAGGGGTGGAAGCGACCGACTAATCCTGCTCGGGACCTGCCAGCAGCCTGAGGGCTGGGCCCTCGTAATCCTCTCTCTGCCCTCAGGGTCCCTTTAGTTCGGTGTCTCCACAGTTCTCCTGTCCATCCCACGTCTTCTTTCTTGTGCAGAAATAATTGGTTTAGATTCATTTTCTCAAGCATAGTGGTTGGCAGGCTTAAAAGATGGGCAATCCAGTTAAATATCTTGATGCTGTGTCCTTTTTATTGCAGTAGATCTATTGTACTAAACGTTGTGGGTTCACAAACCCATGCTCAGTGTGCCTTACTCCCATGTGGGGTGTACTTGGAGTTCTTGCTAGTCCAGGGTGTTCCATGAGTTACATTGCCTTCCCTGGCCTGTGACCTCAAATCACAAGGGCTTTCTAAATTATAACAATTCTTTGTTTTGTGACAGGGGAAGCCCCTCTGTGACACTATGTGAACATATGCTCAAACCCAAATGTGAGTAATTCTTTATAGCAAGAAAATTGCATTTCCAGGTGAGCAGGATAAGCAGAGTGTTTAAATATATTTCTTTCAAGGAGTTCTGCTTAATCTTCTGAATAACTCATTTTAGAGAATAACAGCAGTAACAAACTATTCATTTTAGTATCAAAATAGCAAGAATGTATTTTGAACCAAGTATTTTTTCTGTCCCAGGAAATGGCCTGCCTACCTCCTTTTTTTAAATACTATTTTTATAACTCCTGGTGGGCTGGATTCAGGATGGAGTTAATATTTTTCTCCATGACGCAGTAGGCAGAACATGCTGAAACTTTATGAACCCAGAAGCGTATTCTCTATGATAAACAAAAACAAACTAAAAAAAAAAATAACTTAAGTGCTCTGCAACTC
The DNA here is from genome assembly GCA_013390005.1 of Calyptomena viridis. Taxonomy (NCBI): domain Eukaryota; kingdom Metazoa; phylum Chordata; class Aves; order Passeriformes; family Eurylaimidae; genus Calyptomena; species Calyptomena viridis. The sequence continues at coordinate 130,058 of WEIV01013038.1, read as the reverse complement.
ATATGGCTTTCACCATCTGGCATACAGTCCTGGCACACTGTAAATCTCTGCAAGTGGCATCTCCTTTACAGACCCTAATACATAAAACCCATATGCCAGAGGCTCATAAAGGCCAGCCCCTCACATTGCAGGCATCACATTGTGGTGTGTGATGAAGATAAAACTTTTGTGATATTTCTGATGGAAAAAAAATCTGTCACCTCCAAACTGTGACAATATAGATACCAACAGTGAGGCAACTTTCAGTCATGATTCCTTTCTTTAGAAATGTCACCAATCGCACTCAACACAGAAAGCTGGGAGTTGAGCAAAGGCAAAACAGGAGAGGAGGATTGGATGCTGAGTGCTTTAAAGATAATTCCAGGGTTATCTCTGGAAAAAATTAAAACAATTCGCATTGAAACATTTAGTAATACAAGATACCAAGGTTACATTTGGTGAATACCAACCCTAATGACAAATATACTCTGTGTAAATCTGAGCTCCATGACTTTTGGCAAGGATATAAGCCAGCAGCTCAAAAGTCCTGGCACAGAATATCAACATGCCCATAAATTTCTGCAGGCACAAATACATCTGTTAAATCATTCCTCCATGCTTCCCTTCAATATATAAAGCCAATAAATTCACTATAAATATATCAATATTGACCAGTTCATCACCAAGCTCTGTCATAGGCCGTACCTGACTTGCCCAGCACGAAGGCACTGGAGCCCTGAGGAAGCTCTGAGCAGGTTCCCTGAAGCAGTATGTCTCTTCCACAGCATCTGAGAGGACACTGAACAGTCAAAGGCCCTTAAAAAGTTAGATTACTCTAAAGGAGGACTGTCCTTATGAATTACTACTAGATTTTGATGCCAGAAGGCATAATCAGGTCTAACCCTATGAATAATACACATGTGGGAATGGATCCAGCTCATCTGCTCTCTAGACTGAGAATCTTTCTGATCTGCTAAAATGAGACTAATGAAGATATGGGATGTCTGCATCTTCCCCAGACCTTGTTTGCTTTCTCTGGGGAGTCATCACCATTTCTTACCTGGACGGGGGAAGCAGTAAAACTGCTAATAATACAATAATTATAAATGTCATCATTTACTCTGTTCATGGGGGCATTTTTCCCAAATGTTGAGGTCACACAGCAGCTCTCTCTAATGACATCACTGATGAAGGAACATTCTGTCAGACTGCTATTGCCATGTCTGGATTACCCTAGAAGGTGGAGGTTGAGCAAGGGGACTTCTACACAAAGCATCAGCCTAAACACAACTTAAAGAGTGTGTTCAGGGTGAGATGTAGTAAGAAAAAAAAATCCAATCTGGAAAAACAGTGTTTCTTCTCTATTCATACATCCACTTAAAATTTGCAGTTAGTGACATTTTTGCTCTTAGATAATTAGATAACTTGATCTTTCCTTTGTATAAATGTAAAATGTTGGAATTCCTACCATAATAATACCAGCAGCAACTTCTGTAGCCATTTGTGGCCATTTTCTCTGATTAAGGACTGTACCAAGACAAGTGGAAGAAAACATCTTTTTTTCATATGCTATCCAGTGACTTTTATCCCAATGTGCATTCTCCATTGTTCACAATACTCAAGTATATAAACTCTACCAACATTTTAATATTGTTATAATATTTTTATTGAATGAATAAAAAGATTTTTAATTTGAGAAAACACTAAAATTTGGTTGTAAATGTAGTGCTAGAACAATAATAGAACAATTCGAGTTTGGTTATGGTATATTACATTTTAATACTTTTAGATTAACAATTGTTATGCTATTATAATAATCGGTTCTTCTTACCATAGCAGCTGCAAACTCTGTCACAGGCTAAGATTTCACTGTACTAAGAACTCTACATGGGAAAAAGGGAAAAAATAGCCCATTCCCCAAACCTTTTAAATTTAAGGGCAGATACAGCAAGTCTTGTAGTACAGGGGTTACAAACTCAGAGTTCGAAAAACAGTAAAACCAGTTTGATCAATATGATGGATTGACAGACACTGAGAGAATCTAGCTGCTCCCAAGAAATTTGCAGAAAATTTTGCACAGGAGAATTTTAAGCAAGTGTTTACAGGCAGATGACATGGTAATTTTGCATAGGTGCACAGGGAGAACCTTCTCACTATGTGAAAAGCAGTCTCAGAAAGGTATGTTCCAGTATGTTAATGGCTGGATGATAAATGCTAGAATCTTAATGTGATGGGAAGCAGATGCAAGATCTTAAACCTGATCTAAAGAGATGAGTGGGAGAAACAAGGTGGGAAGAAGCCTGACTGCAAAGAGCAGGACACTGCTCTGTAGGGGTTGAAGAACAGGGAGGCCGTGTGTTGATGCGCAGGAATGGATGAGTCTGTCAAAGACAAGAATGAGAAAACCGGTCTTTGCATCAGAATTTTCAATGAATCTCCTTTCTTTTGTTGAGTTTAGAGGGGAAAAAATAAGTAGTTCTGAGATGTAGCAGGTATCTCACAAGGTAGAAAGAAACTCCATATTGCAGAGACACTATAATAGAAGAAATTGTGGGATTTAAGCACAGTAGTACAGCACAGCTCCAGGGAAGCCTGAGTGATGTCAGAGGCATATGTGATGTTGAAGAAAATGGTGTTACTTATTGCTTAGGAAAAACATTCTGGGTAAAGACGGAGCCTGAATATGAGAAGGTTTTAAGAGGGTTTTTCTGGGGAGCATGATAAGTGGAATCTCTTTCTATTAAGCGTTGAACTACACTTTCTAATTTAAATAGGAAAATATATGTGTCAATATAAGTCCTGACAGTAATATCTAAAAATGATAGAGAGCACCAGGGTGAAGTGAGTGATTGAAAACAGGAACAGTAGCTGAGGAAGTAAGAGGAGGTAAATATGATTCTGGAACTTATGTTCAACAGATGTAGCAGAAACTAGAATGAAAAAATATTCTATATATCCCTTGTCATTCAACATTATTAATCAAGAAAATTGAATAAAAGCCCCAGTCAGAGTTGGCTGAGAAATTTAGTATCATCAGCATTTTTTATTGAAGTGAGGCTGTCTGTTCATATCATCTCTTTTAGGCATCTTGTTTAAGTTCAGTTTCATGATGAATTTAAGCTGATCTAAAAACAGCCTGATGCTGAGATGCATGGCCCAGCTTTCACCACATTCCTGCTGCTTCTTTTCTGTTACCAAGGTAAATCAATTTAAAGTTAACCCTAGAAGAAAATCATGAGTTTTAAGCAACATCAGTGGATTGACCTGATCTTCCCATGACTGAAAAGGTCACTATAGTTGATGTGATGGAGTGGGCAGAAATGATCAGTTCTGGGTGGGATGGAGAGGGGAAAGACAGGACTGCTCCTTTCTAGGGCAACATTATTAGATCAATTTTAAAACAGTGATACCAGAGAGTCAAAGCTGGTGTCTCAATGTAGGTGCTCTGAATGACAATTAGGAGTCTCTAGGTTTTCTAGCCTTTGTACATTTCTCTCCACTCTTCAATGGTTTTACAGTAAAGGAAAAAAAAATCTATATAAAAGAGCAATGATAAGAAAAATGTCTCATTCCATAAATTACCATTTTTCAGGGGAAAAAAAAAACTGCCACAGATTTTCTTCCACATTTTTCATTCATTTCCGTCCTTACATTCCACAGAAAGGCAGACTTATTTTACATTAATTATATAGTTCAGATTGTTGGGGATTCAAAGGCTGTAGCAAATTTTCACTTTCGAGGAATTTCTCTATCCTTATCTGCAAATTTAGCAAAATACAGCTGAACAGTTGAATTTGCTTTGTTTTTCCAAAGTACCGTAAAAAATTCAGGAAGTTGTTCATATCTTCCACGTTCTGTTTTTTGTTTCATCATTGGTGTTTTTCCCCATAAATAACTTTGAGCTTGTGCCTAATACAGTGATCATGCAAAAAAAGAAAAAACAAAAACAAGCCAACAAAAAAAACCCATCCCCATTATGTAGCAAATAAAAGCTTGGGAGGCTATTGTTGCAAAAATTCTGCAATTATTCTGTCACACATGTTAAAAAAATAAATAATAAATACAGCCCCAACATGTATTTCAGGGAATATTTAGCAATTGATATTTACTGACATTCATATTTGCTGAACTTAAAAAATGCAAGCTTGAGCTCATAGAAGTAGACTTTAGACCAATCACTATTTTATTAATACCTGCTTGCATGTTTATCTGATCGAGTAATATGAATAATGTGATATGAATAATGTAATATGAATTGCTTACTCAATTAAGCAAATGAGCTCATAGTTTAAATATCTAATAATGATACCTGAGTAAGTTATAAGTGAATTTAAAAATGTATTGAATGCATTCCCATTGTGGATAATTTGGGGAGGGCAGTGTTATCTGTAGTAGATAAATCTCAACAAAAAAATTACATTTGTCATTTGAATTAAATATTTATCTGCAGCAAAATAACACTGGGCTTATTTTAGTTATATACCTAGACGCCAGTGAGGAAAAGCATTGTTCTTTTAAACATATTTTATCAGCTTTGATTTGCTCTCTAATCTTAATTCCTTTTCCTCCTCCTTTTCCCCCTCATTTACTGCTCCATTTCTATTTTTAACTATTGGGATCTAAAGTATGTTGCCAACAGTTTGCATTTTGATTTTCTATCAACATGGTATTTTTGTATCTTTTATATCAATGTCTTAACCATGACATCATAGAAAGGGCTATCTAAATTTAGAAATAGGAAATCAAGTGGGGAAAGAAAACTTGACAAAAGTGAAAAAGGGCCTCTATTTCAGTAACTGCCCTGAAAATTGTGCAACATATCCATTCTTAATGAAACAATATGCTGAACAGATCTGTTCTAATGATGCAAGTGTACCCAATATCTTTCCTATTTTAGGAATCCACGCAACAGCTAAAAAAAGATGTTCTGAGATCAAACAAATAGAATATGTAACTCTAAAGGATGCAATTATAAAGAAAAATGAAACAAGGTAGAAGTGCTTAAACAATTCAAACTTACAACAAAATTTATTAAAGCAATTAATATATTCAGACACTATAAGCAACATGGTTCTGAATTCTGTGCAGAATGAGAACTATTAAAGAGCGAAACCAAAAAGGCAAGATCATACTTGCTGAAACCAGACATAGATGCAGCTCTGGCTTTGTCCATGCTGTTGTGATTCTTTTAGTATTTCTGGTGGTACAAAAGTTCATAATAAGTTCATAACTTCTGCCCTGTTTTATTTGGGAGCCTAGCATACTTCAGAATATCCTGTATCCCATTTCCAGAGGTCCATATTAATCCTTAAAGGCCTCCTGTTCAGGAAAGTTAACTTTATATGCTTAATCACTTTGCTGAATCAAAACCTAGAAAANATGATATGGGATGTTTCAGAAAAGAATAAAGGTTCACCTAAATATAAAGTAATCTGATAAAATTATCTCACTGGTCTCTGAGATTCTGATCACTTTATTATTCTCAATCCTTTAAAACTTAAGAAAAATTACATCCTTTCAACAATACATAAGGAATATACTTCTCTTTTCAAAGAAATTCTTGGCTGTCGAAGTTTGTAAAAAGCAGCATACCCCATCCATACCATCTGTTGCTAAATTNCGAAACCAAAAAGGCAAGATCATACTTGCTGAAACCAGACATAGATGCAGCTCTGGCTTTGTCCATGCTGTTGTGATTCTTTTAGTGTTTCTGGTGGTACAAAAGTTCATAATAAGTTCATAACTTCTGCCCTGTTTTATTTGGGAGCCTAGCATACTTCAGAATATCCTGTATCCCATTTCCAGAGGTCCATATTAATCCTTAAAGGCCTCCTGTTCAGGAAAGTTAACTTTATATGCTTAATCACTTTGCTGAATCAAAACCTAGAAAATCAACTTTGTTAGTGCAGTTTATAACAGATTTTGTTGGCAGAGCAATTTTTTATCATATTAGTAGAAAAAATTAACCTTGATGCCTTTATCCTTTGTAATAATTGATATTCTTAGGTGGCATTTTTACATATTAAGTGTGAAGATTTCCTACTGAAAGTACAAAATAGCCCTGAAAGATGTGGGAAAGGAAACACCCCAACAGTATGTTTGCTGAAACTATGTTGATTCTGCTCTGACATTCACCAATGAGTTACAGCTACCTTCCTATTTCTTATAACTTTAGTTTTTACTAAGGTCGAAGTAGTTTTTCCTCCTATAAACCTTCATGTGCACATTTACACAAAATGGATAGCTAGAAAAAGAAAATACTTTTTATTTTCAGAGACACTCATTTTCATGAAATGCTCCTNTTTCTACTTACTCAAATGTGAGGAATATTTCTAGAGGCCTACATTTTATAGCGTTGACATGCCAAAAGTTCACTGACCACAATGTCGTCTTCATAATAGCTTTGTTTGCTAGTTAGTTGTTTCTGAGTGCACTTATTCAAAAGGATTTTGAAGCTGCTGATGTATTGTATTTGGTTCTTTTGAAATGCTGAAAACAGTGTCTTATTATGTTTAGATTTTAGCTTACCTTTGTAACCAGTTCTATTTGGTTAACTTACTCATGCTCTTTTAAGGTATGAAGACTACTGTAGTAATTTTGCAATTAGGATGCTATTAAATTGCCTTTTTGCTCCCATTTTCAAGAAAGACTTAGAGACAGATCCCAACTTGTTCATCATGATAATGACCAAGATAGAGCAAAAGGAAACTGCATTTCCCTTTGTATCATGACATTCTGAATCCAGGCTGAAGGTTAGATCTAGCCTACCTTTTTATGACACTGAAAAGGATACATGTTTAGCTCTAAATATCAAGGGCACTTTTCTTCAGCTGTCAGTTAGCCTTAATTCTGTTGTTAAAGGATTTGGCAGTTTGCAACTATTAAAAACAGCTTGCAAGCGATATTGTTGCCCTTGGCTGAGTTTTGCATTTTAGCTGTATCCCTATTTTAAACCTCTGTATTTTCCATGTCGCATGAATTGTCAAGTGTCGTCTTTCAGAAGAATGGACAACAGCCCTCACTATAAGCATACAGAGTATACCTATCTGCCCAATATGTTGTTTATGTGTTTTATATATTTGTTTAGTATTTACTTAAATGCACATAAAATCGTATCTGCATATTGCACCAATGAAAAATAGACTATAACATCATCACAAAAATGAAAGTCAAAGTGATAGAATATTCTTCATATATTCACACCAGCAGCAAAATGTAGAAATAGCCTAAACTAAATCTTCCCAGATCTAAAATTTCCAAATAAAGAACAACTCCAGCTCTTCGATATTTCTCACTTTAAAGTAACATGCTTTGTAGAACAAATAAATTTAAGCTATTTTAGTTTGGACAGAAAATTAATTCTGATTTGCAGACACCTTCTCAGAGAAACCTCTAACAGTAATTTCTATTCTTAGCAACAGAGGAAATTCTGATACCTCTATGACTTACGTTATCTGATACCTAATGTTTCTGAGCAGTTTTTTGGGTGGTGGGATGAATTCCCACATCAAGAGACCATGAGTATGCAAGTATTTGCTACATCTGTAATACAGTAAGTCTAAAGCTAAAAGAGTGTCTTTCTTGTTAATTGAGATTAAACTAGCCCTATCAATTGATTTGAAATAATGAATTTCTGCTTGGAAAATATGCATTATTTGCATTTGTATCTTGTTTAAATAAGAGCTGATACTTCTCCTACTCACATTGATTGTAAAGCCTCATGAAAAAGAATCATGTCTTATTCTGATGAAATACCTGTGTATCTCTGTGTTTACATTAATATTATAGATATATATATATATATGTTTCCAAGCAAGGAGTTAGTATAAAATAGGCTCAAAAGATTTCTCCAAGTCTCTTGCTTCCTAATATGTTATACCCTTGGTAGAGAGAGACTTCTCAGTCTTTGAATATCTAAACCAATATCTGTCAGCATCAAGTATGAAGTTAACACCAGTTATGAATACAACCTTCCTGCTGGGCAGCCATTAGAAAGTTATTCTTTCTGATTCTTGTGTAAATATCTAGGTTAGATTCCTAATAAAAATTCTGTGAACTTTAGCTGAAACAAAAATAACAGAACTATTTGAGGTTTGTTACAGTCACTTCTATATCCCTTTGACCTTGTCCCAATTTAGCTTTGTTTCCCTTTTCTGTGTGGCTTCTGGGAAACTGCTTTGAAAATAAAACCTACTCAGAGGGTCAAATCCTGAACATCTTACTCTGATAAAACTTCTATCTAGCTCTGCCTTGCAAACAATCTTCCTTGCACTTATCATNAACAATTTTCCTTGCACTTATCATTTTTTTTTCAAAATCAGAGCTAAAGCACAACTGCAAAGGCAATAAGAACCTACAACTAATTTGGATATATTGAAGTAATAGGATATATTGAACACAAACAAAGATTCCTAAAAGTGGAAAAAATTACTACTAGTTCAAGCATACAGGAATCTCAATAGTAAATAATAGCTTTGTATTGAGAATTAAGAATTTGGGGGGATTTAAGATGTGGAAAAAGTGGTAAACTAACTTTACCTAAGAAGCTAATATTAACTTCAGCAAACCATTTTCATTTCAAACCATATGCTAAGGACTAGACTATGCCTTTAAAGAGCAAGTATAGAGCATGTTTTCCAGGTTTTCATCCTGAGGTGAGAGGGGAAGAAAGGGGTAATGCACCTGTTGCTTCCCTCCTCCATAGGAGAATGTTGCATTGTCCAATTTTTAGCATTGCACTGGGCTGTAAAGCAAGATCAACACAGTTATCTGCCTCTTTGTCCCTCAGTGTCCCATAGTAGGAGAAT
>WEIV01013038.1:100574-119992 GCA_013390005.1 Calyptomena viridis | reverse complement strand
AAGCTTCAGCAAATGAAGCACTCCCCAATGCAGACCTGAGCTGCACTGACCTCTACAGTGGCAGAGGTAGACTGTACAAATTCACTGACTGTCCCTTGCCTTTTCTCAAGTCATCTGCATGCTATGGTAGGAAAAAAAAAATTCTGAGGATGTGTCTGTGAAAGCCATACTTTGCAAAGCTTTTTTCTCTCTGCTCTTGTTTTTACCAGAAACATTGAGAGAAGTATAGCTTTTGCATCCTCCTTACTTTAACGAGAGTAGTAAACTCCTAAGCCTAAGAGAAATAGCCACAGGATTAAGACAAGAAGGATCTGTGGGTCAGTATGTCATGCTCATCTATTCTGATGTTTGTTTCTTCTGGTAGGATAGCTGTTGGTGTTGTGTGGGACTATCAACAAATACTGAAGTGGATGTTATTCCCACTGAAGTAAATGTTGATACTCCCATAAGAAAAGCAGGTGCCAAGAACTTGTGAAGCAGGTGCTACAAAACACATAGCTAAATTTGGAAGAAATTTTTGGATACCACCTACATGGCAGAGTGTGCAGTATCGGTTTCAAACTCTTTAAACATTCATCTTGTGTAAACCCCACACAAAAAATATTTTGAGAGGAAGTCTGCAGCAGGATGGATACACAGTCAGAAAAATATGGCAACAATTTCATAAGATGATACACCACTAGACGAACAATAAACCACTTATTCAAGATATAAAATTTTACAATTTTTGTTTTATGACCAGAAGAAGATTTGCAAGAAAAACACTGATATACTGAGAGTTTTGAAATATCGTTTTGAGCACCCAGTAGTAAGTGGATTGTTCCCAAGAGCATCATGAGTTCTAATACCTCTTAGAGAACAACAATGGATTAACCTTATAATATATGTCATAGGTAAATTATGGTCTGTTAACTGAAGTAGTAGACTGTAAAGCAATCAGATACACTTGATTCCAAATAAAAATGGTTTTAAAAGAATGCTTAAGTACCCAAATGGTACAATGTCATTATTGAAATAACTTTGATTTGACCTACTTGAACATAAGCACTCTAACAGTCTTGTTCTACAGTACACAAAAGTTTCTGGCAAAGTAAAGCTTTAGCAAGTCTCACTTTGCTAAAACTGAGTAAAAAAGAACATTTATTTCTTTCTATCTCTTTTGCTTCCTCCACTATCTATCTCAAACTCTAAGTGGTAGAAAGGAATATGGCATAAATTAGGCATATAAAGTAGACAAACGAAGGTTATACAACATGTTATGTGCACAAAATTAGTGACACTCACTTGAAGAGTTTAGTGAGAAACTCCAAATGAAACGTTTTGAGACTTTTATCAGTAAGTCTTCAACAAACTCTAATGAGGATACAGAAATTATGTTCTCAAAGGTTTATGATTTGGACAATTCTGCCTGGATGTTCCTTGATTGGTACGTTCATCTGTCTATTTCAGGTCTATTCCTTCCGTCTTTCAAAATAATCTTGATCACAATGGTAGAGCTTAACAAAACATTGATTTTTGAGAAGAGAAGATGACTGAACATTTGCACAGATACTTCTTCACCTTTCATTCATTATTTTTCTTTTGAATTTAAGTTAAAATATAAAATCTGCTTGGAACAGAGGATAAATGTAAAAAATTTCATTTCAAATTGTTGACATTGGCAAAGCTATAGGGAATTGTAATGAAAGAACTATGCAATGTTAACTTTGAATACTAGTATTAATTCCATCTAAAATACATCAATTGCAATATTATTTACTCCATAATGGAGAAATATATTGGAATTAAGACTTTTACATTTATGGAATGTTACGTTCTCTATTAATTTAAAAGACTGTTAAGGATCAAATTCCTTCCAGAATAAGTGGTCAGTTTGACCCAGTATGCTTACTATTACTTCTGCAACAGTCTTTTTAAAAATGCAGTCTTGAAGGATGGAAGGAATGAAGAAGAATGAAAAGAGACCACAAGGTCTGACACTATGAATTCTTCATTTTCCTCCTCTGGCTTCTTTAAGAACTCTTTCCTGGTTCTTACAAGTGCATTCCCCAGAAATTAAGTAAAATCATTCCCTATTTTGCTTACCAAAGTGCAGGGGGAACCAGGCCAAGATATGTTCCCATTCTGCTCCGGCTTACAAAGCAAATCTTAATTCTTGATGGAGTCAGCTGCTCCCAGAGGCATGTAGCAGTACCATAAATATTTCAAATACCAACTGTATGCTGGGAAGCTCCAGGAGGCACTAGGGTCTCAGTGGAACAAGATGCCTCCCCTGGGAAGTCATGAGTTTGTGTAATGCTGAGCTGTGCTTATGGGGATAACCAAGCTTCCTGTGTTGCTTATGAAAACTTAGATTACTTCTTGTTCCTTTTAAATCTACATTTGTGGTTTCTTATTAACTATTCCTTTAGCAGATTATCAAAGTCTGATGATACAAAGTCCAGTGTGTGCATTCCTTTACTTTTAGTCCAATTTCCTCAGGAATGTGGCTTACAACTATAGCATTTGTAAGCTTTCATGTCACCTACCTGTCTAGCTAGTAAATCTGTTAGCTACTTTTGCCCAAATTCAACAAGGAGCTCATCTGTATACATTTCCTACAAGTCTCATGAAAATAACTGGACTCAGAGGATGGGGAGATACAGACATTGCTGTCCTGGCAGCAGACTGCTGTGTGAGTGCAATCATGGTGAGGCATAATAGAATCCACACAGAAGTTCACCCTTAGATAAAAATGATACAAAATTATGCTTCACTAATTCCACTGCTTATGGAATGACTTGATTTAGGTAATGTGTCTACACTGGAAAATCACATGGCAGTAATATTTTTGTTAATTTATGGATCATTAACAGTTTTGTATACTAATGTATATAAACAACAAGGCATATCAATCACCTCATCCAGCTCCCATCAACATCAAAGGAATTTTTCCACTGAGTTAAGTGGGAATTGGACTAGGAACATGAATAGTATTATCCATCATAAACATTTATATCAGAAACATTAAAACATAATTATTTTGTAAAGGAATCAAAAGCAGAAACAAAAGAAACATTTTAATCCAGTTTTAAATGTTGTGGTACATTTCATTTATATAGACAACGGCATAAAAGGAAAACAAAAATTCATATTCATAAAGGCATAAATGAGTGTACCATAAGTGCAAGTAATGTTCACTTCCTTCACTATTCCTGCAACTTTATTATATTTTGGAAATGAAACTTTCCATTATGCTAGTTCTTGTTCAGTTACACTCTGCTTACAGAGGTGGTTTTCACTGAAGTACAAGATGGCCAAATTTATTCTGCTGGATGGAAAATTAATGTATATGAGGTATGGGATTCCATGACTCCTTTTATTAAAACATCTATATAAATTAACATGAAAATTTCAGAAGACTTGGCTTTCATGGATTCATGGAAGTCCTACAGAGGCTTTGGTAAATGCCTCCATTGAGGAAATATTTCATATCCTCCAGTAGCCTGCTATTCCACCCAAGAGAGCATTCATATGCTTTTGAACCTAAGTTAAAGCTCAGCTAAGAAGCCATTAACTGTCCAGATTAATCCTGTACAGGAAAATCCTGCATGGGGAAATGGAAATTCCATAGCAAACTCTTAGCAGAGTTTCCGCTGTATTGTTCTCATAAGGAGAAAGAAGGGTTGTGTTCCCACAGAATGACCGGTGGGCTCAGTCCAAGGGGCTCTCACAGGATTCATTAGGGTCTAGGAGCAGCAATCACACATAAAAGTTCTGTGTCTTCTGGTTGCATTTTGGATCTCCATCTCCTAAATATTTTACTATCAAGTTCTCTCTCTCTCATTGCAACTGTCACAGAAAAAATTCAGGAGGTCATTGAAATTTATATAGTTTCAATGTGCTCAGGACAAAGGTAACATTAGTTAAGAACTTCTGCTGTTGCGTCTAGGTCTCTGGTTTTGCTTCTCCTCAAAAGAAGTCTTCAGGCCTATGAAAGAGCATTCAAACTAGGAGGAAAATTCCTGAAAATGAAACACTGTTTCCATCTATAGAATTCATCATGTTTTTCTGTTACTGGAAAGTGTTTAGACTTCTTAAGCCTTAATTAAGCTACTGATCATTGTATCAGTACATATGTGTGCTCACCAAATACTTTTTAAAAATTAAAAATAAAAAGGTTTAAATATGAGTTATAGATACAGGAATAATTTTCAGTCCTGGAACTTGTCCTGACTGGATCCTGAATGAGTAGCAGGGCAACCGTGTAAATTAGCCCTTCTCTCCCACATTCCTGCCCTTCTTGCCTCCACAGAAAGAAAGCAGACACATAGGCCAGGCCAGAGCATGGTCCCATCAAGTTCCCTGAACTGGGTAATAATGGTTACCTGATAGCACTCAAGTAAACCTCTGTAGAGTCTGACTGTCTTAGGACACTAGATCCTGATTTCAAATCAGTACAAGCATATAAGCTTTTACACAAAGTACTTTGATCACCTATCTACATTTTAAAATCTAAACTGTGCCTTGTTTAAGTCAGATGGGATGTAGGTTCTTCAATAGGATTTCTGAACTTAAGTGCCCTAATTAGCAAGGGCATTTTGGAAATTTCTCTGCTAGTGTACTTTTTTCAATCTCTTCATGAATGAATTTGTCATGCCCATGCCTGTAATACAACTGCAGTCTGTGAATTTTCAGAAGAAAGAAATCTTAAAATTCAGTATCTATTAATGACAATATTAATTTTGGTGTTAATTAAATAGGACCAAGAGCTGCATATATTGTTAATGAAACTGTGACTCTACAGTAAAAAAGCAGACCAAAACACATACCTGCAATTCAATTTCTTCTGCAAAGATGCATTCTTGATAAGAGATCTTTTGTTTCTAAAAGCTACAGATACTATTAATTTAAAAAGATTTTAAAAGATCTGACTTTAAAAGAATACTTAGTATGTTCCGATTCAGTGGATTTTGAATTACTACACATCTAGCGTAACAGATCTTTTTGTTCAGAAACTTTAACTATAAACCAAAGGTTTATAAAGCGTCAGATACTTACTGATGCTGCTTCCAGCTTGGATAATATATTTTCTTTTCAACACTCCTTGTACTAAAATTGGTAGTTTCAACCTTGTTTCTTACCTGTTTTCTCTTATATAGGGCAATTGGTTGCTCGAAATATTTTTGGATGATGATTACTTCAGCAAAATGACTTTGAAATCCTTTTGTGTTCAGAACATAAAATATTTAACTTCATTACCCTTAAAAATAAGTATTAATATATTTTCCATACACTGTTTTAGATTACTGTAGTAACCATGCTACTGAAAGGAAAAAAAACATACTGCTAATTCTGTTTATTTCTTGAAATAAAAATAAAGCTGGTTTATTTATTTTTTTTTACATTTTCCAGACAAGCTCAGCTTGCTAAATGGCATGTATAAAATTATATTTTAAAAAAAGGTAGAAAAAAGAAAATTAGGTATTTGGCTTAAAGTGTGAACATTTGAGATATCTAGTCTAAGGGAAACTCATCAACTGATTGCTGATTTTGCTGAAGATCCAGTTAGTTGGGAGTAAAGGCTTCAGGTGAGAAGGTCACAGAATCACAGAATATGCTGAGTTGGAAGGGACCCACAAGGATCATCATTGCTCCTGGCCCTGCATTGGACAATCCCCAAGAATCATATCATGTGCCCGAACGTATCATCCAAATGCTTCTTGAAGTCTGTCAGGCTTGATGCTGTGATCACTTCCCTGGGGAGCCTGTTCCAGTGCCTCTTACAGCTTCCCCTCAAGGCCCTTCACCATCTTCATTGCCCTCCTTTGGACACTCTCTAATAGTTTAATATCTTTCTTATATTGTGGTGGCCAAACCTGCACACAATATTCAAGGTGAGGCCACACCAGTGCAGAGCAGAATGGGACAATCCCCTCCCTTGACCACCTGGTGATGCTTTGCCTGATGCCCCCCAGGACAGGGTTGGCCCTCCTGGCTGCCAGGGCACTGCTGAGTCATGTTCAACTTGACATTGACCAGAACTCCCAGGTCTCTCTCCACACCACTGCTTTCCAGCATCTCATTCCCCAGTCTGTACAAACATCCAGGGTTCTGTCCCATTCCAGGTGCAGAGTCTGGCATAAGCAGACTCCTATTTTACTTTTCTTGCATAGCAGTAATTCTGGGTAAAGCTCTTTCTATAAGGAGATCACCATGTCCTGCAAAGAACTGAAGAGAACAGCATGCTACTCAGTGCTTAGGAAACAGACACTGCATTACAGTTTGGTTTACCCAAAATATGTTAGAAAAAGAGATTGCTGTAAAGGAGACCTGACTTGCCACAGGAGAATCCAGTAGAGAAACTGGATCAAATTATTCCCAAAACAGCAAGAAATCAGACTGCATTAAATTAGTTAACTATGTCTATGAGTAGCTTCCAACAACTATATCTGCAGATGATCGATCAAGAAAGATTATCTGAATGATCATTTTTCTGAGGAAGGCAGTAATAGAATTTAATAGAAATGTAGTGTTATGAATTCCTGATTTATTCTGGGTGGCAATAATTTTGTAAGAATTCTAATGAAAAAAACTTTATCTACATATTAGGAATGTAATGCGGTACAGCAGACATCCCTCTTATATTCCTACTTTTCAGTAATATTTTGTTAAGAAGTCTTGTTTGCTATCATTCAGTTTGTTTACTATCATTCAGACTTCATGTAATGGCTTTGATGCAAAGGAACTGACATTACTCATTAATAACATTCTGGGAGGATTTCACCTCCCAGGAAGGCACACAGAAACTGGTCGCCAGTTTGGTTTGAATTTGTCAAGTAATGTTAGCAGAAATGTTTTTAAAATATCAAAAATTAATAATTGACATATCTACAAAATGGTTTCAACATATCAATGTTTATGTATGTGACAGAAAAGTCAAAGAAAAGAAGGGCTACATCATCCAGATGAGAAATGCAGATGTATGCTGTACTCCAACTTCTTGATAAGTTTTAAAGTACTGTTACTGAGGAGTTGCACTACCCCTTCACTGTTCCCTAATACACTATGAATGAGGCTTTCTTAATGTCTCACAATGTTCATTGTGAGAGGCCTATGTAGAAAAAGAGAGACACAGGGAGAGTATAACGGTTGGTAGCTGGCAAAGACATGAAACATCTGGGTTTAAAATGTTGTGGTTTAATGCAAAGTGGAAGTGTCTCCACCTAAAGAGACTCCACTTAAAGACTGAGACTTAGTCATCTGTCCTGTGTTGTGGCCATGCTGCTTGGGAAGGAAGATAATACAGATTCAAGTCCTCTCAGTGGAGAAAGGGTCTCCTCACTCTTCCCTTCTTTCTGGCCTGTCCAATATGAGGAGAAGCCCCCTCAGTAATACCACTAAGAATCCCATTTTCCATCGTCCTGACTTTTATCAGTGTGTACCTAAAAATTAAAATACTTTAGAAATGGCAAACTAATGACTAAATGCTACCAAGATATTTCAGCTTTGGATAATCAAAAATAAGATTTCCCCAGTCTGGAGGAATTGGGTTCCATTCAATTATATGGACTTTAATCTTGGTGACAAGAAATAAAAATATTCAAATGGCCTTATTGTCTGTGTAATTGGTTTGACAGCTAAACAAAAAAACGCCACAAACCAAAACCCAAAAATAAACAGAAAAAACTCGACCACAACTCCGCCCCAGATTCTTTGTCCCCCAAGCAGAGTTCTTTGTGTAATGCAGCAGAAATGAGTGTCACCCTTCAAAGACAAACTCTTTCAGATTATATTGAATAATTCATTTTCTGCTTTCTGACTGAATTTCATAACAGTTGGTTGGCTTGTCAAGAATCCATGTGATCATGTAGAGCACATTTGGATACATGTAAAGATGTTCAGCTTTCTCATCTGTGTTGCTGAGGTATGAAAATTATCTCATTATCCATTAGATTTCAAGATGACATTGATGGAGGTGAATGATCACTGAGGCACAGTATTATCATTGCTGCCATACCTCCCGTACCTTAAAAGAATGTTATTACTACATTTGCTGCTGTTTTCTTTTGTGTAAAATGAACAGACTTGAACTAAAAACGTCATCTGTTGAGCACATATGTTTCTATTTTCAAGAATTTGAACAATTTAATTATATTATCTGTTACAAAATGTGCTTCATGCAAAAAATGGTATTTGAAAAAATTCTTTTAATTAATACTGAATTTTAATGCATGTCATAAAGTGTCATTTTTCCTGAGAGAGAATATTCTGGTTTTGACTGATGTGATATGTGTAAATTAATGTAAAACAATAATTTAGTCTATTAACTACCACTTTTGCCAGCTAGCAACATTGACTCCCTACCTTTTTTTGTGTTATGTATTTGATGCCAGTAGATGCTGTATACCAGAATTTACCTTCAGTCTCTCTTCTGAACCAGTGTTCTTTCTTTGTTTACTACTACATGCTTTGCCTATGCTCAATTTCTTTACTAAGGTTACATTTTTAGACTGTACTTCAAATCATTCCAAAAATCTTTGGGTGAACTTACATATAACATAGCAGAGTTAACTCAAACAAGAAATGAGCTTTGTTAAATATCCAAAATACACAAATATTTTTTCAGCATTTTTCCCCCAAGGTTCAATATAAATTGTCTCAATTTCATAGGACTGTGTGAATAGAGATAGCTACAATTCTATGAAATCTGTAGAAAATGCGTACTTATAAACTTGCCTATCAGAAACCTCTTTGCACCTCTTCACACTTGCCTATCAGAAACCTGTTTCCACATTTATGAAAAAAGAAAAAAAAAGAAAGAGGCAATGGAAGGGAAGCCAGGATACTAAAGACCAAGGCTGACTATTCACAGAGGTGAGAAGTGTGTTACATCTGCAAAGGCAGCTTACAGATACCTCTCCTAAATGTCCAAGTTCCATTGCTTTACACTGTATATTTCCTTGCATCTTAGAGAGATTTTGTCTGTATTTATTAATGCTTCCCTTAGGCCACAGTGGAGTTCCAGCTAATTAAAGAGAGATTTGTAGGTGTTGTCTCCAAAAGACCCCAGTACCTCACAGAACAGAGTAGGCACCAGTGGTATCCTGAAGTGTGGAAGTAGCTATACTACCCAAAAAGGACAAAATTGCCAGGTACCAACTTCCCTTTCTCATCTTGATCATATGATGCACCAATGCCCAGTCCTCCCCTTCAACCACTCCCACTGCTTTCCTTCACCAGCACTACCTCTAATTGTATTTAAAGCAACACAGAGTTCAAACTAACATGCAATTGTGACAGAAAATAGCCTTTCTTGAAGTTCGGCACTTGCTAGTTGCCCCTAGAAATTAACTCCTTTTTCTTATATTAGATTGAGATTATTTTTATTCGTACTTGCTAATTTTTCAGTCTTTGGGATATTTTAACACGATTGTTTTAACCATCATGTATTCTGAAGGAAGACCTATTAATATATGTAGATTTAGAAGCAGCACTTTAACAAACACTGGCCACTTCAATGTGATTTTTAAAGACACTGATGACTTTGTTGTTGTATCAGTAATAATAAAGACAAAGCAAGTGTTCTGCATGCAGTGTAGCTGTGAAAGAAGCAGGACAGTACATCAAAATGGAGTCCTAGGACTAGTAAAAAACCCTTTCTCTGCCCCCTCTTCATCAAACATACTGACCATTTCTGATTTCCTTTAGGTTTTACCCAGCACTAAAGGTCATCTGTAACCTGTCCCACCTGACAGAAACTGCCAGCACATGTAGCACTTGGGCTTTCATCTGACTCATCTGAAATACATGCCACAACAAGTAACTGCAGTCATCTGCACTGTCCCCAAATTTTGGAAAAAGCTCATTTTAATAGCCCTGCTGCACCTTTATATTGATTGAAATTAATGAAAGCACTGAACTGTAGAACACAGGACAGTGAGAAAACAGGCAGAAACAAAATAGTATTTTGGAAGAACAGGAAGTTTTGACAGGGTATGTGATTGCTCTGATTTAAACTCCAAACAGTAATTCAGATAATATGGTTGGAATTTAATGAAATATTTCCATATCATATATAAAGTGCTTTGCAGTGAGCTTCCAGGAAGTGAAAAAACAGCCCTGTCTGTTTCTGAATGTTCTTAAATACAATGCCTAAGAAGAATCTGAGATCAAGTGAACGCTCTTTCCCAATGAATATTTTCCCCACCAGAAGGTTTAAATAGAGAGACGCACTTTGGCATTTAAAGGAATATAATTTAAAGGACAACTGTCAGGTTTAACCTTTTACATGTCACAACCGTTAAATGAATGAGACTATTGATAGACAAATGTATAACAGGAACAGAACAACTAAAACCATTAACCTCTAAGGGCTTATAATATAAGGAACAGTGTTAATAACTAATGTCTAGTTCACATCTGAGAACTGCAAATATCCTGATAATATTCTAAATGTTGACTCTTCCTGGGTAAGCAGTCTTGTGTCCTATTTATTCTACATATGCTATCAATATTGTCATGGTTACAGTCCAGCTAAATTATTAATACACATGTACAAAAATTCTGAGACTAGTTAGATTTAGAATGAACGTAAGCGTCACAGCCTTGCATGTTGCTTATGTGCCAATTTAAAAAAAAAAAAACAACAAACTAACAAACCACAGTTCAGAAGAAAGGAGAAATCAGAGTCATAGTTCAATAAAGATACATGTATTTCATACAAGTAATTTCTGGCCAGAACTTTATGAAATTAATTAGAACATTTTTACCAGCTCTGATAGATGTTCCATCCTTTAGTTATGTATATAAATTTCTTGTAATGGAAATTTAGCTCCAGTGCATTTTAGGAGTGAGCCAAATGAAGATTTTTCTATTAAAAAGAAGTTCATCAGACAGTTATAGTTAAACCAAACTCTTTTTGTCATTTTTAAGCTTTAAATCTCACTTACTAAAAATTGCATTTACATAGCAAAAAGACAAAGCATGGAATATAAACTGTCTATTTGAATTATTCATGGTGTTCTGGAAAAATTAATTGATACAGAGAGAAAAATGCATGTCCTTTTGATAATTTTCACATTTCTTTTTGTATTTTAAAAGTTTGTGTCTCAAAATTGCTATATTAAGAATGAATACCCACAGAACTTTAAGAATTAAAAAAGAGTTCATTTCCATGTTTTGTTTGTATTGATTCCAAAAGGTTCTTTATGAAACATATGATATGATTCCAATTGTATCACTTAAGATGAATCAAGGACCATGCTTTCTTGTTTAAAAGGTAAAAAACCCAACAAACCAAACCAAACCAAAGAAACAAAAAAACCTACCAAAGCTGTAAGTTGAGAGATAAGAAAATGTTATTAAAAAACCTAATGTATTGACACCTTGATCTGCTGAAGCTTATATTAGATGACCAAAGAATTGGAGCTGATTCAAAATGCTTTTGCCCTTGCTTGATGCTGGATATAAAAATGGAATCAAAAAGGTGTAGGAAGGAGATGGACTTTGGTTACATCGCGCTGCCAGCTGTTCTGAGCCTCTTGCACTTAAGGGAGGGGAACTGTGAATTGTTGTCCTCTTCATGATCACCTGCTCGTGTTCTTGAGACAGTATCAGTGGTCTTACCCTTATAAAATCTACTGGAACAGCACTCTAGTCTTAATCTGACCACAAAGTCAAGATGAAGTCTGAGAAAAAGATTTCCAAAATACAAGTCAAGACGGTGATAGTGCTACACTTTCCCAAGATGGACTGTGGCTGAGATGGTGTGTAAAAGCTCTATATGACCTGTACAATAGTCACAAGTGCGATCTGTTTGCTGCTTGCAAATCTAGTAATGAAAAATCACCCATAGAACCAAAATAACTAGCCAGTAAAAAATACCTTTTTACTCCTCTGCATTGCTGTGATGAGTTAAGCAAAGTGTAACAGCAAATCTTTCTCCTTATAACTAAGAAAACTCTAACAGCTTCACTGCCATGAGGTAATAGGAGCCCTGTAGCGACGTTTCTGGTAGAATTCAAAAACTAGCTTGTGAGAGCTGATTAACTTTTTTTTCAAATTTTTCAACTAAACTCTCTGTATCTTCTTTTCTGAATGAAAAAACCCCCACTTTTTTAATAATAAAAAAGTAAAAAGAGAAAAAAATCAGTCAAACTTTCAAGAGAATACATTAATTATACTAAACCTTACAAAGTCTTTCATAATTATCATAAGTTAAAGCATGCTATCAATCTACCTACTCACTGCAAGGCCTAGCTAACATAGGGGCAGGTTATAAAAGGTTGTAGTCATCTGCAAGAGCTATACCAACCAACTAGGAAAGGAGATAGGAACTGTTGCTTTAACATAATCCCATAAATAAGGCATTTCCTATCTGCTTCATCCTATGTGTTGTTCTGCTTCAGCTCAAAAGCAATGATGACATGAATGTTTCATGAGAGGAGAACCCATGTGCTTTAAAGGGGATGGCATAGTAGGCTGTTGACATTAATCCCCTATATATTTAGAGGGAAAGACTGGGAGAATAATACTGATGCTAATACATAGCAAGTTCCTACCAATGGTAGGATGCTATTCTCCATAACTACATCCAACCTCTCTTTCCCCCGGTTTGAGAAAATTTTTCTTGTCTGCCTATTCTCTACCAGTCTGTACTAATCAAACCATCCTCCTTCCCATCTTTCTTATTTCTGAGACTTACCTGCTCTTCAGGGCTCGTTTTCTCTCACCATCATTTTTCATGTGAAACAATCATTTGTGAGGCAGAAATGTTTCAAGGAGCAGGAGATGCTGTGTTCTCTTCCTAACTGCATCGCTGACCCTCTTACAATCAACTCATCCTACCTTCCAGCTTATTTCCTTAACCTCCATCCAAGTCCCTAACCACACTTGAAAAGATAAATGGTGTTCAAAACACTGGGTATACAGAGAGATTGATTTGCTTGTTTCAGCCAAACTGGACCAGGAAATCTACTGAACATATCTTCCTGCAGACTGAAAGAAAAGGTGTATGAACTTGTGTAATGTGGATTATCTTCTGATGTAGGATAAATGCATTAACAGTTGTTGAAGCCTACAATAAAATCCAGACTTGCAATATCTCTCAGTCTGTGTAGCAATTTACAAGAGGAGTCACCATATTTCTCATTATGTACAGAAAAAAAACCCCAGAAGTTAGCAAATACTTATTGCTGATATATTGAAATTAGCCATGGGAGGCAAATTAATATCATGACATAAATAAGAAAATATTAACAAAAAAAACCCAGTAATGAATAAGTAAGGCCTAGATATCCTAGAAAAAAATATAGTAATCTGTGGGGGTTTGCCCTAAGATGTCATAAAAACTAACACAGACTACACAATTGTTATGCATGCTGATCTATACTACCTTGTTCTCCTACTGTAACCATATCCAAATAACTGTAGACATATGGACTTAGCAAGTGGTATCTAAGCTGTGCATGGTTCTAAATGAGCTGTTAAAAAGCTGAACAGTCAGACTGGCTACTAACTATTCATCAAGAGAAATAAAGAAGCTCAAAAAATTTATAGAAATACTTGTTTACTCTGGGAAAATGTCTCTGGTTTACTCTCATAAGCAATGTTATCTTCCTAGGATTGCTGGATGAACTAGCAAAATTTGATTTCCTCAAAATACTTGGTAGATACCAGAAGGCCAACTTCTTAATTTGGCATATGTGAAGTTGTTGTAATCAGAACAGCCTTTCACATTGTCCTAACCATTTTTGCTAACCCACATCATGACCTGCAGAAATTGAGAAGGTGATTATAGACATGAATGGAAGTAAGTCAGTAGGAATAGGTGGCTTTTATAGCCAGTCACATTTATCAGCATTAAAATCTAGAAAGAGCTAGAAAAAACACTGGAAATCTGCTGTGATATCTTGAAATGAAAGCTTCTATCCAGCTTTAATAAAGATATCAAAAATAGTTTTCATTTGCTAAATAAGAAAAGGGCTGGGTTGAGATTGTCCTAATAACCCCTGGCATTTGTGAGTTCCAGCAGGCAGAATACAGCCAGAATATGCAACGGTGCTTGAAAATGTTATAGAAATATTGTTAGGAAACTCACAGGGGTTTATATAGCCTTCTTACCATGAAGCAGGATCAGCTATAATTGCCTCTCAATCAACTGCCAATGGCTTGTCTGGGCTATGGATTAACCATACAGTAAGACCGGAGACACCTGAAAGGCTCAGCATGCACCAGGCTCACCATGAACAAGAGAGTTGTGTTGAGTTGGCAGACTGAAACACTGTCTGGCTCCACACCCACCAGGTCCCCACCCTCCAGAGTCACCATTGTCACCAGACCACTCCTTTACCCATTGCATTCTCAGGGCGTGATCCCAAAGGCCAACTTGCATTCGTCCTATATTGCCTGGGGGTTTGGGGTAGGGTTGGATTTTGAATGTTTTGGGTTTTTTCTTTCCCTTTTCATGTTATTCTTGATAATCAAGACCTGACTAGGCCCACATTCAAATAATGTACCTGATGAAGTGAAATTTCTCTAACACAGAAGATGTATTTTGGAGATATTTTATAGATATAATCCTTCCAGAATAAGAGAAAGGGAGATCTTCATTATCATTGATGTTGTCATTATAAATTTTTTCAGTGGTTGATGCTTACTTGTAATTCAACAACCTTCGTTTCAGTATTTGATTGAGCTGAAAACCAGAGGACAAGCCATTTTGCCTCTATTTGAATCAGTCATTTGAAGTTTCAAGCTCAGAGAAATTTTGATGAGTTTGAACTGAAATAGAGAGTATTACAGCTGGGCCCTGGCTTACCTTGACAAGCAGCTACCCACAAGCTTTGTTTGTACCCACCAGCTTCAGACACTCCTTCGAGAGTTAAAACTGTTCAGAATAGGAAATACCTTGCCTAGAACTCTATGAACTTCTCAGGACCTAATAGGGAATAGCTATGACAAACTCTAGTTCACATCCAGCATATCCCTGGTCCTATTTGATTTCTTCTATTTTGTACTGCAGTTATTGATACACAGCAGATTGCAGCGAAATAAACACAGTATTTTGAGATTTATAGTTTAGCATTTAAAATCTTATCAGTGTGCAGGACTATAAATAGGATTGTGAATGCTGATCTAATCCAACTACTTTTCTGGTGGCCAGATTTTCTGTAATAAAAATGTAAATAATCCCTGGAATGACATGCCAGCCTAAAAGGCTTCTACTTTTCTTCTGTAAACTGAGAGCAAATTGTCTTGCCTTGCTAAGTGTGCTTATTTGTTAAGAATATTTTCTTCATGCTAAAGAAGCTAAAACCGTGACCTTGTGTGATCAATTTAAATACAACACTGCATTTCTAGATATAGCAGTTATTTCTCCCAGTTTGCTCCTGGTAGATAGCCTTAAATAGATATTGACTCCCTAGTTCCTCAAACTTGCAATTTTCCACTTATATATTCTAACATGTTAAGATTGGAAAAAAATCCTTAGGTCGAATGCATGATTTCAGTGATTTACATACAATGTGAAGTACTACACCTGTATATGGCCATTCCTATTCATGTATAATTTTGTTAATATATAGCTTCTAAATTTTAGAAAAAAAAATTCACAAATAAATTAGTAATGCAATTGTATTTTAAAATTACTTATGCAGTTGCTCTGAGGCCAATGAAAACACAGATCTTTTTACTCCTATGTTCCATATGAGCAATCAAACATGTATTAGGAAAAAGCTACAAGCAATTCTGCCTGTTACTTATTCCAGATTTAAATTATGAACTACTGAGCTGTCCCAAGCTAAGGATTCAACAGAGAGGAAAACCTTACAGGGCTGAAATAAACTCCTGAGACTTCCTGATGGGACATTTATTTCTTATGAAATGGTTCAAAACAATTCATACAAAGATTGTTTCTATTAAAATGAATTCCTATATTCACTTTCCCAATTTCCTGCCATTTTCCATTTAAGGGTTTCGAAACACCTTGCAGCTACTAATGTAATAAGCCTGTGATATCTTTGTGAAGATGAGAGAAATGATTCTCATGTGGTTTAGACTGATTCAGCACTGCTTGTATTAGTGGCAGATTTCATCTTGATCCTTTTTTTTTTTTTTTTCTGGTAGTAGAGATTGCTCATGTGTATAACCTATTTACGAAAGAGTTTATGTCAAGAGACTGCTACAAAAGAGGATATAAATGATCTTAGGAAAGTAAAAAATAAAAAAGAAATGTAATGTGCAACAAAGACACAATGAGGCACAGAAGAGAAAGAAAACATTTGTGAAAAAAGTATAACTTTGGTGTTAAAAACATCAATGTTCTCAAAATTCAGAGACAAATAGTTACCAGTATATACCAGCACGGTGGAAATAGTCTTTTGAACTGAAATGGGGACATTTTGATGTTTTATTTTGTGTTAGAGGAGGGGAGAGATGTTTTTATTTTTGGTAGTATAAATGTTATCTTCAATTATGTAATAAATTGTCATTATTGTGAATATCCAACTTACATGAGATTTATGCTGAACACTTAGTTCTTACATGGGTAGATTCGCCAGTAGGAAGGGGAGTGAGTACAGGACTGAGAAACCAGTGAAAGGAGTAGTAGTTTTCTCATAGCACTGTGTGATATTGCAAAAGATCCACACTCCATGATGACCAAGAAAGCCATACAGCTCCCCTCAATTACTGCTGCAACTTCATCCAGCCTAGATGTGACTTCAATGCAACACTAACATTACAGGAAAACAAGCACAGGAAATTTCACTTGTTACAGCCTGTTTATCAAAATGCTTTTCTTCCTCCCACTGTTGTACTCAGCAGTATTTACTAACCTGTTTCTAGGGGAAATAAGGAGCTGGATTTCACTTCAGTAACTGAATCCACTTACTCTTAAGCTATTTGAATGAGTAGAACCCTTAATAAATCAAGAAGGTAGGAGCAGGGGCAAGTGAATTTCCTAGTAAGGATACTTCACTGCTTCTTGCTGGGGAAAGCAAAGATATTCACCTTCCCTGTAAAGACATCAGATTTTCTAATTTCCAAGGAGTCCTTATGGACTCTTCTCGGGTTTGGGGCAAGAGAATTCTCTACCTTTGCTGTTGAATCTGTGCCACTGTGCAATGAAGTATTTAGATTCCTGGGGCCAGAAAAGGGAAACACAAGCATAAGCATGAACAATTTGTGACTTGTATACCTAAAGGGCGAGGCATAAGGAGACAAGAATCCTAAATTTTGGTCCTTGTTCCACAAATATTTCCGTATTTTTCTCTCTTACATGCAGCTATCACTGGATAAACAGTGTATGAAGCAGGGTACTAATCCTGTGCACAGCTGAAGCCTCTCCGACTTGGCAGTCGGCTCAAAAGTTTGCTCTCTTTTTCTCAGGGTCCTACAACATTCTTATCTAAGCTGTCCATAGCTTTCCTCTTCATCTGTTTTTGTACTGCTTCTAGCCCTTCTTTGTTCATTCCCACACAAGCAAACAGGCACAGTAGGTCCAGTGAATTCTTTGTGTATTGAATATACTGAACATCAGTACAGTACATGACTGGTAGGTCTGGCATGTCTGGGAAATATTGAACTGCCTGAGCATGCAATCCAACATGTCTGGGATTTCCACACTGGCTATGTTCACAAGTCCTGGAAAAATACCTACATATTTATAATAGACCAATTCATTTTTTCACATGAAGGGATTAATACACTGTAATCAGTTCACTTTTCATCTTTTGATAAACTAAGCTTATTAAATTCAAGCCTCTGATTATGTATTGTATCGTACAGCATCCTCTCTAGCACTAAAATCACTATTGAGATTCCCTTCTGTACAATCTTGGATTTGTGAACAGTGTTTTAAAAATACAGTCGCAGGAACTGTATGCCTCATTCAAAAAGCAATCTCAGCGATGCTATACATAGAAGGCAAAACCCCTTCATGCGCCTCGTCAGTCAAAGACATGACCAAAAGGCAGTATTTCCAGTTCAGAGGAAACAGTATGTTTTTACAAACTGTTCTCATCCAAATCACAGAGGGTTTTTTGGTGGAAACTTCTGGTGAATCAAAAGTACTCTGACCCCTGCAGGTGCTTCGGTAAACTGACACGAGAGATCTGAGCATGAGGGAAGCAGGAACCTGCATTTTTGAAGAAACGGCACAGAAGTTACTGCTTGGTGTGTTGCTTCAGCTGGGAGTATTACCATTTGCTGTAACAATCAGAGTTTGAGCGCTTGTCTAATATGACCTTCGGGGTGCTTTCCTGACCTACTACTTTCTAGAATTCATAAACACACAATGTTTTTGGTTGTTCTCAAATTACACCTTGGGTTTGTTTATACCAAAACACAGCGTCTTTAGTAAGATCAGCTTGTCATTTACTTGCCAAATCTGTTAAAAAATATATCACAGTACTGGTTCAAATACCATTGCCCAGTAGATCGCTGTTTGTTCATTCATTTTTGAAATATGTCATCTAAATGGCCTGAATCCATGTAATGTATGCTGTATTGATAGTGTTTTACCACAATAATGGGGTTTCACCAAAAAACAGACCTTGCAAACTATTGAGGCTAATTAAAACACTGTAGGTCTTGAAAAAGAATCTCCTACAATTTAACTTCTGAATGGATCAGAATACACATTGCTACTCTGCTATGATAAAAACATTATTATTTTTAAAAATAAGGCAAATATGGCAAATGCTTTCTTTCAGACAAATATAGAAATGTTCTATGTTTCAACATCGTGTTACATGGCTGCACTGTTTCCATTAGCAATGGGCCTGTGCTAGTAATAGGGAACCTTTGCTACCAGTAGGCATTTAGGCTGCAATGAGCAACAGTGTTAAAGCTCTTTTAAAACACACTGAAAAGGTACTCTACTCCTGAGAAAGATTTATACTAGTGTCTTCTATTCTTGGAGGCAACTTGTCCTTCGCCTTGCCAATGGAGAGCTTTGCCCTTCAATAGCAGCTCCTCGGTTGACATGAGAACCGTTTCCTTCTGCCAAAGTGGACGAGCGTGTGGGATTGAAGAAACTGTAGAAGCCGTACCTTGGTCCCCTCCATAATAACCTATATTAAGTTTCCAGAACCTCTTTCTCAAGTCGCTGGCACGGGTACGGGCAACCCAAGCCATCCAGGCTGAGCAACCTGCAGCTGACACAACCCTCCGAACGGCCGTAGTTCCGAGCATTGCTGACCGCGGGATGAGTCGTTCCCAGAGGTGCCTTCGCACCTTGGGCAGGGCAGGACACAGCAGCGGCAGGTCCTGCTCTGAGATTATACTGAGGGGCTGCCCTGTGCAGCCAACTACCTCCCGTTCCCCTGCCGTATCCTCCGCCCAGTCGTTGCCGCCCGCGGTAACCGAGCGCAGACACGGCAGCGGCCCGTCCTCCAGTGACACCGTTCCTTCTGATTTCCCTTCGGTCGCCCGTT
>WEIV01013038.1:848-99550 GCA_013390005.1 Calyptomena viridis | reverse complement strand
GCTGGGCGAGTCGGGGACGCGGGCTCTCGTCTGCTTACCCTGTGACGAATCCAAATGCGAAGAACCGAAGAGCTGCCCCGGTAGCATCGTGCTGGGGATCTGCGGTTGCTGTTTCATGTGCGCTCGGCAACGGAACGAGAGCTGCGGGGGAGTGTATGGGCTGCACGGGGCTTGCGACGGGGGCTTGCGCTGTGTCATCCGACCGCCGCTCAACGGAGACTCCATCACCGAGTACGAAGTCGGCGTCTGCGAAGGTGAGAGGCGGCGGGACATCATCTATCCATCTATCCATCCCGCGGGATGGGGGTACCCGCTGAGCGGCTGGAAGGGAAGAAGGGCGCACGGGCGCCTAAGACGTATTGGACGCCGGTGCGCCCTTCTTCCCTTCCCGCCGGCCGCCTGTCCCATCTGCGAGCGTGTCTTGTAACTCGCTCTGCCTAAAAAAGAAACCCCAAAAAACCTGCTTAGAAGTTTTACGCTTAATTTTCTTACCCTAAACTTTAAGGCTCTGCCAACTCTCCCTTCTCGTAGCGCGTCACTGGTTCGCTAATAGCTTATACCAGCTACTGATACCCAACTAAAATTCCTTGATAAAGGGCTCGGGAAGGGCTTGGCAGATGGAGATCGGCGGAGGTCAGTCGTGCACACATGATGCCTATTCCGGATTCCCTCCTCTGTAAGGAAACAACAAAGGCTGATCATCTGTTGTAAAGTTTTCCTTCCTGTTCCTGTCACTTAATATCTCCCTGCCTGTCCTGCTCGGTATATGGTGGTAAGGGGTGTCTTTTTCCCTGCTGGAGCATCAAGGTGGTGGGAGAAATACCTATGGCGGAACTCGTCTCAAAGTCACTTCAGCTTCCTACCTAGCTGGTTGTGGGGTGATGAATTGGTGTGAAATGCAAAAGTTCATCCCCACTTGTAATTTTTTTTATCTCTCAAGAGTCCCTAAGATTTATTTTTTCTATGTTGTGAACTAACAAAAGGCCAGAGGCAGATTTTTAATCTCTCTTTTTCTTGTACCTCCAGTTCCCTTTTCCCCCAAGCTGAGGGAAAACATGGCGCTGTAAAGAAATTACAAATAACCAGAAGTTTGGGATATGTATAAATGTATATGTGACTCGGAGCAGGAGCTTCGACAATTCTGGAAAAGAAGAGGGAGATGGTATCTTCTCGGCGGGTAGAGGGCAGTAGAAAGTCCAAAGAGCTGGTGAGGCAGCATCTGTCCAAAAAACTTGCATTTACAATGATGCACTATTTTGAGAAAGCTAAAGCCGATCATTTTTAGTGGGCAACTGACCTTTGTCCTGGCTCTCATTATTAGTTTAAAACTCCATTTGCCTCTGTAACAAATAAATTGCAAACCGCAGCAGAACGGAGCAGTGTGTCCTGCCTGTGCTACAACCAATGCCATTAGCCTCGGCAGCTGATGCTTGGGTAGGACGAGCTCCAGGGTTAAAAGCTATGTTGTCAAACAATTAAAAATGGTCCTAAACTATTTTGAAGACCTTGGCTGAGGCCACGTTGGTGAATATGTACATTTTTGTAGTCTGTCTTATTTTTTAGTGTGTATTGGAAAAGATTTCATAAATAGAAAAGCACAACCAAGGGTACTTTAAAAGCTTACCTGGTTTTAGAGGAGTTTCTTTTGTCATGTGTTTTTAAGTAAGAGCTTGGCTAAGACAGCTTCCCCCCTTCC
The DNA here is from genome assembly GCA_013390005.1 of Calyptomena viridis. Classification (NCBI taxonomy): domain Eukaryota; kingdom Metazoa; phylum Chordata; class Aves; order Passeriformes; family Eurylaimidae; genus Calyptomena; species Calyptomena viridis. The sequence continues at coordinate 97,854 of WEIV01013038.1, read as the reverse complement.
CCATGGTTAAAGGAACTAAAATCCTGCAGTCATTAAATGCCTTAATGTTCCAACTCCTTTACTATATCTCAATACAGACGTCTCTGGTCTCTGGCAGTTTAGGAGTATTTCATTCCTTTGAAGTGATGCAATCTGTAGGTTGCTGTAGTTCAGCTCATAACACGTCCCATTTACTGTTGAAAATAGTATGAAACATTTGTTGGCAAGATCGCATTTCAATTAGTGTTGTGGTTAGGAACTAGTTCCAGCTGTCTCTATAGGAGTAGTCGGGGAGATAACTTATCTGTTTAATTTTCATTCTCATAAATGAAAATCAACTGAGCTGAACTGTTAGTGTAATAAATAGTCCTGGAATACCTATTACTGAATTGTCAGGAAACTGCCTCATTCTAAGGAACAGAAGTAATGTGCTGTTCTTTTTGGTGCGTGTTGTGCACATGAGGTGGCAGCAGGGATAAATGGGGACTTATTGTACTGCCTCCGATAACAAAAATGAGGTTGAATGGCTCTGTTTTTCTGATTGTGATGAGCTAAACAGTTGTGCAGTTTACAGGCACACGTGCAACAGGCTAGGGTGGCGATGCCTCATATGTGAGTGGTGCTGAGCCCTGCCTTTATCCATTAATGGAATAAAGGCTGCTTTTTTTTGTTGTCTGGTCCACTGGGAGTGCAAACCCTTTCCTACCCCAGTTCAGGGAGGAGGAAATGGAAGTGTCTTACAGAACTGTGTGAATAGGAATTGGTGTTTTTGCTCTCCTTCGTGTCTTTAGCCTTTTCTTTCACTGCAGTTTTTTACACTGAAATGACCCCTACTGGCTACAGTTATAATCATGTTTTTCTTATCTTTTTTGAAGCTTCATCAGTGTCTTATTTCAGAGTATCAATACATACTAGGCTACAGAAAACGTTGAGAACTGGAATAGTAACAGGTATTACGAGAAGTACTTGTTTGGTAACTTTGAGTATTCAATGCACTTGTAGTAAGTGAGATCTATAACACCTGATGGAGAAGTCTCCGTGGCATTTGTTACTGGTGGTTTCTCTTCCTGAAATGGACTATTCTTTGTTAAAGCACTGTTTATTAATGAAATCTGTTGTTGGTTCTAATCTTTCTTTTCTTCATCCTAAAACCTGAAGAAAGTTCTTGTTCATCTCATCGCCTTAACTATTCACATCTCTATGCAGTTCTAAGGCTCCATTTGTGTCATTATCCTGAAGTAGGTGAATGCCCTTCCTGAATACAGTTATACTCTTAGTAAATAATTCTGAGGTCAGCTTCCACTGCTGCTGGTGGCTGCCCCTTCTGAAAGGCATCCTTGAGAGACTGCACACCTCCAGCCTCTGTTGGCTTTACAGGGATGCTGCTGGATTGGTTCAATGAGGTGTTGAGACCCTACAGCCCTTCCAAAGAGTCTTAGCAGTGAGAAATTTTGAATGTAAAGCAGGAACTGCACTTGATCTCTACCTTTGAAGGTAGTCCTAGAGCCACCACTGAATTAGACTGAGGTTCTCCAGAAAGACCTTGGCCTTGGCTCATGCGGCAGTGTAGCTGGGCAAGGCTCTGGCTTCCTGGGGGCTGTGAGAGCCTTGGAAAAGTTCTGCCAAAGAAGTTTGGTTACTCTGTGAAGGCATTTCTTGTAATGACTCTCTCATCTCAGTTTTCCATGCTTCTGTGGTTTCTGGTGCTATTGAATGGAGCGGCCTATGCTAAACTCTTCAAAGGCATGAAGAGTAGCATGAAGTAGCATATAATATAACACTGAAAATGAGCTGAAATTATTTTTACGTGAGTAATAGAAACATGAGTTTTTGTAATGTATTTGAAATGCATAGTTAACAAAGCTGTTAGTCTCATTGTGTTCTTAGATTCCTTTTAGAATATGCTTCCATATGAATTAGCCTCTCAGTAGACATTGAAAAAAGGAATTTCCGTGCCAGTAGCTTACCAATAATATCTAGTACTTTGTTTGGTTTTGGTTTAGTGCTTTGGTTTTAGGGGGTTTGGATGTGTTTGTTTTTTGTGAGGGGGGGAGTGGTACAGTAATTGCTATATTCTTTTTGCTTACTGTAGGTAGTTTAAGGCTTGAATACCTGAGGCTTGTCTGCCTAGTGCGTAGCTTCTGAACTAGAGTTCCTTTGGGACCAGGAGAAAGCTGCTGTAGCAGGTTTTAGGCTTTTGGAGTGTATGTGAGTTAATATCCTAGGATGATGGCAGAAGCTTGCCTTACTGTGGCTAATCTTAGTCTCATTTACTGAACTGCATCTTTTGGGGAGCTTGGAGCATTACAGTCTGAGTCCTTATTGGGACAAGCTGTGAGAGCTTGGATGTGTCCGTCATCCCTTTCTCCACCTTTATGCCTGCTGTGAACTGGTTTTCCTCCCTTAGAAATATGTAAAGGCACAATATATTGTACATTACCAAAGCATGGTGAAAATGGAGCTGATGAGGAGAAAGGAAACTTTTGAAAATTTAGCTTTTTTCAAATTTTGGAAGAGGAAAGCTGAGCTTGCTTTTGTTTTGTTTTCTTTAGGCATTGCTGTACATGTATGGTAATGGAGTTCTTTATTGCTTTTCTGGAGTAAGAATAACTTGCTTACAGACTTGATAGTATTTTTATCACAAGTAGGGCTGATACTTGTACCTTCTGTAGTTAGTACCCTTGGGAGAACCTTGTTCTCAGGTTTTTTCAGTCCTGTGCTCTCTACCTAGTTTGTCAATGGAGCCCAAACCCTGAACTTGATGCTTTGTCTCCAGATAGACTTCTGTACAACATGCTTGGTTTCTTGCCTGTGATGCGGTCCAGACACCTAAAGGTTGGGCAGTATTTTGCTTGCAGTACAAGCTACTGAAGTTTGAATATTCTAGAAGTCCCCATGTGGGTAACCTAGTTGTTTATATCTGTTTCGACTGGAAGAGTGTTGCCCAGATTTAACTTTTTGTTTGGTTGGAGTTTTTTTCTTACTTTGTTGCGTAGTAAATGCCTGGGGAAATATCCCAGTGGTTCTGATGTACATCAAGAACATCAGTAAATCAAGTGTTAGAACTGATAATCTAGTTGGGAACTTCATCAGTATTAAGTGATGCACCAAATGGCTGTTGGCGTGAAGACAGTCGAAATACTTTGTTCAAAGGCTGTCAGCAATCCAGGCTATCAGGGAAACAAATGGAAAAATTATTCATGTGGTCAAAAAAAGAAAATTATAAGAAAAGTTATTTAACTTGTGAAACTGGAATGAGAAATAGTTCTTTGATGGTGAATGTTCAGCTTCTGATATGCTAGTCTTGATCAAACTTAGCAATCCCCTTCCCCCGCTCCCCCTTAGAAAACACTTACTAGGAAGCACACTGTCTTTTTACACACAGACTGGATAATTTATAAGCTATTTCTACTCTGTATTCTGTCTATGCAGAAATCTCAACATCGGTAAGAACATGTAACTTTGAGTGTGGCATAGAATTTGATTTGGATCAGGTGCTTATTTGACTTGGAAATGGTTTCCTCTCTGTTTCTGGACATCATATTTCAATTTTAGAAATCACTTGGTTCCAGTAATTCAACAAAAATTAAATGGAAAAGTCTAAGAAGATAGGAGGGTGGATATTGATGCATGAATTGGTAGGCTTTTGCTGTTGTGGATCAGCACAGTTAATTTAAAACTAGAAATCTCACTGTGGATAGGCTGGATTACTAAATATTTTAACTTTTCTAAAAGGAATATTTTTATTTATTTTTATTTTTTTTAAAACCTTACATAAACATCCTCTGCTTATGTTAATTTGTCCACATGAAAACTGGTTATTTCATCAAGTTCCCCAAAATCATACTGCTTATAAAAACTTTTTAAAAAAAAACTACCTTGAGACTCACCCCCAGGCATGTTTGCTGGTTTAAGTACCCTCTAGCTGATTCAAGGATTCTTGCATAATTTAACTTCCTGCCTAGTACTTAGTCAAGCAAAATGTCATTTTGCTGACAGGCATATTATGCAATAATTAATCCATTAATATGGTTCAAAAATGCTTTCCTCTTCCTTTCTTTCCTTTGTGCCCCCCTCAAACATTCTTCATCTCAATAAGCGAGGTTTATAGCATCTTGCAGGCAGAACCAAATGCTTCTCTGTTTGAATGGATTAAATACTTTGTAGAGGTGACCTATTAAATGTCTCTTGTGACTTATAAACTGCTTTTATTTGAGAATGCATTTAATCCACAGGGAATGTAAACTTGCAAATGGTGAACTGAAGGTTTTGCCTGAGACTGAGTGACACCAGTTGTGTAGCGTTACAATGTTGGAATTTGGGAAATGACTGATACTGACATAGAAACCTTATGTATATGGAGAAACTTACCAACATAAACTAAGATGTGAAGATAACTTTAGATAAAGGATATCTAGATTAAATTCCACATAAGCATAGGGATTAAAAGATGGTCCCTGAGGGAGCTTGTGTCTGCACAGACTAGTTTGGCCTTGTCTGAGGGAAGTAAGCCCTTAGTAATGTTTTGAGATGAATGGAAACAGTCCACACCTTTACCAGAGGCAATATTCAGTCCCTAGCAGCATTCACTGGATATATGGGGCACTTACATCAGAATGTGCACATCATGTTAACACCTTAGGAGTGGTGAGTGTACAAGTGTTTTGTAGAAAAACAATCAGAGAACACAGGGTTGTGGACAGGAGAAAAAGCACTGGCTCACAGACGTGCACCAATTCCCATGTTCTTACTCATTTCCTAAACTTTAAGTCTTGTATAGCCAGCTACTGTGAGGTTGTTAGGCTTCAGTTGTTGGTTGGAGGGTGTTTCTGTTTGTTTGTGTGGATTTTTTGTTTTTCATTAGGGAAAAAACTAGCAAGTGTAATGTTTCTAAATCCAAGAGAGCCCATTCTGTTGAGTCACTCGTCCTTGAAACACTTCAGTGTTTTGCTACAGGCTCTGTGCTACTCTCTTCAGGATTTTTTCAGAAAGGCTGGATGTGAGCACGTTGGAGGTACTTCTTCCCCTCAATGATGGGCTGTTGATAAAAAGCTGGGGTCATACTGATAGTGGTGTTATGTCTAAAATGTGCTGCTTTCATAATAGAAACACAAAACTTGATGTCTATCTCTAAGTTAGGTTTTAGAAAAAAAAAATGCCTTGAGGCTAATTCTGAATCCAAGGTAGAGTTTTTTCTGTGATCTCCTGTGACTAAAAAATTGGGTGCAATTCCTCTGACACACCTCGCAATTATGGTCTTCAGTAATGCTGCATTAATGACTAGGGGGAAGGCAGCAAAGTATTTAAGATACTGAGTTTCTTCTAATCATGTGGACTGTTCTTGGTAGAGGTTGCTTAATTCATAGCCTTGTTTCAGAATTTTTCTTTGGAAAAACTTTTCCTACTCCTGTCAGCTTTGCCTAGCAGCTTCAGCAAGCTGCCAGCCAACTACTTGTTTGCAATGAAGCAAATGCATGCGGCTGTACATGCAGGCTTCTGAAGTGTGTGAGTGCAGAGTGCAACTTAAAAAAAAATAAATTCAAATTTTAGCCTCTTTTGGAAAATGGTTATGAAGGTTTGGCCTTAGCAATTATTTTTGCAAAGAGTTTTCTAGAACTAGAGGAAAAATCTGCTACAACAGCTGAAACGCTGCTGTTTGTGCTCATTCTAATCAGGGGAATACTGACAGAGACTCTCTGATCAATTAAACCCTGGGACACCGTGTAGTATTTTCAGTCAGCTATTTACAAACAAAATATGGTTCTGGTCATAGGTTTAAAATAAAGTCTTTTTTCAGGTGTGTAAATGTGTAGACGGCAGACTTCACAGCTAGGGATTTATCATTTTAGACCATCTTTGGGGAAGGAAGGCTACTGGAAGTACCATTCAGTTTTGTTGTGGGGAACCCTAATAGTGAAAGTCATAAAAAACCAGAAAAGCCAAACTAAAACACTTCCTGCCCTGCCACCCTTCCTTCGTCTTTCCCTCTCCCCCTTCCCCCCCTCCAAAAAAAGACATTCAGGGGTACCTGGGGAACTAAAATATTCCAGACAGAGGTGAGAAGGGAAAACTTTAAAACCTAAAATAGTTGTCCACATCACATGCTTCACTAAACATTTCCATTTATCTCCTTGCCTTCCTCAAGGCTTCTGTGGAGTTTCTGATAATTGAGTGGAAAGCTGATCTGTTTAAATACTTTCTGCATTCCTTAGTATGAAATAATTGTCTTTAGACACATGCAGAGTTGCTGCAGTGAATATTTTTCTCTGTATGTTGGGAGTTTGATCACCTGAGATACATGTTCTGGTTTGGATAAGATAAAGCAGGCAGTCAGATTTTAGGCAAGCCTTACATGTATGTGTTCCTGAGGTATCTAAATGTTATGATACAGTTTTGCTTTCTAGCTTTAACTAGAAATTTTCTCAGAAGGCTGCAGAACTCTTTTGTACTGCTGTACATTCCACTCCAAGACTTGATTTTGGAAAGTTAACCTTTCCAAAAGATGGAAAAAATGCTTTCTCACAAAACTCTCATTTCTGTGTCTTACCGTAAAAGTTTCTGCCGGCTGTGGTCCTTGATTCTTGAATTCGGTGAAGGAATAAGTTGCAAGAGGGGAAAGGATTGAAGCCAGTGTGTGAGCTCAAGCTCACTTCAAGGCTAGTCTTCCCTTCTGCAGCTTTTCAAGGTCTGGAGCTGGGTTTCAAGCATTCTTTAGTGGTGATTAGTCATTTCTATTGTTCAGCTCCTCCAAAACATGAATTTCCTCTCCATCGTTCTTTTTTCCTGTTCAAAGAGAAGCCAAAGCTTACTGGCAAGAAGCATTTCCTTTTTTTATTTTAGCAAGTCTGTAGGATCCTTTCAAAGTCTCATACCATCCTAATGAATACCACTGATTTGAAAATGCTGTTGCATATATCAGTATGCTGGGGTGGTGGGGCTCAGACCTTGGGTCTAGTTTGATGGAGGAACTTCTGAAAGGTTCCCCCCTCCACCAGTTCCAAGAAGGAACCAGTGCTTCTTTGTCACTGTGAAACCCTTCTTTCTCCTCCTTCAAATGCAGCATTTAAAAGGATGCAAAAGTCTAGTCTGTAAGATGTGGCTTGGACTATTTCACTTTCAGATCAGCAATGTATTTTATGGTCTGTTTGCTCTTTCAGCATCCTGAGAGCTACCTGTCATGTTTAAAAAGCGGGGAAATAGCTGTGTAGCATGCTGCAGTTAAATGTAAGTTATGGGAGTTCGCTCAATTTGCTCCAGGTAGATTACACTTTAAGAGTAATGGAGTAAACATCAGTTTATTGTGGGTGCAATGCTTGTATATTACTTTCCAACGGTGATATTTTAATGACCATTTCAGTGTGTTTGCTGGTTTGAGATGACGCATTATCTTTATAAACAGTGAAGGAGAACAGTATAGCATTTTTCAAACAATAGCTGATGTTCCTTAAATATCCAGAAAGAAAGAGAAGGGTTGTGACAGGAGGCAAAAGAGAAGTTTCTGTACTGGGCAGAAGGAACTGAGAACTTGAAGGAAGGGAAAGCAAAAATTTAACTAATGGAGAAGTCTCTGAAAAGGTGTCTCCTTGTAGCTTACACCTCTTTTGAGATGATCATTTGCATGTGGAGACACTAAGTGTAACTATAGTGAGGTGCTGTGTGCCTGAAAAATAAGGCTCAAAGTTAGTTTCTCAGTTGCATGCTTTTTTAAAAACACGAGCAGTTCTTCGGGTGTAGAAGACGAATGCTTCAGCTCTGAGCATCGTGCCTTGCATGGTGCTGTGTTGTGAGTGCTGGTCTGTAGGATTTAGTACAGAAGTAGTGATGGAATGTTGCTTACCACAGATATATTTCTCACACTGTTTCCCAGACTGGATCTGTTTAAGGACCTCTTGTTCAACTTGTTAATGCCTTAATCCTCTTCGCTACTTAGATGCATGCTATGACAGGACTTGGGAGTTCAGCAACCCAGAACAGTACGAGAATTTTTAGCAAGCTGACACATTTGCTTTGCAGAAAGCAAATGATTCTACGAATGACAGAAGAAAATTAAAAGTTTGGAATTAATAAGAAGTTTCCCTTCCTGAAGCTTGCTTAGGGTATGAAAGCACACTTAGGAGACTTAAAAAGGTGTTATGTGCAGGACTTAACTTTGATCTGAGTAAATGCGGAACTACGTTATTATCTGGAAAGGGAACTTGCCAGAGTGAGTTGGAAAGAATGGGAAACTGCACATAGATAGAAATTATTTGAAAGAGATGTTACTTTGAAGCTGTAGTTACCAGCGTTACAGTAGTTGCTGGGAGCATTTGAATTGCTTCGAGATGTCTGTGCACAAAAGGTACTTGAGTGACTGTATAACAAGAGTCCCATGACTACTCCGGGCTGCTAAAAAGTATGGCCTTTCCCTTTTTTGCCCGGAACTGATTATGCTGGCACAACGAGGTGGTGAAAATCATAGCTAAACAAAAATCAGTTTGGATGAAAACTACCAGTTTACTTTGTCGTCTTTTCAGCTGGATTGCTTCTAAAAGCTTAAAAATATTAAGCACCTACTTGATTTTTTAATTTTTAGGTATACTAGAAGTCATCTAAGAGAGAGGATGTGCGTACCAAATTTTGACAGGCTCAGATTCTTGATTTGAATTTTGTCAGTCCTGGTTGCAGAGAAATAACGCTTTCACAAATTGCTATGTCTTGGTTTATTCTTTCATATCACTCATATTTCTGAGAGGTAGACATGAAAGACTAGTATCCTGAAAAGGAAGCCATAGAGAAGATCAGGCGGAGCATGCAGGAAAATGTTTGTGCTGCAGCCTGGAATAGTTCGTGAACTGTCCCAGGTCCCAAATCATTGTGTGTAAGGGTTTGGTTTTTGGAATAGTCCACGGGACGTGATTGTTTTGGAGAATAATACTAGAGGCTAGGTTGTATCTTTCGTTCAAGACATTATTCCATTGTCAGTTGAAATATTGCTGGCCTCTAAAGGAGCAAGCATGCTGTACTGGACCACCATCTGCATAAAGGACAGCACTAGATGCCTTTGCATCAAGTAACCAAAGCTTTGAATTGAAGTGTGACACTTGATCCATCCCTGTAGCTCATGGGAATGCTTTCATCTGGTTGTGCTTCCCATTCCAAGGAATTGTTTTCTGCCTATATTGGTGTGACTTCTGAAAGTTTCTTCTAAGTGGTGAACAATTGTTCATTTAATAGGACCTTGAAATTCTGTTCATGAAAGGACAAGATCACCTAGGAAAAGAAGTCTTAAGTCTGCATGAAAAATCATTCTAGACTGCATATATTTACTCAACTAAACTCCTGTTACATGTTTCCTCCTTCTCGATTCTAAATGAACTTGTGTGAAAAGCAGGCTGTTAGAAGATGTACAGGCTAAAACTGAACTGTCATTCTTCCCGTTGGAATGCGAATTTTTTGTATTCACATCAAGTAATGAGAAATACGTGGTTTCAAGATTCAGAAGATGCTAGAAGTGTAGTCTGCAACTGTTACTGAGAATTTTCTCTTCCATCTTTTTAATGGCTACTCAGTTAATTTTTGAGGGGTGCGGTGCTGAAGACTTCAGGTGCACCTACTACTGGGCCATGTGCTTCCTGTGTACCATCTTTTCTGGGAAGTCATGAGGGGCATCAGATGTGGTGTAAATCACTAACCTGTCCTGGAAGTCAGGGTGGGTGTTGCCACAGTGTGCAGTGCATCTACATCGGGGTGTTCTGCCATAGATAAGGGGTGACTCTGCTTTCTGTGCCAGGTGGGTCCCAGCTTATATGGGATGAACAGCTCCTGTGTGTCAGGGATCCTGCTGATCTGTCAGCTTTGGGAAGATCTAGTGGTGAAATACCACAGGGCAAAGCAACACAAACACTCTGAAGTGGTTTGCTAGAAAAGCACCAAGTGCACTTCCATCTGTGTGCTCTGCCTGTTTGCACTTCTGTGGCCTGGGAGGGTCAAGGCTCTGAAGTCAAGAGCACTGCCTCTGGCCCTACAGCCTCCAGGGCAGGCTGGGCTCCTGTCCTTTGTCCAGGGGTATGGGAGGAGTGTGTGTCAGAAACAGGGAGCAACCCAACCCCTTTTGTTAGGCTGATCTAACTCTGTGGTCACAGAGTTTGAAACTACAAGTCTTGGAATGTAGGTGTAACTATAGCTTTTGTTCTTGTTGTTATGTGGATTAGTGCTGTGATTTCTAAAATACAAATTGTCCAGGCTGTATTCCGGTTTCTCAAAAACAGGATGTATTATTGTTCTCCAAATTATCAGGATTTTTTTTTTCCTCTACATGCTTGGCCTCCTCACAATGAAAGTGTCCCAGGCATTACTGAAGGGGCATCTTCTTTTGAAAGAATTTTAATAGTTTCTCTTCAGGAACTTCTGCACTTCCTTTGACTTTCATTGGTACAACTGCTGTATGGAATGATAGATTAACATTAGCTGAAAGAAAGAAATTGCTTCCTGGGATTAATGACTACTCTTTCTTTGCTATTTTTATAGAGTAGGAGAGCCATGAGGTTCCCATGGAGATTCCCATCTTCACATCTAAAATTGACTTTGTTGTTTGTCAGTGGTTTTTTCAGCGGGATGCTTTGCCAGCTCATAATAGAAAGTAAGCAGTTGGTTGTACAGGGAGAAATATACCTGTGAGAATCTGCTGTGACACTTCCTGTAGATCATATATAGTACTGAACTGGTAAACAGTTTTTTCCAAGTGGTGTTTCTTGATTTTCCCCAAAATGGGAAAAACTGCAGGATAGCAGATATTTGCCATGTTTGAATGGACAGCACTTACATGCCAATCTCAGCATATATGTATATATACTGTTATTAACTATCAGTTTTCAGACTTCTGTTTAGCATCAGACTACAGAATGACAGTTTGTATTTGGCCGTGGCCCCTTGTAATGGAGGACAGCTTTGAATAACCCCAACAACAAAAAACCTACCCTACCTAACTGGAGGATGTTTTAACTTTTTGTTGAAGTGTTTCTTGGCAGGCTCTGTATTGGAAACTTGATTATTGATAGTATATGAAATTGGGATGAACTGTGTTAGAATACACAATGTGAGTGCTGCTGTTCAATATAAGGATGTAGAGATTGAAAATATCTTTTTGTTCATTTTATCATTATTAGAAGTCAGTGGATTCTGGGTGACTATTTTGTAGTACTTTTTTATAGACAGATAAGCTTGGAAAATTGTCTGGCGCTCTATAGCAAAGAATACCTAATGCCTAGTTTAGTTTTTTCCATCTTGCATAAAAAGCATGTGGGACAAGGGGGGAATGGCTTTAAACTGAAAGACAGTATGGTTAAAATTTTGATGTTAGGAAGAAATTCTTTACTGTGAGGGATGTGAGGCACTGGAACAGGTTGCGCAGAAAAATTGTGGATGCCCGATCCCTCTAGTGTTCAAGGCCAGGTTGGATGGGCCTTTGAGCAACCTGGTCTAGTGAAAAGTCTCTCCGCCCATGGCAGGGGCAGTGGAACTGAGTGATCTTTAAGGGCCCTTCCAGTCCAGGCCATTCTATAATTCTATCTTGCTTAAACTTCTGAATTGATGGAATGTTGCTGTATGTGCACTTGACCTAAGAAAAGTGAAATTTTGTAGAACTGGTAATCTGGCTGGAATTCTGGATCGACTGGGTTTGTATCTCTTTCTGGAAAAAAAAAAAATCTTATTGCATGTAGCCTCCTAAAAGGAAAATGGGCAGTTGTACAGTGGGAATACCAGTTATACACATTTGACAGGACTGATTCAAAAGGAACATTTAGTTGGGACAATGAGTCTCTCTGGTCAAGTATCTCCAGCCTCTTGATAGCAAGGAGTACAGTGTGCTTGATCAATTCTCCTAAAATATGTGCGATAATCCAGGGCTGCTGGAAAACTCACTTTTGGTCATGGAATGGAATCGGAGGCCTGACATCTTGCAGCATTTTTGTAATAAAAAGTTATCTTTGTGGAGGGAATTCTATGATGCATTTTTTAATCATCTTTTAAAATGCTCTCTTTCTGACTCAGTTTTGACTTCTATAACAGCTGCAGATTCTGTCCAACGTTCTCACTTGCATTGTAAATATAACTTCAACCGTCTGCAAAAGTTATTTCTGTTAGAATAGCACTCATTTGTACTACAGCTATGCATTTCTCTGAGATGACATAGTTTTTTATACAGATGGAAGTAAACAATGCCAGTTGCTGTAGCAAAATGGGCAATAGAATAGCTGTGAAACATGGTATTTGGCAGATCCCACTGCTTAGATTAATCCATTATTTTTTTAATCTGTTATCTTTTGTCTAGCATTATGTTGAACTTGATGTGAATTGCACCCAACCTCCAAAGCAGCTGAATTTATATAGTGCAGCTGAAATCCAATAGTGAGCAAGTTTGTTTGTTTATTTTAGATGAAAACTGGGATGATGATCAGCTTCTTGGATTTGAACCGTGCAATGAAAACCTTATAACAGGTTGTAACATAATCAATGGGAAATGTGAATGTGACACCATTCGGACCTGTAATAATCCATTTGAATTTCCAAGCCGGGATACTTGTCTGTCAGCCTTAAAAAGGATTGAAGGTAAGCACTTGTCTTCGGTAATTCAGTTAGTAATTTTTTGTGTACGGTTGATGAAAACTAGAGTCTAGTTTAATATGTTTTAGGAGGATTTGTATGGTTTCAGATAGCTGTAGTCTTGTACTGTTCAGAAAACAGGTGTATGTATGTTTTAGAGAGGAAGATAGTACCTCAGTAAGCATGGCGTTCCAAATGTTTAGATTTAAGAATGGAAGAAACTAATACTTTGTGCTTTGTTTGCTTTGATGTTTGCAGATTTTGAAACTCAAAGGTTCTGTTTATAGTTCATGGTAGTTACCTTAGCATATCTTTAGCTGTAAAGCAGCATGGAATACTCTGTTTAGATGTGGTGATGTGACTGAACCATGAATAAATGCAGTGGATTTAAATAATAAAGGCATAGAAAAAGGAGTAGTTATTGATTATACTTGTTTCTTTTATTATATGAATGCATGGATTGTTATTTTATTTAAGTTTACATAATGTAACATTATCTTAATGCTCATATTTTTATATTATTTACATGTTCCTTTGATTAGATTTGCATTAGACCCCATATGTTTATGCTTCTGTATACATTCATGTTCGTTTGGGTTTTTTCTTTTTGTTGCTTATGGCTGAACTGGAAATTAGTTGACTTAAATATATCCCACTGGAATTAGATTTGTATGGTATATTTCTAGTATTGTTTTTAATAGTTGTCAAAGGAGTGATCTTGGATCCTTTTTATGGTGCTGCAATTATTGTTTATTTTCCAAAGTGTTCGAGAACATGCAAAAGTTGATTAGTCATGTGGACCTGCTTAATTATTCTAAACCAGTATTTAAAGTTGTATTGCAAAAGTGAATGCATTCATGAGGCTACTTACTATATTTAAAGTTACTACCTTCGAGTTAAGGAAGCGTGATATGATGTCATCTGTTGTATTTCTTTTGTGATAAGAAAATTGATTTTGAGCTACAGACTTTAAACAAGGAGATCATGTGAGGAACTGCATAAACATACTCGTTCATTGGTCTTGATTTTGCTCACTAAAGTTCTTTGTCTGGGCTTTTTGTGGCTTTTTTTAGCTCTAGGAAGAGCAGAGGCAGAACCTTTGGTCTTTTGTTTGTTGCTCCAGTAGCGTATATGGGTTCTTAAGTAATCTTACTGCTTCTTTTTTAACTTGTGAAGGTGTGACTAAGTCCGTATTAGTTCTGCAGGACTCCATTGGCATGACAATTCATCATGTGGTTAACTCGCTATGAAAATCTGCTGTGGGTTGCCTTTTTGTACTATGCAGCCTAGGAAAAATGGACTTCATCTATGGAGTGGCATAGATAAAGCAGGTGGGTTCTTTGAGCCACTTGCAATCTCGTTTCACCTAGATTTCCATTTAAAAAAAAACGGTATTTTGTACTTAGCCATGTGGAAACAATATTCTACATATAAACTGTTTGGTCTAAGAGCAATGGTCCAGTTATTCTTTCAGAGGTTTAATTTTCTTTTTCTTTTTTAATTTGTTTTCTTGGTTTTACTACCTTGATGAGTGGGGAGAGTGTTCTTCCACAGCCTCAGACTGTAGGGCACCAGTAGAAGTGTTTAGGGCCTGCTGACTTTTTAACCTTTCACAGTTGGGAAGGATAACTGGTGCAAGTGTTGAAACAACAATGGTACCCTTAATTACCAGAAATTTGGCAATTACAGTTTTAGTGTTACAACAGTCCAGCTCTTATTCATAAGAATGTGAATTTGCATTTGTATCCTTAGACTATCAAACTGTACCACTAAGGGATATTGGAAGTTAAATCCCTTTTCATTTCCTAATAAGTGGGCAGAAGTCATAATGTAACTTTGATTTCTGCATTTGACAGATGTAGTCTGTCAAGTCTGCCTACTGGATTTTACACTGAAAATACTTATTCTTTCTTTCTCCAACTAGTGTTGGTGATTGAAAGCTAACTGCTAATGGAGGTTGTTTCTTTAAATACATTAGTTCTTGTTTTGGTAATTAAAACCAAAGTAATGCTTCATCCTGTACCTAAGCTAATGGAAAAGAAGAATAACTTTTTTCCACTACTGCTTGCCACGTCCCTCTTTGCTAAGCAAGCCAAGTCTCTTAGGTAAAATGGAATAGACACTTTTGTGTGTCTGAGCCAGTATTTGCTGTTTGAATAGTTCAGGCTTTCAAAGTTTAATAGTCTGAAAGTGGAATTCATCCATTTGGAAAGTTCACCTGAAACATGGCTTAGATAGTACGCAAACCAGAGGGCTCTCTGAGCATGTTAAAATAGAGAAATCTTTCAGTTTTTTTAAGGCAAGCTAAATCTTAAACTGTAGTGTCATGTAAAAAGGGATGATTCATAAGATCTCTTAAATATGTCAAATTAAGATTTTTCCTGAAATCTAAGGTGCTGATGTATACTTCACTCTTTTGGCTTGTCTATTAAAGATAATAGCAGGAAGATTTGAAACTAGTAATTTAAATCTTTAAATGCTCTATTAGAATCTGTTGCCATGGAAAGTGGGACCAAGTAAGGGTAGTCTAACTTCCCTCTCCTCACCACGCTTTACATGGATAATTAAATACATATTGTGATTAAAAGGATGTAAGTTTGAGCACCTGAATGATAGATACATCATAATCAGAGTTTCAGAAGAAGAAAGGAAAAGCGCCAAATAAGCAGCTAGTTCCATGTGTTTTCTACTTTGAGGATATAACACAATTGAAAATATTTTGTGTTGTTCAATGACGTGTCACTTTGCAAAATGTTTGATATTCATTAACTTTATGTATCATTCATATGTTGATGAACTTCCATAACACAGCTGAGGGAAGGGAAAGTGCCATCCTGCTGAGGGCAAAAATGGATAAGGTAGCTGGGTAGCTTTCCTTCTAATTATGAAAGTAATTGGATAGGAGGAAGGTCCTTCCTATCAAGTGAGTTTATTTTTTTAATGACAATATTGTTGTTAAAAGCACAGCTGAAATAGATTTATAATTTTACAGAATATGTGACAAATTGAAACCTAGAAAATTAGTATAGCTCACTTTCTTTTCTTGGAATTTGTGTTGTTTCCTTGAAAGAAGGAAGGGTGCAGTTAGTCTACCCCAACCATACCAAGTGTGCATGCGTCCATTCACAGGAAGTGCTGGGGCTAATGCATAGCAATACCTCTGTCAACCTGCACAGCTCACTGAAGGCCTGGAGCTAAGGAATCTGTTCTGTAAATATAGCCTGTTCAAATAACGACGAGTGAGCTGAAATCTGGAATCCCATTTCCAGATCTGAACGTGCTCAGGGATTAGGGATTTTGCATGTACTTCATTTTTTTTCCCTTTCAAAGAGCCTTTCCAATCATCTTCCTTTATCTAGTTTATCTTATTCTTAAGCTTTTCAGGCTCTGTGGTCTTCCCTTCTGGGCTTGATGTCAGTTCTAGCTTGCTAACTTTGGGTTAGCAGAGTATTCTCTTGTTAAAAGAGAATACTCGGAACATTCTCTTGTTAGCGTCATATAGGATCTTTCTCTTCCTGTTTGCTTGTGTCTGCCTTCCTGGGCTCCTCGTGTTTCATTCCACCTTTACCTTTCACTGTCTCCTTTTCTTGCTTTCTTTGCCTACCTATTGCATTCTGTTTGCACCCCAGTTCACTTAAAGCAACTTTTTCTGTCCGTCCTTCCAGAAATCAGCTCCATGAGTTCTAACATCACATTGTTTAGATGTTATTGATAGGGCCTAAAGCCATGTTCTTTATTTTGTCTCTCCGAGTCTTGCCATGTTCTGGGGTAGCCTGTAATGAGAAGAGTTTTTTCAATCTCTACTCAAATGTATGCAACCTCTGTAGGGGTGCTGATGTTTATTTGCAAGAAAATACGGCAAGGCTAAGTGGAGTCTCAGTAATATAGGCACCACCAGCAGTTGTTGTCCCCAGCCCTTGCCCTTGTTTTCCTGGGAAACAGTAGGATTAGATATATTTGAAAGGATTGATTTTGTCATAGAGCTTGGCAGCTAACTTCTAATTTTCCTATATACATGCTGCAAGTGTTCAGAGAGTTGTTCCTTCAGTAGAGTAGCATATACCATAAAGCATATTTATGCTTTGGAGGTCTTTCCCAACTCTGTTACCAGGCTTGAAGTGCCTGTTTAAAGTGCTTTTGATCATTGTCTTGATGAGTGCCTGCTCTAATACGGTTCAGGAAATCCTGTGTTCCTGAGCTTGGAAAGCTTGTTTCTATTCAGGATACTGCTAATGATGACAGCTTGGTTGAACTTGGACTTCTGGAGTGGACTGGGAAAAATATGGCCAGAGGGTGGAAAGTGATGAGATGCCTTCTGTCTGCTGAGCCACAGTAACAGGAGGGAGTCTAAAAAGCTGCCTCTATGCATTCTTGCAGTCATGATCTGTAAAGAATTAGCTGCAGATGGTACAGAAGAGTCAGTCAGTTCTTCAGTTGTGTGAGATACTGAGGATTGACAGTGAGGGAAGAAAAAGATGAAGTAATTTTTTTTCATCGAGATAAATTTGTAGGGCATTGATAGGTAGTAGCATTGAAAACTTGTAATGTAGTGTCAGTACAGTTAGCTTAGAATCTAGTTTCAAAGTCTGTGTTCTGTTTCTGGGATCTTCTGCTTTCTTTCCCTCTGTGCCTGACTCTGGCACCAATTCAGATAGCCCAGCAGAGCTTTAAAGAACAGGAGCCTGAGGATGTTCTTGAGCCTGCTCCTCCTCTTCTATCAGAGCACACCAGGATCTGTGCTCTCATGAACTGCTTCTTCAGAGGCACCAGCAGGTCTTTGGAATGATAGCTCACTTCTTAGGAGTTCCCAGCTAAAACAGCAAACCTCCTCTTCCCTCTGGGAAGTGAGGGGAAAGTTATGGGTCACCAGGGGAAAAGCTGTGGGTCAGAGGCATTCAGTCTTTCACTAGGTGGGTTGTACTTAAGGTTGGATTCTCTTCAACTAGATTTACTAAAAACTCCAGTCTGCAGATTCTTTGAAAGATAATTACCACGTACTGATAAAACAGTCTATTCCAGAGAGAGGGTAAGTGCCATCTCATAGTGTTGATGGTGGTTTTGTCTAATAGGTTCTCTCAGTGTACACTTGAGCTCTCAGGGGAAGCAAGTGAACTTTATCAGTTGTACTCTACCAAAACCATAAGCATTTTTTGTGTCAAAGTTAAACCCAGTTTTTATTCAGAATAAATGTGAAGGATAAAACTTGTACCTTTTTTTGATGAAAGATGTGATTAATGCTCTAGGTAAACAAACACCCTTCACTTTCATCTCTGTCCACATGTAAAACCTGCTGCTGATACTAAGTTATTGAAACTGGTATTTTAAGAGTTGCTTCTTGGTTAACTGGCTTGCAGCTTTCTGAACTATTCACTGCTGTCCTTCATAGGTGAAAAGAAAAGGCATTTTAAGTTGCTGGTATCTACTAAGCTGGTTTATTGCAACACACTCCTTGCATTCCATTATTTTTTACATGTAACTGAATAACTTTATGCTGACAAATGTTGCAATACCTGTTAGACCAGTCCTAGAATAACAAATATGAGAAGGTAATTTTATTCTGAATGCTTGTTTGGCTGTTGTTAAGTCTGATTTTGTGTTAAACTTCACTTGTGTGGTCTTAATGGCTGTATTGAAAAACTAGAATAGAATAGATCCAGCTCTATGCTGATTTATCAAGCAAGGAGGAGTGTGAAATACTTTCACATGTGCTTAATCTGATATGCTTTCCATTCCCCTTGCACAACAATTAACGTATGTTTTTTGTTCAAATAACTGAACTTTGAAGGTTGGCATGTATTTGCAATAAGGAATGCAGTTGTGGCAAAGATCCAGATTTCACCCTTGAACATGCTTGTGGGAGCCAAGTCAGTGTGTTTGAAGGCAAAATTTCACATGAAACATAGAGGAAAACAGCAGTTTTTTCTGAATGCATAGAGAGAGAAGGAAAAAACATTTGATATGGAACCAATATAGATTAGGATTACTAATACAAATTTAAATATGCAAAGAAAATTTTCCAAAAACAGAATGGGAAGAGGACTCGATCATTAACTGACGAGAGAGTTTTGTGGCACTTGTACAACTGACAGTCCAGTTGCTTTCACAGTGTGACAGCACAGTCTTAAATTTGCAGGACTTGTCACTTTTCTGACTCTAGTTCCTCAGAGGACCATTCCCTGATCAAGGAAGTATGATTTTTTTTCTAATGTATTTGCTCTTTTAGCATGTCCTATTTTTTTAAGATGAGTTGTCATACAGACAACATCTGTGCCATGAAATTTCAAGCTAAACGGAGGAAAACCTTGTAGAAGTTTCAGAAAGAAATCAAAAGGGAAAACTGACTTTGATATTTCTCTGTTGATGTGGCTGGATACCTAATTTTAGGCTTAATTAGTTTATGAATAATGCAGTTCGTGTTAGTGGGGGAAAGCTACATTGCAGGAGGGATGATTGAATAAAGAACACAAAACTGAGCAGCTGTTAAAAAAACCTAAAGTTTTAGCATCACAAAGATTACTTGCAATTATAACTAATGTCGTATCTTCTATAGTTTTCCTTGCCATTTTATGGAGATGTGTGGTGTTTTTACTGTGTAGTAACAACTTTTTGCCTTGCTGTGCTGCACTTGCTGCTGTACAGATGCCATGCCTGCCTTTCCTCCTTCTACATCTAAATCCTTGAGTATATAATGCTTATGGAGAGGGTACTGGATCTTCAATTTGTGACACATCAATTTCCTTCAGACTTGCAGTTTTGAGATTGCTGTGGACAGAAGTGTAACCTTAACTGTAGTCCCTGGGATAGGACTCTGTGACAAATGCCTTCTACAAAGCTAGCAGTCAGATGTGGATGGTCAAAGCAGGGTCGTTCCTAGAGACAAAGGAGCATTCTTCTTGCCTTTTTCTGTTTCAAATGCTTACCTGCATTCATCTGAAATTGAATACGAGACTGTCCCTCGAGTCTCTGTGAGGGCAGGAAAAGAACAGGGCAGGTATCTTACAGCTGGTAAGAGCTTGTTCTTGATATGTTTAGTGGTTTCCAAATGCTTTTTTTCCATGTTGGCAAGTGGTCTGTGCTGAAGTATGTCCACTTTAACTGTAGTGGCAAGTTACAGGTTTTAATTAATGTTTGACCTTCTGTTCAAGTTGAGGAAGAAAGTGAAAATGGAGCAGCTGACTTTCAGCAGAACGGTTCCAGGTGCAGTGTTGATTTTAAGGATCAACAGTTATCTACACATGACAGAAGAGACGTGAGCAAAGATCTCGAATTGAATGATGTGTAAACATTAGGTTAATGTTACATAGTTGCAGGAAGCTATATTCCTGTGGCTGGGTCACAGGTCTTGTTTTGACAGGGCAAGTCTTGTTTGGATATATGCGGTATTGGTGCTGACAGAGATAACTGAGTGTGGAATGAATGTATCCAGGGATAGTTCTATCAATGACATACTGGTCAATATGATAATTTAAGTATGATGGTTATGTCTCTACAAATAATGAGGAGTTTGTTGTAAAATAAAGTTCATTTGTTTGTTTTTCATCACCTCCCGTGATTTTACACTTGTCTCCTTAAATGAATACCATTATTTGTGATTCTGACAAGCTATTTTAGGTGGCAAGCTATTTTAACTCTTTGTTGCAAATTTAGACCTTGAAGTTGTTATGGTGGTGTTGTTTTCTAAATAGAACAAACTAAGAAGCTTCCACATCATCAGACTAATTTTTCTTTGCAATAGAATTGAGCATTGCCAGCGAAGTGTTTGTCTCAAAGGTGGATGGATGGATACTAGAAGCAAAGCAAGATCCTGTGAACCAGTTGGGTTTTAGAGAAACTTTGGTGAAGTTGAATAATCCTCTTCTGAGAATTAGAGGTGCGAGAGGAAAGGAGCAAAAGAGTAGTGTTTCTGGAAAACTTCCATTAGCTGTACTTCAGAATAGGCTGCAGATAAGGTGCTTAGTAAGCTTGGTTTGCCCTGGCAACTTCTAAGTAGTGTGTAAGGATAATCATATAGCTCTTCCAACAGTACCCTTTTCAAGATGCATGAAAATTTAACTCAGTCCAACTTAAACATTATGAAAATATGTATGAGCCCATTCATCTGTATGCACTACTAGAAGATTGAACACTGCTTCCTCCCCACATACTAAAGCACTTTCTAATTAACACAGTAATAAAAGATGTCCCTATAAAATAATTTGCAAATGTAAAGCTTTTGCTCTGTTAGAAAGCAAAATTGTTAATATTTGAAATGGAGTTGTGATATTGGTGTGATAAGAAAACAAAATTATTTCTCAGCCGAATATGTGTTTGATTAGTTATTTNAAATTTTTTTTTTTAAGTTTTTTTTTTTTTTTTTTTTTTTTTTTTTTTTTTAATTTTAACAATACTCTATGTTCTGCACATTAACTAATATAGTATGGGACCTGACACGCTCTTCACTGTTGGCTTTTCTATGCTGGTAAATGCAGGGGAGTTTTAATGGTTGGTCAAGCTTTTGGGATCAGGCTGAGCTTCTGTCCCCATTGCCTTCTACCCAAGGCTCCGCGCAGGACTGTTGCGAGCAGTGGTGCTGGTGAGCAGGGAAGGAGTTTCTAGTTTGCTTCCACATGCAGCAAAAGTGCATCAAAGACTTCAATGTAATAACCTCTGGGAAATAATACTGTAAGTAGAATATTATATTGGATCTATCATGGGGTTGTGTGTTGAGCACTCCACCACTTGTTTCATTGGTTGGTCTGGTTTAGTGCGTGTTGTGAATCATTTCAACTGGAAGACTTGGTCTGCTTCTCCTCCTCTTCCTTTATCCCAGTTGTTGTTATCTACTTCCAACAAACTTGGGAGTGGGATGTTTGGTCTGAGAACGTTTTTCTTTCTTAAAAGGAAAATTTGCCAATTCTGTGTCAAGTGAATATCTCATCACATCTTTCTGGGAGCCACCTCTCTTGGTAATTGCCCTTTTGTTATTAATAGGTGTGAATGTTTATCTGATGGAGGTATGCCTTTGGAGAAGAGCATTACTGTTATAGCAATTAAAAAAATCACATCTGAATCCCTCTTAGATATGTGGCTAACTACTTCTCATCTTCCCAAGGGGTTGGATGGAATTTTTTTTTCAGGTGACTTTGTGTTACTAAGCTATCTTTTCCAAGTTATCAGACCATACTAATTTAGTAACATTAAATCTGGCTGGATGCTATGTGACAAATCCATAGTCTACCTTTCCCTTTTAAAAAACCAGGAGTGGGGAGGGGGGGAAGATGTGCAAAACCATTTCAGGTTTTCCTGTAGCCATGACTGCTTCAGTCTCTTATTAGCTGTAATCTGTCTCTGACAGTATGATCTAATGATCTAGGAAGTTTTATTCTGAGCCTATTCCTTCTGTTTGTCCTTTACTCTGCCCTTTTAGGTTCGTTATGGTTAAGTGTTCCTTGATTGCGCACCCTCTTGATGTCCAGGAAAAAACCCTGCATAAAACTTACAAGAGAAATAAATTCCTCTTACAAAGACATTAAAGATTTTCCTCATCCTATCCCAGGGTGTTGTCCCTGGGTACAGCTGACAGTCTAAGCAAACATCCAAATGTTTATTTAAGAGTATGGAAACTACTTAATTGTAAACAGGCTTTTCAGGACTCAGTTCCACCTTTCCTGGTGACAATGCAGTGAGATGGTACTCTGGCCACTATCCTTAGGTGCTGGTCCTGAGAGTAGGTGGTATGTGTGTGCCCTTTATGGATACTTAAAAATAAAATACAATACCTGCTTTCCAAATACGGGGGCATCTGTCCATCACTGTCAGTATATTTTGGGCATATGTTTGCATTTGTAGTTACTGATAAAGGATTCATCTACACAGATACTTGGGGAGAGGGTGGGTGTCTTATATGTGAAGCCTGGTCTTGAGGTTGAATGGCTTTCTCAAAAGAAAACCCAACCAAAGGCATTCTTAGCCCTAGTGCTGATGAAAAATAGCTCTTCCCCTCCTGAATTCTTGCATATGTTCTCTTCCCTGTTGTTCTGGATTCCCTCAAGTGTTCTGTGTTCAAAGTATTTTTTACATTCTTGCTGTTCAAATCCAAGAAAACTTCCTTCCTCATTCATCAAGTAACTCATATGATGTACATTAAATAGCTTGTCTATAATCAGATGTTGTGTAAAGTCTGTCTTTCTGTCCAGAAGAGGTAAAGGTTTCAATAACTCTCAGGTTCAGTTAGGAAGAGAAAAATGGTACTTTTGTATGATTTAGAGACATGTAAAAATTGTTGTGATAATGACAAACCAATCTACATAATTTAAGGTGCTAGAACTGAAATGACCTTGTCAGGTACATATGCCAAAATCACAGCTTCTATAAATGACTGCAGTAATAATGTTAAATGTTAAACATGTTTGACACTAGCATATAACTTTAGAAGGACAAGGAAAACACTCTCTTGATTTAAAAGAACCCAATCATAAATCCCCCCAAAACACCAAACTGGAAACTCAAATCTGTTTTTGACCCCTGGTTAGGAGGTGCAGTCATACAGCAGCAGAGGAAATGCCTGACATTATAGCCACATGAGCTGGGGCTTCCAGCCCTTTTGGCACACTTAGACATGTAGGTCTGATGTCTTCTCAGTTGTCACTGCAGGCTTCCTGCAGAAGTGAATAGGGAATAAAGTAATGCCGAAAGCAACATGTTTCGTCCTTCTGCTTTGGGTTTTTCTGCAATATGTATTCGTTGCATTGTGGGAGTTTGGAATACAAGTTCCTAAAGTTCATTTTTGGAAGTCAGGATAGAACACTAGTATAAAGATTTTACAACTTGAGTAAAAGTAGTATCTTTTTTAAAACTAATCTGGATGCTTCTGAAGAAAATGACTTCAAACATCAAAAATCTTTCAATAATGTTACTGATATACCATGCTAGAATGATGGATAGAAAACAGGATGTAAAATTAGTTTGTTAAACAAAGTTTTCTAATTATTGTGCTGCTGTAGTTTGTGGGCAGTGTGGGGATTCCTTGCCTGAGTAGATCACACATGACAGAAAATTAAAATAGCAGTCTTGATCCTGTTGCTTTTCAGAAGTCTTGCACTTTGTATTACCATATCAGCTGTAGAGTTAGTGTATACTTTAGTCTGTGACATCATTCTGGGCATCCAGTCCTTACTATGTGCAAGTCACTCCTTTCAACTTCCAGCTTGCAAAAACTGGATACCTTCTGCTGGGGCTTTGATGACCTACAGCATAGACATACTGGGCTGAAGGACAAATACCTTGAGCCTGGAACTCGCCTGCTAAAGCTGGAGAGCTGTTGGGAGTTAAATGCTGTCAGTTTCCTTGAACTGGATCCATCCTTGAACAAGATGCTGGAAGCTGCCAAGTTATGAGCAAGAAGAGCAGAGTAAGGCGGGACTCCATATCCCAGCTTTACTAGAAACTGAAAACTCCAAGTGAGACAAGAAAGATCAAACTGCACTATGGAGGGGGTGAGTGGGTGTGGAGGAAGAGGCTGGGGTGGGAGATGGTGCCGGGAGGATGGTGAGGGAATGAAAACAGAAAGAAGTACTGATCTGTTTTTTCCCAGACATCTCCTGCTGTTGGAGAGTTAAAATTCTTAGTGGTTCAGCAGAAAATTGTTTCCTTTATCAACATGTAAAGTGTGCTAATTTAGAATTTTTTAATTGTTGCATAAAGTTATTCTAACTTTGGCAAGATTTTGGTTTTTAAAGGTGTTTTTGCTTAGTATATTTCAAAACTCTGTAGCATGTTACTGAGATTTCCCAAACCAGGTCTGTAGGAGTTAGCATCATATAAAGGGATGGTACACATTTGTACTGCCTTGAAACAGCTTTCTATCTCCTTTGCCATTCTGTTTGAGCAAGCTGTTTATTGAAATGAAGGATAAATAAGGACTCTGGCTAACCTCTAATTAACAATCCCATATGAAGATTGTTATAAGGGGCTGAGGTTTACTACTGCTGTATTCTGCAGTTTGTTTAGGTTGCAGGTGAGTTTTTACAGAGCTTTTCAGTACTAATGTGAAGTGAGACTAAGTGAAAGCTGAGATAAAACTATATCTTCACAATAATACATCCCTAACTTCTTTTGAGTGACACTGTAATACTTCAGAAATGTGAGTAGCTCTCTTACATACAGAGCAGTGTGAGTGCTCACTGTAAGAAAGCCTTATGCTTTCTGTGAGCCACCATTGGTTTGGTTCAGGAGGCTGCAGACAGAAGCTGTGTCCAACTTCTACTCAGTCCTGCATTTGTGAAGCATTGCTTTGTCAATGCATTTATTCCAACAATCTCCGTTTCCCTTCTCAATCCTAGGGACTATTGCTGTGTTGCGTACTAGCTCATTGTCAAGGGAAAGAGCTTTGCTTTCTAGCAGAAGTCTGGTCTCTCTTTATAGCAGCAATCCATAAAACTCATCACTGTGTGGTCAAACATAGTTTCACAGCAAGACACATCTGGACCTCTTTTCATCACTGTGGTAGTTGTTGCTT
The DNA here is from genome assembly GCA_013390005.1 of Calyptomena viridis. Lineage (NCBI taxonomy): Eukaryota > Metazoa > Chordata > Aves > Passeriformes > Eurylaimidae > Calyptomena > Calyptomena viridis. The sequence continues at coordinate 72,797 of WEIV01013038.1, read as the reverse complement.
GATACTTTACACAACTGAAATTCAGATCTGTGGAATATGGAGCAAGAAATGATACTTGCTGAAACCTCTTATTTTCTCATAAAACTCCAGCAGAGATCTGTGAATCATTGCTACATCTTCAGGATTGGCTCACCTGTGAATCTCCTGTGGCAGAATTTCCTCTTTTTTGTGTCTTCTTCCCCATTTCTTAGGGGGAAAGTTGTCATAGGCTACAGCTAAGGAACTTTCTGGGGAGTGTAGGGATTGCTACGGAGTTGGAGGAAAAACTGAGAAGGCAAAGGAAGAATGTCAAAAGGATAAGGTTGACAGCTGTATCACACTTGTGACCTTGCCTATGTGTAGGGGTTGGGGGTTTTTTTGTCCTAATGGTTTTGTAGTTTGATAGGCCTTTTTGTTTTGTTNTTTTTTTTTCTTACGTGTTGGTTGAATAAATAGGTTTTTTTTCCCTTTTCACTTTCCTTTGAGGAAATATTTCTTTCCCTGTACCCAGTGGGAGAGGGTGATTGCGGCCTGTTTTTATCAGAGAATATTTATCTGAATATATTTGTTCCAAACCGGGACAGTTACAAAAGTTGACAAATAGGAGCTGAAACCTAAAGCATCTATCAGGGTATAGCCTAGTAAGAATATGAGATCACTTTAAATTTCTTTGTCAATGCTTCCACACGGGAAGTATATCTGTCTTATATGAAAAAGAATTGTTTGTTACCTGGCTATGTCTGTGTGAGGCGTGTTCTCTGAATGTGCCTTTGATAAGCTTTTTTTCTTAAAAATAAATAAAAAAGCAGTGAGCTGCTCTGTGCTTTGTAGTCCAATGGTTTTGACCCATCCTGACTAAGTTGAATGAATTGATATTTCCTTTTTCATCTGTGTTTTGTGTAAACAAAGACTGACCTAGTTTAGGCATTAAAATGCTTCTGGCTTTGAATCCCAAGTGGAAAAGGGGGCTTTTGAGTTTATGGCCTGGCAAAAAGGGGAGTTTCTGCTAGCTGCTTGCCTTAAGGAGTTCATGCCTCTATGCTCCTCTGTGTCCCCTGTCCCTGGTGCCTTGACATGACTTGCTGTGTGTCCATGCTGTGAACTAGGCAGGGGAATCCTTTAGGTTGTTGGAGCCAGCAAAGATTCTTTATTGACAAACTGCAATGCAGTTGGTGGTGTGATGAAATGAGGCTTTTATCATTATGCTGCTTTTGTCTCTTGGTTTCTGCCTTTCTGTTTCCTGCCCATGACTACTTTTGAGATTTACCAGATTTGAGCAGTTTCAACAAATGGATAAGGACTTCAAAGACATAATTGTGCAAGCACTGCAAGTGGGCAAGCGACTATGAGAGACTATACAGCATGAAATCAACATCAGTATTAGGCCACAGAGAACCTGTGGGAGTTGGAGGACTGATGAGGAGAAATATGCTATGACTGCTTGAACAACTAGAAAACCTTCAATTGAAACTCTCATCATCTTGAGTGCTACAGAATGCAATTCTCAAATGAAGATGGAGGGAACCAGGCTTAGTAATTTCGGTGCTAGTGAAACTGTGTGTTCTCTATTCTGTTCTGTGCTGTCGAATGCTTCCAGTTTAAAAAAAAAAGTAATAATATGGTAATTAGAGGCTCTAGATGCCACTAGGTGGCAGAACTCTTGCATCTATTCTGCTGATCACTTTCTGTGTGTTGATTTTTCATCTGAATATATTGAAAATACTTTTCAGGTGTAGTGTAAGAGATACTTACATGCTATCCTAATTTGGCTCATATTGGCTGTTGTGAGAAACGTGAAGGGCTTGCAATCCCCTCTGTCCTTTCTTGTTCAGACTGCTACCCTTTCTGAAAAGCCTGTTACTCGAAGCAGTTGCTTGCATTTGGAGGTCAACACAACTCTTTCCTTTCTTTGTTTCTTGGTTCTATTAGATGAGAAATCGGGAGACAACAAAGTGACGTTTGAGGGGAATGCATTGTAAGGAATACAGTGACAGGAGCATGGAGATGGTGAATGGTTTAGTCTATGGTAGAAGGTATGATTTTTAAGTGTTGGAAGCTTGGTGTTTTGGAGTTACTCGTTTATGTTAGTAATATGCTTGTAGTTGAATAGTTACCAGCTGGAAACAAATGTATCTTGAAGAATGCCAGTTAATGATTATCTTGAATAAAGTTCCTCTTCTTAGTGCTAGTCTTTGATTGCAATGTGCTTGTCATCCACTCAGTGTGGGAGATTATTTTAGCTTCATTTTGTTGCTGTTTTGACTTACAGAGCAGCTGGGGTGGTGGCTGAGAACAGTCCAAGAATAGGGTCATTGCCTGTCTGTATTTATTAGTAGAGGGCTATGTAGGTTGTGGGTGTGGGGACATGATAAATTCTGTAATTTAAATTATGTATGTTTGCATGTACACTGGGATACAGTGTGACCGAAGCAGGAGACATCCATGTCCTTATAATCTACTTTATAAGTATGGCATTTCTTTTAATTAAGACCTCTATGAATGGATGCTTAGTAATGACTCTAATAAATACTGAATGACTAATCTAAAAGCAGTACAGGTTTGTTTCTTTTTTTTTTTGGTACTGGATTTTAGAAACGTCTTCTAGATATTTCAATTTGGAGTATTAAAAGTGAAGCGTTAGACTTCAAAGCAACTTGATTAGGGTTTTCAAAAGGTGTTAGAATCACTTCCCAGAGTGTGACACCTACTCTTAATTTTGTGTACAGTTGATGCTGCACTGCATGAGGGCAGATGAATACAGATATTTCTGATCAGCTATAAAGAAATACGATGAATACCAGCTTATTCCATTTGTTGGGTAAATATTGGTTAGTTCATAACTTTATTTCACTCTTCTGAAATAATTACATGAATGAGAACAGCCTTTTGAATGTAGTGTCTTGGAGGAATTGTACAGGTCTCTTATTTCTTAGCAAGTCCAATTAGAAGTTCATATGCAAAGAGCTTTTTCCTACTTCAATTTTGGTTTAGTGCCACAGTCAGCTGTGCACAACCTTCTTTTTTCTTCACCTGTCTAGTACCTCTACTGTACCTACTCCTAACTATCACTTCCCCAGCTACTCTGCATCAAATCAATCCTCTTCCGATGGTCTTCCTGGGCATGTCCATACCTCATTCCTTCCCTCATCCTCCGTGGATCCGCTCTAAACAGCTGATCAGAAAATGCAAATGCTGTTGCAGTCACTGTTGAGCTCTGCAGTACCACTTGGGCGATGTGATAGGGATGTTTGGGAACTTGTGGTCTTGGTGGTGCTAAATGTAAGTCTCATTCTAGTCTGGACAGGGTTGGTTTGATTTTGATTTTGTTCTGTTAGATGGTTTTGTGGGTTTTGGATTTGAGGGTTTTTTTAAGGAAGAGTTTTTTAGGCTGCCAGATAGAGGCACCATGACCTTCCTTGAAAAGGCCTCTACCGATCTTGTCTGAAGCTAGTTGGTCTTTACCATTACTTTAAAATTGCTAGTGTTTGACTGAAGAGTCTTTGTGAAATGTGGATGGCAACATTAAAGGAAGTACTGTGAAGGAGAAAAAATCAGCCAAAAAACAGAGTAGTTTTCGTGAAGGTGGCAGTTTGGCTCTAGGTTTGTTTATCATAGAAAGGTAAGTTGAAACAACCACCCCAAATACCAAAAAGTCATCTGGTTTTAATTTAAATGTATTTTTTAAAATACACTATGCTGACAGAAATGCCTGAAGCATCTTGGTGTTAAGAATTGTGTATAGTTTCTGTCTTGTGTCTTCTTAATGTCATCAGCTCTGTTTAATTGCTGCCTATGAACTAATGCCACAGAGATCATTCAACAGGCTTTATTTGTGGTGTAAAAGCTATGGGTATTTATGCATAATATGCTTTCAGTTCCTCACCTCAAGTTATTATTTTCCTATGTCATGCAGTATTTTGAAGATGATATTTCTTGACAGTTTGAGGTTGGTTTTTATAAAGTTCGGTTTTTTTTAACTTAGAACTTAACATTTCTTTAAAAATTGTGCATAGAAAGCCATCTTTCTTTTAGGAAGAAATTTGTTGACTCTGCTTTCCTGTGCCATATTGAAAACATCTGATTGTTAGACTGTGGCAACTCGAGAGCTCCAACACGTGAGATCTGTGTGAATTACTACTGTAATTTCAGACAGTATAAGCATAGCATACTAAACTGGTGATGAAAGTGAGCTTGTACTGAGTAGATGAGCAGTGATGCCTGGATATAACATCCCAATTTTGTTGACAGTTTGGAAGTGATAGTTGTTTCTGATGAAGCTATTGCCGCGAGGTAGAAAATAAACTTTTAAAGCAAGCTTTGGCAGACTTCAGATGCTGAAGACTTCAGCATGGGTGAAGGGTACTACTGAAAAAAAAAAAGCATACACTGAAATACTACAATTCTAAAGATAACTGTGAAGTATGTATTAAGAACAGCACTACTAAAGATAAAGGTGTGTTTCAGTCCTGTTGATGAGACGATGATTCATACTGAAGAGATGCTCCCCTTTGTGGCAGAGGTCTTGCATGGGGTCCTGATGGGGTTTTGTCTGTTTAGAGAGGGAGGAGCTGGAAATACACCATGAAGGAAAATACCAGCCTTTTGTTATATTAGACCTTGTTTTGTAGTATGTGAAACACTGTGTGATGTCTGCCTGTGGGATTGGGTGACAGGCTTGTGCGAAAATGGATTTGGCTCTAGAACACTGTTTTGTCACCATGTACACGGTTATACTGAGGCTCTATGAGTACAGTGAGCTTTATTTAGAAATTGCTGAAATCCATGATGATTCTTTAGTCTTTCTGAAACAAGATGGAGAGAAGATAGTGCTAGTTTGTATGTCCAGATTATGGCTGTGGCTCAAATGGGTTTTCTGCCAGCTTCTGTGTGAAGAAATTTGTTTTCATCATTGCAGTTCTTTTTCCATTTCACAGTAGCCATAACTGCTGACTGGGATGTAAGTGTTTTAATTCTGCAGTGTAGCTTGATGTGAGATATTTCTGCTTATTTATCAGAATGTGTTTGGGGAGCGATGCATTGGTCTTGTGTGTCTTGTTCCCCCTTAAGGACTCAGGGACCCTGGGTTGTTGGTTTCAGAGTGCCTGGCCAAAAAGGTAGGCAGTAGAGTTCCCTAGGGTCTTCACACTGGATTAAGTGAATTAAATTTGGATTGTGCAGCCAGTGGTTCTTACCAGCTCCAGCATGATCCTTTTTAGCAGGTGGATTAAGTCAATCAGCTCTGCAGTCCCTGGCTTCCATCAGTCTTGAGCCTGTGGATTCGTTGGCACTGGAGAAGGTAAGTCCCTTAAAAGGGAATTTTCTTTGGAATAAAATCCCCTCGTGAAGCCCAGCACCACTTTCAGTTAGTTTTTGAGGAAGTAACTGTAAGAGTTAGTGCTGTGTATTTATTTAGAGCTTTGTCACTAACACTGCATGTGCCAGGTTATCATAACTTGGATCATAACTCTTGCAGAGAAGTATTTTCTCAGCATGACTTCTTGAGGTTAGCGAGGTTCTGCTGGATCCAAAGGGATTACAGAGTGCTCAAGAGTGGTACTGTGGCTCTTCCTCCTGTGACTCTGCCATGCTCTGTTTGGCCAGGGAGGGAAACAAATAACAAGCTGCCGTTACTGGCTCTGAGCGTCTGCAGAAACTACAGTTTCTCACTCATCTCACTTGGCAGTAGTGGGGCTGGAGCTGATATGAAGAACTGTGCAAGAACAAATGAGCCAAGCAAGAACCATGCCTTTCAAATGTTTTGAGACACTCTTCTTGTATGTATGAAGGTATTGACCTCCTCTCCAGAAAGCGATGGTAGAATTTCTCTCATGTAATAAGTGGTTGTTGCCTTCACTGCCCCATTAAGACTTAGCAGCAGGAATGTTAAATGTGCAGGTGTTTTATTTGTGAAAACATGAAGTATCTCTGTTATAGTCAGGTCATACAGATTTCTTTCTGTTGTTTAAAAGTTCATAAATGGACTATGGTTCTTAATGTCCAAAAATGATGACATGATAGAGACTTCCACTGTCCGTTGCTTTAGAATATTAACTAGATATTTACAATTCTTACAGTTATACAGTGAATGTTGTATTGGAGTGGAAGGAAAGATGGCCAGTATCTTAGTCAACTTACTCACGTGCTCCCACTACAGGTCTTAGTCACATAGGAATTCAAATGCATTTCAGTTTTTGATTCTTAATCTACAGAACTTGAAATTACAGTTAAAAAGAGGGAAGAGCATTGAGAAAATAATGATGGATCAAGAATCTAAAAATTGGGGAAGAGGGATAAGTGTGAAAAAACTGTTCCTGACTTGCTTTCTAGACATTCACAATAAGAGATTTTGGGTTTCCTATGGCACACAGCTTTGAAGCTTCTCTGCAGAGGATACTGAATTTTTGTCTTGCCATATTTTCAGCCTTTTTTGCCTGGAAATCAGGTGCTGAATCATGAGCAAGTGTTCACTGGAAATTAAGATATTGGTGCACTGTAGTTTTCACTACTGAAGCTTCTGTTGTAGCAAAAGAGTTGTTATCCATGTTACCTTGTAGGTAGCTTCATTTGTAAAATTCTTCTTGTTTAGTCAAGAAACACGATGGTAACTGAATCTTCTCTAGTTTTCCTGTTCAGTTTATCTATTACAGTTTTCTACCTGTAGTCACTTTCTTTTACATACTAACATTTGTGTTGACTTTTTCTCAGCCAGTTGAGCTGCTTTATATTTTTACATTTCCCTTAATTCACTTCAAGAGTTAACATTTTAGGAAGAAGTTCATAGTTTTTGATAATAAATTCCTCTCCTAGTCAAGACATTTGCTTTGTTCTGTGCTGTATTCTGCCAGAAACTAGATGGAGACTAAACTGCCTTAACTCCCAGTACTTTGCTCTTTCATAGTTATGTTTAGATGCTCTAGTATTATGCAGCGTGCCTATCTGCCAGTTAGATTTCATTTGAAAAAAAGTCAATTACCTTTATTTTAAGTTCCAAGTTATAGAAGAAACAGTTTGCTTTTCCAAGTCAGCAGACCTATAATGAATACAATGAAAATCAAATGCTCAAAGAGCTTCCTAACATTTAAATATGGTGGAAATTTCATGAGTTGCAGTCTTCAGCTCAGAAGCAACCTTGTTCTCGTGCTTTTGCAGCATGCTTGTCCTTTTAACATGAAGTCGAGTAACAAATGGAAGTATTCAAAACTGACTCCTTACTAGTTCTTTTTAATTCTTGTGTGCAACATTTCATCGTTAAGATTTAATTTTTGGATTTTGGAAATAACTTTATTAATAATTGTGACAGACTGCAGAGTACATTAGCTTTTCTAGTCACTTTTGGAATATAAAATACTTGATGTGAATGTTGAATAAGTCTCAGTTTTTCTGTGCATTAAATAGTTCCCCTCCATCCTTTCCTCACACATTGTGGTCAAGTCTTTACAAGTCTTAGTCTTCATCTGCAGTATTTCTGCCACTGTTTGAAATCTTTTTACTCTGACGTGTTTATATAGACATAATTATTTTTCATAATTCTACATTTGTCAACATTCCTATTAGAATGTGCTCCCACTAGTTCTTAGTACCCAATACTGATTCTGTTTCATTTAATATTGGAAGTTTTCTAATTGAATTTTTGTTATAGCACACCAATGATTTTATTCATTAAGAATCCTGCTTGGTTTGTGTTTGTGTATATAATGTATATGATTTCAGATTATATGTTCTTATATTCTTGTCAACTGATACACTGCTGATGGAATTAAAAAATTTTAATTTTAAATAGTATCTAAAGTCTCAGTTAAGAAAGAAAAAAGACTGTATGTCCCTATAAGAGTTGAAAAGCAACATTAAAATATTTTTGGAGTAGTATACTATTGTACTTAGCCTCATTCCTGTCTCTGCATTGCCTGCCTGTTACATTTTACTTTCAAAGCTGGTGGTACAGGTAAACACTTCAAAGATTGAGGAAGAGGATGCACTTGAGCTCCCCTCAAAGCACTTTAGAGAGGAAGTACAACTGACTCGTCAGTGAAATTGTCTATACAGCAAATGCTGGTAAGTGCACTAAATGAACTGGAAAAAAAAAATTGTCAATGGTCTTTTAATTTTGGCAGTCCTGTAATAGGACTGCAGTGTTTAGATGAAAATGTATGTTTGCTTTTCAAGTTGAATAATGCTAAGTTAATCATCCTGTCTTTAATACCTCTTCTCTTGGATCTGCAGTTGTCCATTTCTTTCAGATAATGTAAGAAATTATTTTCCCTAGGTTGCTGCCTTTCTTGACTGGCTTTCTTTCTAACAGTATATTCGCCTGTTTCTTTCACAGTAAGAATATTTCTCAGCAGCAGCTCTACTTATCCACATACGATCTTAAAACAAGTTTTTGGCAGAGTGGATTGTTTCCTGAAGTATCCATGGAAGCATGTGTGAAAGTGTCTAAGACCTGCACTTAAATCTTGCTGATTATTTTCTAACAATGTTGTTACACTCAAACCACTCTGAATCGTTTTGTAACCAGATTTACTTTGTCCTTCTAAGATGTGGGAATACATGATCTGATAATAGCTAGGTCTGTGTCAGCTGGTTAAATTGTAACTGCTCTTGTCCACATGCCTAGCTGAGTGCAAATGCAAATTAAAATTCATTAATTTAGATGGAATTTGCATTTGGGACAAATGCAGGACAAATAACAGGAGCACCCTGTTATTTCTTGTCACAGATTAGCTGATAATTGCTGCGTTTAGACATCATGTTTGTGTCCTTGGTATCACTGGAAATGGAAATTTAAAATTTGACCATTATTATCCATCCTTGATTTCTACTCTCATTATGTTTGCTTTATACAGTGCTGCTGCTCTAAATTAAAATTTTTTTTCTTTTTTTGTAAGCCCAAGAGAGCCCTTCAGTAATAAAATAGATTTTTATAACTTCTTTTAGAGAAACTTTCCATGTGGTAATTTCCTAGAAACATTTGTACAGGCATTTTGAAAAGTTTTGGATTGTGTTTGCTCTGAATTAATCCTCCCTGCTCTCCCCCCACTTGCAAAATTCTTAATACACTTTTTCATTAGTTAATTCTCTTGACTCTTCAGAGCTATGCATCTGAGTAGCTTCTGATTTTAGATGTTCATTTCATTGACTGAAAAGTTTTTTGCAGGTTGTGGTTAGGCCACTAATGATTGTATCCCAGTGAGACATTGAATTTTTGTGCACTTTAATTTTTCTTTCCTTTTTTTGAGGGAAGCCGTGGGTAGTAGGCTTTCCATCAGTGGAGGCTGGAATCGTTATTTCCCTTTAGTGTTTTCAAACATGGTTCTTCTTTGCTTGAGTGACTGTATTTTAAGCAAATCACTACTAGTTTATCTTACAGGCTTTGCTTGCATTAACTAAAGCAAAAATGCTTTCTGAATTACTAGTTATCGGCTCTGCTGTACAGCTGTTGAACATCCTCAATAACATTTTACTCATTCCAGGCTTTTCTGGTGCTGTCATTCCTAGTAAAGCTTTTATGTATTATAGTTAATAATGTAGTTAATAGTGAACCTCGAGAAGCAAACAGGGTTTCTCAGACAATTGTTTTATTAAACATTGATGGAAACATCTGTTAACTCCAGTAAGGACTAAAGTAAATGACATGCTGTTTCATGGTAGTGTTTTGGAGTTTAAGGCTCTAAGAGGATTCCATCACTCCAAGTTAGCTTTAGCTATGAGACAGAAAAATTCAAAGAACAGAAAACTTAAAACCTTCTGTTTGAATATTGAGAGGCAAATGCTGCTTCACAGAAGTTCACTTTTATGAACTGCTTCTGTTCAGAAATGCCTGTCTTCAAGATGAAGAGTGATACCAGGCAAGTGTCAATGTGTGTATGTGCTCTAAAGTTGTGCAGAGGGACTGAAAACTGAAGTGGTATAGAGTAAGAAATGGCAGTGATGCCTGTTGATGGGAACTTTGATAAAGAAAGAAAAAAGCAGTGACATGACCAAAAATTGGATGGTTTAGATATGAAAACAGAAGAAAGAAACTAACTAGATTATAAAGTTGACAGCTTAAGGTCTAAGTGAGCATTAAAGAGGAAAGATTGAGGTATGATGGTAGCTGGTGTGGTACACAGAAAGGTCTAGGAATGACAGAAATAGAAGAAGTGTTACTGGCATAACTGAATGATATAACTGAGGAAACACGTAAATTATGTTCAACTTTGAAAAGAAGAAAAAGGAGAAGGTGGAGAAGGCAGAAAATAAATAAAATCCCAACTCTGTAGCTCTATGTGAGCATAATACAGTCTTGAGGAGGCTGCAAGATGCTTGTGCTGCTTGAAAGCAGTTGAGAAGAGTGTCTGTCACTATGAATGGAAGAGTGTCACTCTTCTTAAGGAAAATTGTCTTACTGGATGATGAGATGAATCACTGACAGGGAAAGTGCAGAAGATATGACTGAGCAAAGTGAAGAGTATTAATCCTCTGAGGCAGAAAGGGCAGCTGTGGATTTGGAATGTAAGGGCTCTCTTTGCTTTTGATTTTGACGGAAACATGACATTTAACAGAAGCAAGTGATACCACCATCCCGGAAAGTCATTGTAGTGTTAAATACCTGTTGAAGGGCTTTTGGCAGCTGGTGTTTTACAAATGTATTCAAAGAACATTCGATAAGATAGATATTGCAAGATGCAGTTTGCAGGGTGAAAAACTGCAGTATTGCCCACTTACAAGCTTGTTTTTCTGGGTCAACACACATATGTGATGAAATGCTCATTCAGTTATTGTAAATAATTTTATATTGGTGGAGGGGGGTGGACAGGGAGTGGAGTAGCACTTAAAGCAATTGTTAGAAGCATTCAGGTGTTTGCCTGAAGGTGTTTTGTGTACTTCTCCGGTGTTTCTCATAGAGTACCTACTGTGTCAAGATTTTTGAATGCGTAGGGTGGGTTAAAACTTTAGTGCCCTGGGGGATTTTTTTTAAGTAGCTGGGCTCCATGCTTAATGAGAGGGGTTCTGTTCAGCTTTGAAGTTTTGGAGGTATCCAGCTTCTGGCTTCACAAACTGGAAACCTTTAACTCTTCTTCCATACTGGCTTATTCTGCATGTAAACATTCTCCATTTTCTTAGGGATATTGGGTGTGTTTGAATGGCAGGAAGATGGTGTACACTTGTATTGGTCTTGCAGAAGCTAAATGCTTGTTTCATTCCCCATTTAGTATACTTCCTAATTTTCCTTTGCCACGTGTTTTCTGCTTGTATTTTTTTCTGGTAAATACTGTTAATAAAGTTACTGTAACTTTGGCTGTGGTTTTTTTAAGCACTGTCTACAAAATACAGATGCCCAAAAGTAGGTGTCTGTGTCCATTTTTGCAGAGAAGTGAAACTAAGATTTTGATAGAATCATGGAATGGTTTGGGCTGGAAGGGATCTTCAGTTCTAACCCCCCCTGCTGTGAACAGGAACACCTTCCACTAGGCCACTTTGTACAAAGTCCCATTCAACCTGCCATTGCATACTTCTAGGGGTGGGCATCCACAACTTCCTTAGGCAATTTGTTCCAGTGCCTCACCATCCTCACAAGCCTCTCTTTCAGTTTAAAGCCATTCACCCCTATCCTGTCACTACATACCCTTGTAAATAGCCTCTCTCTGTCTTTCGTGTAGCTACTGGAAAGTTACAGTTAGGTCACACCAAAGTGTTCTCTTTCCCAGACTGAACAAAACCCAATTCTTTCAGCTTTTCCTCATAGGAGAGGTACTCCATGCCTCTCATTGTCTTTGTGGCCCTCTTCTGGACTTGCTTCAACAAGCCAATGTCCTTCCTGTGCTGGGGGTCCCAGAGCTGGATACAGCACTCCAAGTGGGGTCTCATAAGAGCAGAGCAGAGGGGCGAGCTCTCCTCCCTCAACCTGCTGGCCATGATGCTTTGGATGCAGCCCAGGACATGATTTGCTTTCTGGGCTGCAAGTGCACATTGCTGGCTCGTGTCCAGCCTCTCATCTACCAGCACCCATAAGTCCCTCTCAGCAGGGCTGGTCTCGATCTGTTCATCCCCCAGCCTTTGATACTGTATTGATACTGGCCATAGCACCAACCCAGATGCAGGGTCTTGCATTAGGCCTTGTTGAACCTCATGAGAGTCCCATGGGCCTGCTTCTCAAGCTAACATTTTGAGTTACATGTGTGACTATACCCTCCAGGAATACTTCTTGGCAATCTGTAAAGACTCCATTCTTTCAACTTTTTCACCTTAGTTGAGGTGTTATCTTAAGTGTAATGAGCTTGTGGAGTGTCTCAACTCAGTAAGTCAGTAATTCAAACAGCTGTAGGTTCATTGATGTGATGTCTTTATTTAGTACACAGGGTATTTTCTGTGGTTTAATTTTATTAAATAATGACAATTTTTCTCTTTACTAGTGCTTCTCATTTCACCCCTCTTTCCTAGATAGCTGTAGTTGCTGGATGCTTACAACTATATGTAACGTGCTGTATAGAGCTAAAATAGAAAAAGCTATTTTTTGAGGTTTTTTACTTATAGAATAGTTTTTGTCATGTAAATTATAGTGTTCTGATAGTAAAATGTGACTATCCTTGAAAACTTTATATTGTTTGTGGGATCAGTGGGGTTTTTTTGATTCTCAGCTCTTAAAAGAGGCAATTTCAGAAACTTTCTTGTAAAGAAAGTTTGCACCAGGGAAAGGTAAGCCTTGAATAGAAAGATGATCTCATTCTTGTTTTCTCTCATAACCTTATATATTATCACATCAACCTCTTGTCTGTAGCTAAGTTTTTATACCACTAAGTTCCACAAGGATTGAATTTCAAATGTGATAATGCCACTAAGTTTGGCAGCTGAGAAGCCTGTCACTTTTACCTTAATAAAACCCCACATTTTTTGATAAAGCAGTTGTAATATGTGGAAAAGGCATGTTAGAGGCATGAAATCTTATGACAACTTTGACATGTGTCCTCATTTTAGACAAGTAAATTGTCTTATAGCAGCTCACACAGTTCCTAAAAACAGTGTTTTTCACTAGTCAATACATTTTACATTCCTCCTCTTCAAAGATTTCTGAGAATAGATTTTTTTCCCCTATGTACAGAGATTAGATAAATTTTACAGATATTTTCATAAATTCCAACAAAAGAAATAGATAGATATATAATATCCTTGTCCAGGCGCTTTTTAAAAAGTTATGTGCATAAAATGCAATCAAAGAATTTACTGATACACAGGTATAGACAGAATAACAGTCCAAGATGTATTTTGTGCACCAATCCTTTGCACAATCTGTCTCTGGAGGTTGCATTAGTAGAGAAACACAAGTCCTTTAATGTCTTTTGTCTTTAAAGGACAGCAGCTAATATAGCTAAATACTGCAGATAGTTGAAGATTTTTTGCCTAGTACACATGGTATTGCCATAGCAAAAGCAGTAAGTGTCCATAATGGCAATTAAGTCCTATCCTGCATAACTTGCTATGCCCCATTAAGCTTCCTCAGTTCTCATAGTGTTTAGACTGCACAGGTTTGGACGTGTGCCTTGAGTGTGCATTTGGCCTCCAGGAACTGCTTATAGCAATCTATCTTTTCCTTCTGAGCTCTTTAGCAGAGATTCCTATTTAAGAAATGTGTGTCGGGGAAAAAGAGAAATCAACAAGACATTGTTTCTCTCCAGCATCCTAATGCCTCAAGCAGCTCTTTTACTATTTTTTTCTTCACTACAGTTTGTTTGGCGATGAGGTTTTTCTGGATTCTCAGATACAATTTAGATATCCATGCTATGGAAATGTGTCTGAGATAGAAGTGCACAGGCTGGTACTTGCTAATGACCTTGATTGATAATTCTTTTGCTTCCTGGTAGGTGGGAGCCGTAACCTTAGTGTAAGGACTCTGTTGTAGGCTGGAGGAAGAGGAAGACTGCAATAAACAGGACAACTGGTAAGTAACACTGCTGCCCTTCCCGTGAAAGACCTCAACAATATATGGTGGTTGTTTTGGAAAAAATGACTAATTCTGAATGAAAATGTTCCTGAGGCTTTCCAGAAAACTTTCTGTATTATCTACTGACATATCTTAAACTTTCAGGGTGACAGAGTAGCTAAGAATAGTTGTTTCAAGTGTTGAGGGTGCAAAGGGCAGTCTCAATATGAAAGGCTTCAGAGTAGCAGGATTTTCAATCTCCAGCATGTTTCTGGATTAAAAGTGCTCAAACACACTGTCAGAAAACATATTAAGAATAGAAAGTTCACTCTTAGAAAAAAATCAGATGAAAGAGCATGATTACCCCTGTAAAAGGAATAGAGGCTTTTCAAAGCTATGTCTGCTGTTTGTCTATATAGCACTTTGATGTTGCAGGCAAGCATGTTCATTAATTTGCCTCTGATACATGTTCAGGATGATATGTTTCATTCCAGTACTCTAATTTTAAAGTCTTTAAGATTTCTGTGTGGTGGTACGATAGGCTTGAGGATAGACTGCTTGGTGTTTGCATATTGGTATAGGTAAAGCCCATACACGTTTGTTTGTAATCACAGGAGGAGAAGTATGAAAGTGACAGCTACCCATCTTGTCCCTCTGTACTTGGGCAAAATGAGGAGTGCCACTTAAATTCAGTATCTGTTGCCTTTTATATAGCCTTGCAGAGCAGGTGACTTCTCAGTTCTGTGTAATGAAAATTATTCTTGATGCTGTGTTATGAAAATTAGTTTTATGTACAGCATCAACACTGCAGCTCTTTTTTGGTGCTGATTTTGAATGGAAATGCATGATTATTGTGCTAGAGCCAGCACTAAAAATTACTGGAAAGGTTTCAGGAATCGTCTTGATTGCCCTTGTCTCTCTAAGTTTTATAAGGCATTAGAAGGCAATGATAGCACATGGGGAAAAAAATCTGGTCACAATAAACTGTGAAAGTTACTGTGTTTTACAACTAAATTCCACAGGTGTAATCACACAAGCAGGTTGTCAGCTTTTCATTCATCAGTGTTTACCATCCTTCTGAGTAAGCAATGGTTTGGGGTAAATTGTATTTTCAGAATGGAAACCTCCAGTAGGGTTTGAACAGAGTTGGTAAGGTACTTGTGCTGACAAAGACGTACAGGTGATGTACAAATGCAATATCGCTTGAACTTGCCTTAGGACCTGGAGTATGCAAGGATAAATGGTTACTTTTTATGGGGTAGAATAAAGGATTGTTGTGAATTAAAATTGTTCTCCCTTGCATCTTTTAACAGTACTTTAACAGGAATGGGACACATCAGAGAATGACACACACTTGGTTTGTTATTGGGCTCTTTGTTAAATATGTGAATATAAACTAGTTTCATAGTCTTTGCAGATATCTAACTTTACCTTCATAAAATTGAAACATTGCTGTCATAGAATTTTACTTAAAAAAAAATTGTTGATGAGTCATATTTTAATACTTCTCTTGGTTTTATTGTTATCAGCATTTGCAAGCTAAAGTTAATTTTGGCAGTATTACCATGCTGTCAGATATTTCCACCTTTAATGCCTTGAAACTATATTAGTGTCTTAAAATCACATTAAAGTTTGATCAGACTTTCTTAACTTCACCTCTGGATATATGTAGTCTGGTAGCTCAGCAAGCATAGAAAGACAGATTATATCAAGTTTTCTGCAAGTGGCAGGGCTGCTTCTGACATACAAGCCCTTTGAAATACAGATATTTTTTCTGCTCCAGTTTCTTAACTGAGAAACCACTATGTATCTCTGTAGAGCTTGATAAAAATTAAACAGTACTCAGGTATTTTAGTATCTGTAATAACCAAGGCAGGTGAAGCTAAAGGGATGGGCTTGCTGGGCTCTAATGAGAAATGGAATTATCCCACATTTGATTTTGGTGGACAGTTTCATTTCAGTGACGTTATTGGAGCTGAAAAGATAATAGTGAATTAGTAGTGAGAACTTCTGAAGCTATTAGAAGTCATAAGCGTTTAACTTGTATACCTTTCAGATGCCTGGAAAGAGAAAGAAGCATTTTGGCTGCATGTGTCAGATAAAAGGTGTGCTAAAGGCTGGCTTTAGCTCTTAGTTTGCTGTAAGTTACACAGAGACCCTTTCACGAACACTTTGTCTCTTGCACTAATGCTACTGGAAGGATGTCCAGTAGTAGTTCTATCTAGAAACTGCATTCATTTCTGCTTTGATATATGTAGTTAGCACCGCTGCCATCTTACCACTTCTGATTGGGAGCAAAGGATCTGATAGTCAGCTACAAGAAAAAACAACCAGAATCAGTGCAAAACAGGCCCTTCTTTCTTTTTTTTTTTTTTTTTAACTCTTAGAAAACAGCAGAAGTCTGCTTAATCACTTTCTTCCCTCTTCCAACTCCTCTGAGTTGTTCAGTAAATTGTAATGGTAATATTCTTGCAGGTTTCTGTGCAGCTTTTCTTTTCCATTCCACTTGTTCCCACATGTTTTGGAAAAGTGGCATTTCCCCGCTCTGGCAACGGCTGGTTTTGCTTCTCAAAGGAACTATATGGATATAATGAATAACTTCTACTTATATGTGAAATTTCCTGTATGGAGATGATCAAAAGACATTAACTACAAAATACTGTATGATGTGGTGTGAGAGTGCTATAGCTACTGGTACATCATTGTGTGCACAGGGAACCATTAGCCATCTGACTAAAAATCGGTAGCTTTCAAGTGATTATAGCTAATGGTAGTTGTTATAAATTATGCATGGACTTCAAAGGGAAAGAATATCCTCCAAGACCAGGAATTGTTTTAAATGTGTATCATACTTAGAATGAGAGAGAAAACACAACTGGTTAATTAAGAAAAACTTCTAGTAGTAGAGATTAACCGTTTTTCAGAAAAGGCACTAGGAAACAGTTGTTGAGTGATAGGGAACAAGAAGTACTGCAATGTGAATTAAAAAAAAACAAAACAAGTGAACCTGAAATCTTCAGTGATGAAGCATGCAATCAGCTTCCTAAGAAACTAAAAATGCCCACCATAACTACTACACTGGGTTGAAACAATGTATGTTCAAGAAAAATCTGGCACATAAACCAGAAGATTGTTTAGAGCCAAGAAGTAAAAATAACCGAAGTCATATTTCTTCAAAGTGTAATGTTTGCAGGCTGCTTCCCAGTTAGACAGGTTTGGTGTTTGACCACACTCTTGTGAAGAACGTTTTCCATGTGTTGAACTGGGGTAACGCTGCAGTTTGTGATCCTGTCATGCTCTCCCTCCCACTGAGCACCTCTCTGAAGAGTTGGCTGCTGCCTTCTTTGTAGGTGCCAGTTGAGCACTTGGAGTCAGCAGTTGGAGGAGCACTGCCAGTAAGGGGTCACCTGCTGTCATCACAGCTGTGGCCACCATGCTTTAAGACTGGTAGTCTAGCACATTATTCACTCGCCTTGCAGTCCACTTAGCCATTTCCTTTCTCCCTTGTTTGGATGCAAAGGTGTTATGGGGGACCCATGTTTAAAACCTTGTTAAAGTCAAGGTAAATGACATCCACTGCTCTCACCCTCATCCACCAAACCAGTCATTTTGTTGTGATGAGGCATAATTCAATCAATGGTGGCTGTTCCGAGTCACTTATTTCATGTACCTAGAAGTGGCTTCCACACTGACTTGCTCCATATTCTCTTGGGGACTCAAGAATTCTGTAAATCCATTTTGCTCATATCTATCTTCAGCTTTACCTTTTTCAATCCTGCCATAGTCCTCTGTCTTCACAAACGTGAAGTGGCAGAGAGCCAGGAGGGCTGACAGTAGACCTTATCAGGAAGGACTGAGGCAGGGGAGATGGTAAATCAGCTTTCCCCATATATTTTTATTACTAGGTCCTCCTTCCTGTGGGTAGGTGCTCTTGCTTTCCTTAATCTTTTTTAAGTATCAGTGTACTATCAGTGTAGCCTGCAGAAAGCCTTGTGGCTTTTATCCCCACTACCAGTTTCAAACACAGCCCAACTTCGGCTTTCTTAATTTCATCCTGGTGTGTCTGAGCAGTGTCACTGTATTTCTCCTGTGTAGCCCAACTCCACTTACACTTGATTTTGAGTTTACATACAATCAGGAATTCATCATTCAGGAAGTGTCTGGGAAATGTTGGTTTTTCTTTAGCTGTTCACAGATTTGGACTATCACATACTAGATATATGAACTGATCTACACAGTAGACTGAGGAAAACCATTTTACAAGGACAACAAATTCAAAGAAGTATTTGCAGCAGTGGAGTTGACTAGCTTTCAGGTACTCAAAAAGTAGTAAAGAGGGTTTTCCAAAAAGTTCAGCATTAAAATTTCAATGAAAAGCGTAATTGTTGTCTTTGTTCCCAAGATATTGTGAAACATTGATGATATTGCATGGAGAAAATTATTCGTGGTCAAAGTACACATAAGAGCTTTAAGCAGCACTTAATAAATTATCTCTAAAACTTAAAAAAAGAAAAGAAAAAGGCCAGACAGCGAGCATTTGGGAGTTACTTGCTTTAATAGCAGTTGTAATTGAATTGGATTTTGGCACTGAAAAGAAATTGGTTTCATTGCAGTATAGTTGTGAAAATCTATGAAAGAAAATTGCAATAGTTTTCTATAATTTTAAGTCTCTTTTCATACTTCCCTAGTAAATTCAAACATTCAGAAACTTTAATAATTGTTTTGAACAGAAGATGTGCTGTGTTATGAAGGCCTGCAAGAGAGTGACCTTGTGCCTGGGTCTGTGACTAATAAATACTGCAGTGGAGGGCGGCAGTTCTCACAAGCAGTTCCTCAGCAGAAGTTTCTGACCAAAGCATCTTTGTGAGGTTTCTCCTGTGGAGATTCCCACCTTGTGTGTAGACTTGAGGGAAGGATTTCATGCTATGTAGTTCTTCTGCCCTTAGATTTTTGCACTGACTTGGTGATCCATAGCCTCCACATTGTTTTTATTTGGTATAATTTACTACAATGTCATATTTTTCATACTTGCTCTATTAAGTAGATGATGGTAGTTGTATAGGTGGTTCATGGGTTGTATAATATTAATCAAAGAAAAGGAAAGAGTAGATGCAAGAACATTGACATTGTTTACTTTAATCTTGGTGTTTTTATAATATTTACAACTATTCACTTTGCTTTTGTGGAATATTGAGTAATTTAACACTTGCTTAATGCAGACTTATTAATACAATAAAGCAGCACTTCAGTTGCACCAGAAGCTGAAATAGAGGTTTTGGACAGCGGTGGAAGTATAATAAAGAGCAATACTAGAAGCTAGAATATTGAATGTTAGAGTACCACTATATTAGGGTACTGCATCATGTTGATAAAGTAGGTTTTTGTATTGCAGTCAGCGTTCCGGAAGTGATAATAAAAAGCGTATTTATTAAAGCTTCCACATGATTGAACTGTGCAAGAAGTATATTACAGAGAAAGTAGGAATATGTAACAAGCGCTTCACAGAAAATTTCTGTCTGTACTGTTTATATTTTAGAGGGAGGCAAAAGAGGAAGAAATTTGAAATAATTACAGAGAAAAAAAGACTGAAAGCTGATTATTTAATGAACAATGTAAGTCTGAGATACAGCTGTGAAGGCATACTGTAATTACGTCATTTGATGAGCTCTTTAAATAGTTTTTACATATTTGAGCAGGAATAAGAGGTCTTCCCTGAAGCTCTGCAGAGAATCAAGATTTTTGTCTTCCTTCCTTCACTAGTTTTTCTGATTTCCAAATATATATACTTAGTATCTATTCTTATTGAGATTTCATAAATAGATGTTTTAGATATGGTAACTCATAATTGTTGAAATTTCACGCGTCTGCTACTTTTTAGAATCAGTCTCTTGCAGTGATCTCTGCACAGAGGAGTATTTGCAGATTTCTTCAATTCCCAAACTCCCTGTTTTTAAAATAAAGGTGTTTAAATGTAGGTATCAGTCATATTTTTAAGAGGTAAAGGAACAGTTTATGCCTTTTAAAACTTTCTGATTTGGACTGTAACATAGTCAGATCTAGCAGTAACTCACAGGAAAATAATGTTCATGAAACCACAGCATTCAAGGAAATTTGGCGCTTTATTTTCACTGTGTTCTTAAAATTTAGCTTTTCATGCAATTTTGATGCTCATTAATTACAAACTCTTACTTCTGTGGTTCCTCAGCAGGAGCTCTTGAGAGTTTAATTGATAATTCATCATCTTAAAATCATGCTCTAATTCTTAGTTTCTAAATTTTTTTGAAAAATATTTATGAATGAAAGGAGAAATATTTTCAGCAGCAAGTGGAATGTTTTTGGGAAGACAAGCCAAGAAGCAATGGAGAAAATGCTTAGAATTTTTGAGGATTCTCCCATTAAGTTGCTAGTCACATCAGCTTTCACCTTGTGCTATGGTAAAAATGTGGAGAATATAGTGCCACCTCTAACAGGTTTGACTCTGACATAGTAGGAATTAATGAAACAGAGGCACCTCCTTCCTGGATATTACCCTAAAATAAGGAGATTACAGTACTTATAAGGGAATTATGAAAGCTCTTACATTTGGAGCAATAGTTCTAATAGGATTATTAATTATGCTGATCTCCCTAGTAATTTTACTTTGTAGAATTCAACATACTTTTAGGTTACAGTGTTTTCCAAAACCAGATTCTTGTAGCTTAAGCCAGAAAATTACATCCAATCTGACCTCCAGTTTAAAATTACAAATACAGTTTTAGCCAGTGAAACTTGATTGAAAAGATTAATAGCAAGATGATTCATATGCAGTAACCAGTGAAAATGCTCAAATGCAGTACACACCTTCGACCATATCACTCTTTTTCTTACTCTTTCCAAAAGAAACTTTAAATTGAAATTCAGACCTTACTCTAAGATGAAAATGGGCATTCAGACTAGTTGCTTTCAAGTTATGCAATGATAGCAAGGGTGCTGGATAAAAACTTGCATGTATATAATGTCAAAACTTGACCTCAAAATAATTTTAACATTTTGGAAAGAGAAGTTAGGATCCTTTTTCTACTCGCTCTAATAGATTTGCTGGTTTGTATGCCTTGAGATAGTTCTATCCTGTTCCGTACTTACAAAATACCTAAATTTTCACTTTAAAGACAGTTTCTGTAAGAGTAAAATTAGTAACTTAAGTCAAACTGTGTACCACAAGAACTCACATCTGCTTGGTGCAATGTTAATGTTAATGGTTTAAAATCAGAACTATCTATTTTGTCTTGCAGAGGGTTTTTTTCTAACCAGGAGGTTTGCACAGGCTTCCTGTGAAAATTGCAGCAAGCCATTCCAAATCCCCACCTAAACCTTGAGAAGATCCTGCTGTCTTTTTCACATCTGTGGCTTGTTTGTTCACCTTGTTTGTTGTCTGCCTTGTCAGGGGTCTCCTGTACTTTGGGATCCTGGACTTGCTGTGCCTCTGCCTGACTGTTGTCTTATCTTGGAACTGCAGCAGTTTCCCCTGGCTGGGCATGGTTAGCTGCCTCCAGGGAAAAGAGCATTTTCCATCTTTTCATATGATCTCAACTGAACAGTTCTTCAACAGGCTAGACAAAGCAAACATGCAATCTTGTCCATGGCTATTCACCGAATACTCAGTGTTTACTTAATTCAAGAATAATGCACTGCATGCTAAAAGTGTGTCCCTGAGTACAGTGCACTACTCTGGAGATACACATGCACATTCTGTAATACCTGACTTCAATACAGGAAGAGCACAGCTGTCTTAATGAGCACTTGACAGGTTAATTCGTGGTCTGTTGTCTCTCCTTTCTCTCTGATGGGTCTGTATGGGAACCTGTCAGAATTCTCCAGTGACTGTGGTCTGCCTTGGATTACTGCGGTGGCCCCACAGCACTCCAGCTTATGATTCACCACAGGATAGTTGCTTTGTGGTGAACCATAGGAAGTCTGACTTGAGACCATTGCCAGCTGCTGTTCCCAGTGCTAGTACAGCTCCAGAGGCAGGAGAGAGGCAGTGCTAATGCAGCATGGTACAAATAAGGCCAAGGAAATGATGTAAATCTAAAAATTAGTTATCTAAAATAAACCACGGTTTTTTCCATCGCTGTCTTTCACTACGGCTTTGTAATAATCCAGTCCCAAATGTTATGTTTCTGAAAGACACTTTACTTTCACAAGGAATTAGCATCTTCAGCCAAAGCTGGAACTTTCCCTGTGTCTATTAAATATGAGATTAACCCCTTCACCAGTCTCTCCTATGCTGAGAGCTTCTATTCTCTTTGATAGGCATAGTCAACCATTCTGGTCTCCTGCCCTGTCATCTATCATACTGTATCAAAGAGCATACTGGTTTGGGTTGACAGCTTAATTTTATTGAAATTTAGCTGATGTTACTAGACAGGAATCTTAAATTACAGAAGGCAACCATTTTAATATTGTATCATCAACATAGTGTTGTGCTGCAGTCATGTGCTCATGAATGGTTCTTCCACTTTGTTTTACCCACAGTATGTATTAAAAATGGTAATTTGTTGTTGTGAGTTGTAGTAATTGAGTAAAACAGTTAAATAGCTTGATCAGTGTGGCTAGTAATATAGACAGACTGCATTTGGTTGTGGGGTTTGAGGGAGTGTTATCTTTTTTTTTTTTAAAAGGACATTGCCATAATGGATGCCTGGATGAACGTCACGAATTGCATTAAGGATTGTACAGATTAAAAGCAAAAATATTTTTCTGTTCAATTTTTTACAGAAAGTAAGCAAAGGATATCAATGACTGTGTAACTGCAGAGAATCAGTAAAAATTTGGATAGCATGGAGGCTAGCATTGAAAATGTAGTATTGCCAAGATTTGTATTTGATATCTTACCAGGAGCTTAATAAGGATCTAAGAATAAAGGCACTGTGGAACAGTCTAGTAATCTGAGGGTGGCAGCTGCACTTTGTTTTGTGAGAGTGACCATTTGTCCTTCAGCCTTGCTGTATAACTGTCATCTTTACTTTATTTTTCCATAGATTATGGTTGCAGTGAGATGGGATTAACATATCTGGATAATTATGCTACTTGATTATTCACCACTTGATTATTAGGCAGTGAACAAATACAGGTAATTTTAAGAGAGTGTTTTTGCAGAGCAGTGAGCTAAACCTTGCCTTAGTACTGATGTTAGATGTGTATTCTGCTTTCTTTTTTTACTTGCTCTTAGTGCATAGCTCTCTGTAGTACTGTGAATACATTTCAGGGAAATTAAGATACAAAAAGAGAGCCCTGAAATAATATTTTTTTACTCAGTTCAAGAACATTACTAGTGATAACTAGCTTGTGCTCTTAGGAAAAGGTTTTTAGATGTGTCTGTAACTTTTTTTAGAACTGGAAAAGTTCATTCTACCTTTAAGATGAGTTTGGTGTGCTTAGTGTATAAAGAGAAGTCTTACAGTTTTGTAACAAGAGAAAAGATCCTGTTAAATGGGTGAGCATATAGATTTGGAAGATGAAGGTGTAACAGGTCTAGAAACTTGCAAGCTAAAGCTTAGAAAAAAATCTCATTAATGTTAAGGCTGGTTAAGCTTTTGATTTTTTTCCCCAAGCATTTGTAATTTTAAAGTCAAGATCTGGATATCTCTCTAAGAAGATTCATGAGCTTAATTGGAGACAATAGGTGCTGTAATTTTTTTGTGGGGGAGGTGGTTTTGGGGTGTATGCGAGTGTTACAGAAATTAGTGTCTATAATAGTGATTCTTCTTGGTGTTAAAATAGTTCAGGGAGCCATATGTATGAACTCTGACACAACTTATTTGAATGAAGTATAAAGCAAGGGAGTGATGTACATGATCTGCACTAGTAAAGACAAGAAAGTCATCTGGACTAGTCAGCATGGATTGATTCTCCAAGGTGAAGTCACGCTCGGCTGACTCAGTAACCTTCCACAATGAAATGACTGGCTTGGTAGATGAGGTGAGAACAGTGGACAGTTGTCTACCTTGGCTTCAATAAGGCTTTTGCCACTGCCTCCAATACAATCCTCATAGAGAAGCTCATAAAATATGGGCTGGATGAGCGGATGGTTAGGTGAAATCTGACTGAATGGCTGGATCCAGAGAGATCAGTTGTACAAACCATAGTTGGAGTCTGGCAGCTGGTGTAGACCACGAGTCAGTGCTGGAACCAGTCCTTTTGAACATCGTCATTAATGATTTGGATGACAGGCTGAAGTGTGTGTTCAACACATTTGTTAATGATGCAGAACTGGGTGGAGTGTCTGGTACACCAGAGGGTCATGCTCCATCAGCAGCCTGGCGAAATGGTCTAGCAGAAGCATCATGAAGATCAACAAGGAGGAATGCTAAGTTCTGCATCTGAAGAGAGGCAGATAACTCCAGGCACTGTTATATGCTGGAAGCTTCCCAGCTGGAAAGTAGCTTGGCAGAAAAGGCTCTGGCTGTCCTGGGAGACGGTGCCCTTGCAGCAAAGAATGCTAACGGTATCCTAGAGGCTGCATTAGAATGTTGACATCAGGTAAAGGGAGATGATTCTTCCCTATTACTCAGACCTGATGAGGCCATACCAGGAAGTACTGTTTCCAGCTCTGGGATTTCCAGTATAAGAAAGCCATGTACACAGCAGAGAGTGTCCATCAAAGAGTACAAAGACTGTTAGTGACTAGAGCATGTCTCACATGAGTAAAGGCTTGAGAGAGCTGGGATTTTTCTGCCTATAGAAAAGAAGGCTCAGAGGTATCTCTACAATGTATGTAAATACATGAAGAGAAGATGTAAAGAAGATGGGGCCAGGATCTTTCCAGTAAGTGCCCAGTGATGGGACCAGAGGTAATGGTCACACACTGAAACACAGGAGGCTCCCATCAGGAAAGACTTTTTCACTGTGAGGATGACCAAGCGCTGCCACAGGTTAACCAGAGAGGTGATGGAGTCTCAATCCTTAGAGATACTCAGAAGCCACCTAGATGTGATCTTGGGCAGCCTGCTCAGGATGGCCCTGCTTGAGCAGGGAGGTTGAACCAGATGATCTTCTGAGGTCCTGTCCTGCCTGAACTATTCTGTGATATGTGAACTAGGACACTGCAATAGCATAAAAACTTTTTTTATTTTTTAAATACAAACGGGCCTTTTAGAACAGTATTTAACTGTTACAGATTGTAATGAGATTTGCAGTTGTAGTTTTTCACCAAGTTGAAGATATTTTTATTATATGTATGTAATAGTTAAGTAAGACTCTGGGACTTGAATTGTTCAGGTTTGAAATTCAGACTCTGTGTATTTCTGTCTTCATGATTGAAACAAGATAATCTTACTTGTCAATCTCTGTAAGGAGAGTATGTGGTCCAAACAAAACTTTTCCTCATATAGTAATATTTTAACAGTGCACACTCCTGCCTTAGACACAAAGCTGTTGACTTTGTTCTATGGGAACAAAAAAAAAGAATTTTCTTTCTTTATTAAAATAAAACCCAAAACTACTTACAAAGGCTTTTGTGCTCTCTACTACAACTGTGAACTTCAATATAGGTCTTCAAGGAAGAGGATGTGTAACATAGCTATTGCTTGGGTGAAAAAAATGCAGTGTTTACTGCGGGGAAGATTTTCGAGGGTAGGCATGTGAGACAGGAAAGGACTGCAGGATGATGCCGTTCTCTCCTTTGAACATAATGTCTAATAATTGTTGTCAGTGCAACTTTTAAAGTAAAGCCTTAAGGGTTTTGCTTCTTTCAAGGAATTGTAGACTAATAGAAATTATCCAAATTTCTGAATTGGTTGTTATCATGAACTAAGTCCTTGAATTTCTTCTACTATTTTGTTAGTATTCTTCTATCTTAATATCTTCAAACTGCAAGAGTTGAGCTACATTCTGAAATAAATGCTTGCTTTAATAGTGGTGTTACAATGCCATGGTATTGCAGGAACATTACCATTTTCCAAAGTAACTTTCATATATTTTGGAAAGGTTATTGCAATCTTTTGCCCTAAAATCTTAGATAAAGATGATGTAATTACTGATCTTCAGAATGTGGTTTCATGTTCATACTACTTTCAAAGTCCAGTTTTAATTTCAAAGTCCTATTGAGACATTTTTGTTTTGCTTCAGAACTGTAGATGTAACCATGAAGTCTTAAGAAATCCAATCTTTAAAAAAAATTTGAAAATACAGATGAGCATTTTGCCTACATGTATTTATGTTTTTGGGGAAGAACATGACTGACAAATGTTGACATCCAAAGTTAATTTTCCCAAGTAATTATATTGCAAGTAAATAGGGATTTAAGGGTGGGAGGTTTTTTTGTTGTTCTGCTCTTGGGGTTTTGTACCTCTCTCCCTGCTGCTTTTCATCAGTGTCCTACTTTGCCTCAGCAATCTTTTGGTGTTTTTCTGGTTCACTGAAAGTGCTACAGAGCTTAGCATTTGGACAGTGTGAAAATCCTGACTTGCACAGTAGACTAAACCTTAATTTTCTGTTAATATAAAGATAGCTGCTTAAAGTTCAAAAATATGAAAGATACTGTAGAGCTTTTTAGACTGATTTCCCCTGATTTCCATGAAGTGCTTAATCATTATTCATGGAGCTAATTTAAAACTAAAGAAATCTTCCAAAAGTACAGTATTTCTAAGAATTCTTTCCATGTCACACTAACTTGTTCCAACAAGAGAACTTAAGCAGGACAAAAATAATGTTTCATTGTGTGAGAGGTGTCCTAGAGACAATTGTTTCCAAACTGTTGTCCCTAAAGCCTCATTGAGGAAGGTGTGCAAATCACATTGTGCTCATTCTTTTCATGTGCTGCTTGCTGTATAACCCTAAAGCATGTGGTTAAGTGATAAACTGCCACTTGTCTGTTTTACAGTATTGGGAGATTGACAGAGCTGCTTCACTTAATGAGGAGACTTGAGCTTATTTCTGTGCCTAAAGTAAAAGGGCTTCAAAAAGCAGCCTTGTAGAAGAGCCATAAAGAGTTTAAGACTGCCCCCTCAAGCAGCAGTAGCAGCTGTTTAAAGATGGTTCCAATAAGGAGAGTTTCTTTCCTCTGCTGGCTGAATAGCTCCAGCTCCTCTTACCCCACTTCCAGCTGTCTGTCCAGGCCAGCCTCTCCTGACCCCTCCATCAATGTCTTTTCTACACTGCAGCTCTTACCTTCTCCCATGGTTTTCTATACATAGCATAAAAAAAGTTCATAAATAAAAAATGTAATTATGACTTTATCTCTTCTCTCTTCCTCTAGTTGATTTAAAACAGTCCCTTTCATAGCAAAGTATGGTGTCTAGCAGCACTGCAGCATGCTTTCACCCTTGGCATGGTTATTGCCATATAAACATAGGTTTTGTATAAAAATACATCTGTTCTTTGAAAGGGTTGAAGAGCTTAGTGGGCTATTTTGATTAGATGAGTTTCTGGTAGGTGTAATTGTGATACATTCTGCCCTTTTTTAATGTGCCAAAAGTACTCATTTGTTACATTCTGGTTAATAGGGAAACTGGGGAAGATGATCAAAGTCGCCAAAGGTCTGAAATGCCTTTGTGTATATCCAGACCTGTCCATAGCATTACCTCAACATGGGGCAATTGGGTTCATAGTTCAGATGCTTCAGCTGGATGCCATACATTGAATGTGTCTAAGGGATACAAAACTTTGTCATGGTTGTATAAGTTTCTACTGCATTTTATTTTTTACTCTTTTTGCATCTTTCATGGTACCTGCACTAGGCAAAGAAAGATACGGGGTATGTAATTAACAGCTAAACATATGATGATTGCCAACTATTTTGAACAGGCAAAACAGTATTGAATTAAAAAAAATCAACACCAACCACTAACCAAACAAACAACTCACCAAAAAACTCCAACCACCTCATCCCTCCAAAACCAACCCCAAACCCAACAACAAAAAATCTACTTTTCCTACTTTTATCTTTCAGGTCACTAGATAATGGCAATCACCAGACACTGGTTTATTCATCTTTACCCCTTACCTTTTAGAAATTTATTTGCCTGTATTTGAAACTCTGTCCTTATTTGACTGGAATTGGTAACTAGTTTAAAAGCTCTCAAGCAGAGGTGCTAGCAGATTACATAAGCTTTGAATATAAAAAACTTGAATAAAAAAGGATCAACTTGCTTTTAGCACTGGCAAGAAATGCCAGTATTACTTCTTTTCTCTCATTTCCTTAAAGAAATCCAAGCTGACATTGCTGAAATGTGATGTTTTTTCTCCTTAATAAGAAAGCCTGTGGATGAAATACAAGCAATTCTGAGTTAAAGGGCTAGGTTTGACAGCCAGAAGCAACCAAAATAGGATTTCAAAGGGAAATGGTAAAAAGTGTTAATTAGATTTCATCATTAGAAATTCTGATTAAACTAAAGACTTTTAATGCTATCTTATTTTGTTGGTTTGTGAGAGGTTTTTTTTCTCCATATGGTCTTTCAACGTAATGTGCTTTTTATTTTAAAACTTTGAGAAATATCTATGGCACTCGAGGTCTGGTTTCAAAGAAAACTAGACGTGTACATTTGAAATGTGTTTGAAATCAGGAGTTGAAGGGCAATGTGTTGAATCCACTTGCAGACTAAGTAACTGGCTGGCAAACAATATAAACAGGCTTTTTTTAAACTTTTTTTTTATTGGAATAGGCCAATTCTGCTTTAAAAAACAAAATAAAAATAAAAATATTTCAGTTGCAATTATCTTGACATTTCCAAAAAGTGAACAGTTTCCATTTGCAAAAGAAAGCAACTGCTGTGGGCTATCCAGGTCTGAAGAAAAGGTAGGGAATCTTTAATAGGCAAGTGTATAAAGTACTGTATTGGTCTCTTGAGAACAATATAGCAGATATTTATTACTATTTCCAGTGTTATATGTGGGGCAGACTTCTCTAGATCAATGCGCCAAGCAGACAAAATAAGAGGAAATCAGCAGAAATCAAATAAATGGGGGAAAAAAGTGTATCTGAACAGAAACCAGTCAGTGCTAAATAAAAATAAAGCTAATAGATTGCAGTGAAGAAGACCTAGTCTTTGTTCACAAGGAATATATATTTATATTTATAAAGTAAAATTACTCAAGCTAGAAGAAACAGATGAACCTGTTCCAGAAAGGCTAAAATGAGCCTTTTGAAATTAAAGCTGAATCCAAGGTGCTTGTTGCTGACAGTGTTTCACATTCATCTTTTCTGATGACAATATGTGCAAATCTCAAATGGAGTATACCCAGGCACTTGAGAAGCACTCTAGCCAGAGTGCTGCAAGCCCAGCAGCTCACACATGTACCAGGACTCCTGCCTTGCACAGGTAACTGCCACTTCCAGAGGGCAGCTGTTCTTCGGGAGGAGGTTAGAGGTTGTACATGTGTAAATGTCTCTGTTCTGCCTCCTGTTTCTCTCGTATTTTACAATTGTCTGTTTGTTGGATCTGAGAGATAATTAATTTAAAAGATTAATTGGTTTCATAACTGAATTTGCATTCCTGGGATTCTGAAATTGCAGGAAGCTATTCATGCAAAAAATGCCTTTGTGTTACTTCTAAATAGCTCTATAAATATGAGACCTTACTGGCTTTATGACTGTAGCCTTTAAACAAATAACTCATCTGTCTTCAACATGATTAATTATTTTAAACATTTAGGGTGAGATTGATTGTCAAGAGTGATTAAGAGGTTTTTATCTAATATTTTTTCAATACAGAATTTAGAATTTAATTAAGATGTTACTAGCCAGCTGTCTTTTACACAGAATAAAATACTCTCTTTGTGTACTTGTTTAATTAACAGTAGTTATTGATATCACATCTATCGAAGGCTTACATTGTAGCACAGACAAAAAAGATTAGTAGTTGAGTTTGTAATTTTTTTAATGTTTAAACCAAGTGGTATAAACAAAGTCCTGTTCATTGTCATAAAGCTTAGACCAGCAATTTCATGTGTCTTTTTAAAAATATTGATATATCTCAAGGCCAGACTGGGGTAGTATGCTGTAACGGATGTCACTTTGTGGTGCAGTGTTGTCCTCTATAATTTTCTTCTGACATAATAGGAATTTGGAAACTGGGGGAGAAATATTTATGTAAACAAATACCACTTGCCTTTCCCCAAAGTCCCAGTTGTTTTCAGATGCAGCATGTGTGCTTTTATTTTGATTTTGTACTGGAAGATAATAAGTAATTACAAAGGCATCGTTGCTTTGCTGTAGAGTGATGTGGGTGTAGAAATGTTAGTACATGAAATATTGATTTAATTTAGGTTTCTCATAGTTTCTTTTAGTTAGCTTGTATCTGTTGTCCATGAATTTGAATTGCATATAAACTGATTTTCTCGTACAACTGTTTATAGTTGGAAGTTTTCAAGGAATTTCTTTGGGATAAAATATTCCATTTAATTGAAAGCACACTAGACAACAGTTTCTAAGCTTGGGATATGTGATCTGATTTCCTTCAAAGTTTCAAATGTATTTTCTTAGAATTTAGAATCCAGTGAGCTTCAGCTACCTCAGCTTCCTTAAATTCAGTTTTACATTTTGTTCCATTTTGTTCGTAGGTGCTCTCCCCACTTTCCTGGTTGCACAGCGGGACTTTTCCCACTGCTGCTGATGCCCCAAATGGTCTTCTTGCAGGAGGAGCAGCCTCAGCCGTTCCATAGGTGAGTAGAGGCCATTGGGATGGAGGCCTGGATGGTAGTGCCTCTCCTCCTCCCTGCTCCTCTTCTCTTCTTCTGAGACAGCCTGTGAATTCCCCTCAACCTTTACCTAAATGGCATGCAACATTTGCATGCAGTTTATAGGCATGTTTTTTGACAAACAGATCGGGAGAAAAACTCTTTACTAGTCTCCCAGGTTATTGAACTGCACCTTTCTGCAGCTCCTGGTTAGTCTGTTAACCGCACCGAGAAATAAGCATCCGTTCCCATGGGTATCTCAATGTCTGAGGTTACTTCCCTCTATCAGTGATCTTGCTCACAAAGTTAAAAGACCACCAAGTGTTACAGGTTGTGGCTTCAATGTATTTTGGTGCTTCCTCTGTTTCTTCCTTCTCATTTATCTGTCTCCGATGAAATCACAAGTCCTGCTTTGTTAGCAGGAGTTGGTGGAGAGTTGCAGGACTGCTACTTAAAACCAGGTGAGGGAAGAACAAACAAAACATATTATTGTTGGTTTTGGCTTTTTCGGTTTTTTTTTTTTTACATTAGGGTTCCTGTTACCTATATGCTTTTGGTGGTCACTAGCTAAAAGGAAATCATAGGTTGAAAAACAATATATTTAGTTCTGCCCCTTTTCAAAGACCAGCTTCTTATCTCTTATCTGAAGTAGTTCAACATGATACTTAATCACTGATCATGAAGCTTTTCTCATTGGTTGGAAGTGGTTCTTAAAAATAGTGCTTGATTCAATGAGTAAGGCAAGTTTTTTCAAACTAACAAGTTTTTGCTTTCCTAAAATGGTGGGATTAGGTCACCTTCAGGCTGAGTGTTACTTGTTTAGCTAGTAGCTCCATTTAAGATTTGCATAATGCTGTCTTTAAGATAAACCACTGTAGTTCAAAAGCTATATAGTAGCTTTTAATACTAAATAAGCATCTGACAGATCCATATACTCAAGATTTAGTGACAATAATCTGTTAAAGCATTTAGTCCTTTAGTTTGTGGACCAGCACACGATAACAATTTGTGGCAATTGCAAAGCTACCTAAGTGAGTGTCTAAAGAATATGGTGGTAAAAGGACCATTGCCATCCCTTAACATCTTCCATTATTTAAAATAAGCACCTCACCTCTACAAAAAATGTGTGAGCAAGCAAAGTAGAACAAGAGAAGACTTCAGAAGTAAATGTACTTTGAGGTGGATGTGCCTTACGTGGTACCAGCATAAGTATTTTGTTTTACCTTTACAAAAAATACTGTATTTCTTTAAGACTAGATTAATTATTAGAATCTCTGTTCTTTTGTCTGATCAAATAGTGCTCAATTTTGAGTACTCAGCATTCGATTTAAGCATTATTTTATATTATTCATTATTTTATATTATACATAATATTCCATATTATGAACAAGACTGTGGTCAATTAAAGTAGACTTACTAAGTCCTTATGCAGGGCAATGTAGGAAATGTTAAATTCAGGTTAAAAATGAATGTATTGTTTACAAAAAGAGATTAACCTTATTCATGTTAATTTGGAGCCTTTCTCATTTGAAGTTGTAGTTGATATGAAAACTCTGAAGAAATTTTGTCCTTAGTTTCTTTCAGCTTTTTATGACTGATGTTTCTTTAGCTCTGCCTTGACCTTGATCACACATTACTTCTTGTTATCCCTTACTTTTTCTCTGTACTTAATTTTGAGATGGAAAATCCTTCCATAAAAGTAATACAATTTAACATGTGCTGTTTGAACTGTTGTCCAATCCACTGTTAAGCAATGTATTGCTCTTGCTGTATTAATGTGTTAGAAAATACAGAAAGTTAAAAAAGCAATCAGTTGCTGATATCATCTGGGGTAGTAAATCATAACAGTATTTGGATGTGCTCGTGTCTTGTTCTTTTAATAATTTCTGCAGAGAGCTGTAGCACTGTTGTACAAGTGTGACAATGAGTGGTGGTGTTATAGTCTAAGTGGTGGCTAATATTTTTACATTTTTATGCTTGTTTTTATGTGTCTTTTGATTTAAAACAGTCTTTGAACACAAGTTAGGAACTAAATGTGTCTGTACTCAAATTATTATTTTATCATCTTTTTCACCAGTCTTTTTGGTTGATACAGTTTTATAACTTTACATAATCTCTGTATGTTTCATGTGTTATAGAGGCAGAGGTATTTGTTAATTTCAC
The DNA here is from genome assembly GCA_013390005.1 of Calyptomena viridis. Taxonomy (NCBI): domain Eukaryota; kingdom Metazoa; phylum Chordata; class Aves; order Passeriformes; family Eurylaimidae; genus Calyptomena; species Calyptomena viridis. Next base: position 40,102 of record WEIV01013038.1, on the reverse strand, counting down.
AATGGTAGATTCAAGCTGGAAGTTGGCAGAATTTAGATGTAATATCTAAGTTAATTTCGTTGATGACCTTATTAAGACCTGCATGCAACATACCCAATTAATGAAAGAAATCCCCGATACTCAGGCATACGTTACTACTGATTGTGGGTAATTGAATTATATTTTAGGTAGATGTTAGATTTGGGGGGGGCGGCCAGGGGAGCAGATATCTTAACTATTTAAATCTGACAGAGTCAATGCACAAATACCACATCCACATAGCGAATGTAGCTGTTTGGTGTCTGTGAAAGGAATCTTCTCTCGGTTAAGAAGTGTCTGATGCAAAGATTTTTGGAATTCCACTGCACAATTGTGTCCCTTTGCTCTGTGTGGAAAGATCTTTGCAGTATGAAGCTACATACTACATGTTTGGCAGGAATGTATCTTGAATATGTTTTTCATTGAGACTGAAGACCGAAAATGGCATAAAAATTACCTGTGATGCATTTGTTTTCAATCCCCCTGTAAAAAACTGATCAGATAGAGAAATGGTAGGTGTGTGCTTGCAGTTATTTGCAGTGCTTGACTTCTCAGCAAGCAACAGGAGCGATTTCTGTTGCAGGGAAATTGATAGTGGGCAGGTGCCCAAAACTGCTTTGGCTTTCAGAGACACAGCTGAGGACCAGGATGCTGACTGAGTCCAGCTTAGGATTGTTTGGGGATGTGAGCAAACAGCCTTGCCAACTTTCCCTCTCTTCTGCATGAAGCCATGGTGCTGGCTACCTGCAGCAGCAGTGTGGGCAGCCAGACACCTTCCCTGGCACTGCCTTCAGGTAGAGATCTGACCTGTTGTGTTAATCCTCCTCTGTTTACTCTGCCTGGAACTAAAGGAGGACAGGGAGGATTTTCATGTTTACTGCATCAGTGACTAAAAGCCATTTACACAGTATGATACTCCTCAGCTTTATCACTTCCTTCCCTCCCTTAAACTTCTCCCAAACTAGGTTTTTGCACATCTGATGGTAAATTTTTTTGGTAGCATAAGAGCTTTTTTGGTGGTCGTTTCAACCTTCAGGTGGAGTTGTTGGTCTCTCTTCAGTTGCCCAGTTAAACAGAACTATCTGATATTTTAGTAATCTCTGCATATTTCATCATTGAAAGTCACAGTAGAACTTAGTTTGTCTCCTACGTGTGCTTTTATGGACAAAGTGGATGAGTTCATTGCTTGTTTGGTTCTGGTAATAACATTTAATGGAAAAAGCATATTCTTGGAGCTGGCATGCTAAATGCAGCTGAGGGTTGCTTGGGAGGTGAAGGAGGCCTCAGCCCACTTGCAGTTTTGTTTTGATGTTTCTCAATTGACAGCTTCCAGCGTGTTCCTCAGCACCACACTCTGTGGCAGACTGATCAACACGTTGACATTTTTTCCATTAGCTGCATCTTTTATTTCTGAGCTTTACACAGCTTCTGTGGAGCTGTTGGTCCTATGAGAAGGCCAAGCCCAGTTTGCTTGGGGAATGCCTGTGGTCAACACCAATTATTCTCGCTATCCAACTTTGCCGATTTTAAGATCAGGATTATTTTCAGTCTTCACTGTGTTCTGCAGTTGTGCCGTTCCTCACAATCTATCAGACATAATTAACTCTTTACATATTTATTGTACATCTGAGTAACTCTTCTGTTTTCAGACAAATTAAGTATTTCTTGTTCATTTACTTGTAGCCTACTTCACTGGTGCTGCCCGAGGGGAGGCATTCTGGGCCCAGTGCAATAGCAAACACTTTTTTTTTTTTAATATAGTAGAGCTTTTTTGATTGGTCTTGATGTTTCTTTCTCATCCACATTTATGGTGATGCAGAGAAATAAGAATATGATTGAAGAGATTTGAATACTCTAGAAATATATATTTCAGAGGGACAGTAGCATGTTTATTCTGGAGATACAGGTCTGGTAGCTCCTTTTTTCCCCACTGACCTTAATGCTTCTGATTTACAGTTAACGATAGTAAGCAGGACAAAAATCCACCAATACATTTCATAACTGTTAGTAGTATAGCAGATATATGAATAATATTGTAGCAAATTCAATGATGATTTTAATCAGCGGGTTTTCCAGAATGGTGTAATGTTCTGGGGATTTTTTTGTTCATATACATGTATATATAAATGTAACAACATAAACTAAACCTATGGACCCGTATGACTAGAATTTCATCATATGCTGTGGCACTGTTTCATAACCTGATGTATCAGCTGCTTCCAGAAAGAATTTTGTTTTGTTATGTGAACTTCAAGGACTTAAGGGGCTATTGATGCAGAATACTGGATTTGAAGGGGGAGAGAAGGGTCTTTTTAGGATAAGCAGCATAGTTTGTTGGTTTGGGTTTTTAACTTCTTTGTTTGGAAATCTTCCTACCATTTGAATTCTTAGAGAAAACAGCTAAGTAGTCCATTGCTTCTGTATCTTTTCAAAGAAAAACTGAATGTATCTCAAATGTTATACATAGTTTAGCATGGTCAGAATTATCTGAGACAAACCAGTATGCTTTGTGGTGAGAAAAAAGAAATGATGATGATAATGGGACAGAGATGGTGTTTGTTTTGTTTTCCCTGAAGTTTATCTAACAGTCTTAAAATAGTAATATAGCAATTGTGCTTTTTTTTGTTGTAATCAATGATATTTAACTTCCTTTATTGTAGAGTAATATTAAGGAAGACTTCTTTATATGTAATGAAGCTGCCATAGTGATGCTAAAGGGTCTATATATCTAGGATTAAATAAATTTGTTACAAACCGTGGGCATTTCCAGTTGTCTGAACCTTATGTTTGTATAAATGGATTGACAATTTTATTCATTAACATTTGTCTCAAAATAAGGTGTAATAATTTCTTTACTTTCTCTCCACTTTGCTCAATATTCTACTCTATATTACATTGTTTGTATGTAATGGATATTTGTTTGGAGCTTGAATTAGTAAAATAATTTTCCAGGTGACTGTTGGTACATTGCATGTACATTTCTACTTATATTTTCTTTTGCTATTAAATATGAAGAGTGTGCGTATGGATATTAAGTAATTTTAAAGCTTTGATTTTTATAATTAATGAGAAAATTATTAGCAAAAATGACCAAGCAATAAGCTAATTTTGCAGCATGGGAAAAACAATTTTAGGACAAAATGAAAGTCTGAACTCAAACTTTAAAAAATCATATTTAATCTGAGTAAGTTTTTAAACATAATGTTTTTCTTCTGCTATTTAGATTTGTTGTTCCTGAAGAATGGGAAGAAAAAAGAAAAGGCTGTCTTGTTTGAATTCTTATGAAAATTTCAATTTCACTTGATACTAAGATGGTAACTTCTGGTATGAGCTTGGAAACTTAGATCAAGTATGCTGATTTGGTTGTTTCCATATCCATAGGAACTCCAGCACTGTGTCTGTGATGTTTTCAGTCTCTTACTGGAAACAGCAAAGACAGAAATCTCCAATCTGCTGCCAATTATTTGGGGTCTATGTAGCCATTCTGTTGTTTGCTTGTTTAGTGTTCTAGAAGGTATTTCCATACACTTTTCTTTTGTAATAAAACCTCAAGATTTACTATCTGATATTTGGGCAAAGCCTTCTTAGTCATCATTCTTGTGTATTGTGATTTTATTTTTTCAAAGAAATTGCTGTGGTTTATACTTCATTGGATTATGCAGCTTGCTTCTGCATTCATATGTGGATGTGGTTGCTTCAATTATATCATGTCTGGTACAGTAACTAAACCCATAATTTAACGGAGAAGATACATTTAGTCTTTAAGTAGACTCTTCCTTTTCAGTGCTACAAATTTGTTTTCTTGAAATCTGATGCAATTAGGTTGAAAGCTTGCCTTTTTAAAAAATTTATGCTTCTAAGCATCTCATTTATGAGCACTGCTTCTCTATTTGTTCTCTGCTTACTACATATTTTCTTGAGTCAGCAATGATGAATCCATAATTCTAGCAGGTTTGGGCCAGAACTAACAGCAAGAAACTACAGTACTTAAAAAAAGTTAAAAACAAAATCACAGCAGACAGCAAATGACACAGTTTTTTATTTTAGTGTTTGGTACAAGCTAAGAGTATAAATTTACAATATTTTACTTGTTAGGGTGTAACTGCCAGTGTGTACTGTTTTGTCCTATGATCACTGTGGGCTAGCTTGTGATGTTTGAGGTGATTGCAATTAATTTACTTTTACTTTTTAAGAACACAGTGTTTTTCCCACCACTGATGGAATACCTCAGGTTCAGTATGTAATCTTAACACTTTAGTTTTGTTTTTAATAGTTACAGCTTTTTTCCTATCAATGAAGAGTTCATCAGGATTTCATTCCACGTCATTCTGTGCTGTTGTGTGAAAATGTCATTATACAAAACCTGAGCGGACTTTGACTGTTCTTTTGCTGATGTTTTGCTGGAGTTTTGAGGAGAGTAAATGTACAGTTGCAGACCTGCCCAGATTCAGTTTGTTGAACCAGTATGGCAGTTATAAAGTACTTACTAAAAGCATAATATATTAATACATTTGTCTCAGAGTGATCCACATGTGTAAGCATTATAGATCGCTTTGCTAGCATGATGTCATTTGCCTGAATTTTGGTGGATTAGGCCATTAGGGCATTAGTGTGGTCAAGTTTTGGTACAGCCATGCTGTGTGGAAAAAATATGCAAGTAACACTGGGTGTTTAGTTCTCTATATGTTAGTGACTTGGTCAGGACCCTGTTTTATGTCAAGTTTCAGTTGCAAATGTAGTATTACTAGCCCTCTCAATTATGTTACTGTATCTGAAAGGTATTTAGACAATTGTTGAGTTCTGTTTCTTTTTTGACTATGTGTGTCGAATCTGCTTTCAAGCTAAGGATGAGTTCTAGTTTTTGTGCTTCTGCATGTATGCCTTTAAACCTAGGCAAATATATAACTTGAAGGTCTTAAGGCAGCAGATGAGATGTGTTTCTTTCTGCGGTTTGTTTCTTTCTGTGTGCATTGTATGGTACAGGACAAAAAGACTATCAAAGCTGCCCTGGTCATTGCTCTGCTCTTCTTTTCCATTCTTTGTGGTGTTTCCCATATGAGAGAGGTACAGAGGGAGCAAGTTATGACAAATATTGAGATAATTGAGCAATTTAAATGTTCTTTCTTTGAATGTGTAGCATATTGTTGGACTTCAAACATGTAAATTGTAGTGCCTTTTGCTACATCTACTTCTGGATGATTTAAAACCAAAGTAGGAACAAAATTGCAATCCTAGAGCAAATAACCAGTTTATGTTTTGTTTTCTTTGAGAATTCTTTATTAAGTACATTGTTCATTATTTAAAAAAAAAAAATAAAGTAAAACAAACTTGAAAAAAAAAACCAAACCAACAAAAGCTTCCTGCACTCCTTTCTCAGAAGAACTCTGTACCTCAGATTTAACTACTTGGAGATAACTGATGGGGAATCTGTATTCATTATACTCTTTCTTTTGTCAGCTGTCTCTCTAGTTTTTGAGATGGCATTATCTGTCAAAATAGACGTTGCTTTTAGTTGGCCAGGATATAAACCATTCAGAAAATGTTTGCAAAGGTTCAGTAGAGATTTAAGAAAAAACTTTCCCACTTTAGTTCTCTGAGGATTTGGTGTGCTTTCAGGTATGAGAAAGCAAAGGAGGATCTCGTGCAGTCATGTAGCTCTGTCAGGTGTAAGGATTGAAAGCAAGGACAGGTTTTTGGGCTCTTACTTCTCCACTCACACTTGGACAATGTGCGGAAGGAGGTTATTTGAACTAAATGGAATAGCAATGGGATCTGAAGAAGGGTAGGGAGAGGACTAGGAAATGAAACATGAGGTGACTGGAGATGAGGGAAACAGGAGGAATTCAGAAAGGAAGAACTAAAGCAGATGTGGGAGTGATAAGGACTGGTGTTTGAAAAGTAGATGGGAAGGAAGATCTGCGCAGGTTTCATTCTCTGCAACCCAAGCTTGGAATAATTGGCATATTTCATGTATTTACCACTTACTTAACAAGTTAGGTCTTGGCCAAATGTAATGTTGGTCCAGATAGAGCAAGTTATGAATTTCTATCTTGCAAGGTATTATAATTAGAAAATATTTACAGGCATCATAAATCTATGGTGACTCTAATAAATATCCTTCCTATTCATGAATCAGTACAGTCCCTAATGAGGCAAATTTATATTCTAATCTAAAAATAAATGTAATTTTCTAAAAGAAGTGTTGTCTCAAAAATTCTTGAATTTATGGGGTACATGTAAAGTTACATTCAGAAGTATCTATAAATGCATTTTATATTTTATATGTTTTTAAAAGTCTTCCTGTTTCTGTCATGGAATAAAATGTTTCTGCATTTAGTTTTTTACTAGGCACCAGTAGCAGGGCTTGAAAGTATATAAACTAGCGTGGATAGAGTTGGTCTGAAAACCAACTGACTTGACAGGGAAAACAGTCCTCTGATAGGAAAATAAGGTATTTAGCTAGGTTCTAATTCTCTCTGAATATCTCATAATAACCAAAGAGGGTTGATCTCTTAAAAAGGTGTTATTTCAAGGTGGATAAAGCTGTAACCTATGTATGTATTCAGTAGGATACAACCTTGCAAGCTGAGTTCTGGTGTTAACTTGTGCTAGTTTCGGATGGGATAGAGTTTATTTTCTCCTTGGTAGCTTGTATGGGGCTATCTTTTGGATTTGTGATGAAATAGTGTTGATAACATACTGATGTTTTAGTAATTGCTGAATGGTGTTTACACAGGGTTGAGGCCTTTTCTGCTTCTTGTGCTGCCCCATCAGAAAGTCATCAAGGGGTGCCCAAGGAATTTGGAGGGGACACAGACAGGACATCTGACCCAAACTGCCCAAGGGGGTGTTCCACAACATACCACACCATGCTCAGCAACAAAACATGGGGAGAAGAGGGGAGGTTTTCCAGCACTGCAATTTCTCCAGGACTGGCTGGAGATCAGTCAGTTGGCTGTTGATGAACAATTGTGAGTTTTGCACCACTTGTGGGGGTTTTGTTTTTCCTTGAGGAGTTTTTATTTTAGTTTTATATTTCTCCTTTTTTCCTTTTTAAGGTGTTTCTATCTCAACCCATGAGTTTTTGTGCTTGCCCTTCCAATTCTCTCCCCATCCAACTAGTGGGTGGGCAGTGAGCCAGCAGCTCTGTAGTATTTAAACTGCCTACTAGGATTAAACCATGACATAGCTTCTGTTCATTTAGGAAGGTTTATCAAAATGAAGTCTTGAAAGGTTTGGCTGATTGCTGAACATTTCAAGTTAATGTGAAGTAGTAATCTAGAATCTCACATGCTTTCAAGATCTGCCAGTTGCATGTTGTGTCAATTCGTCTATATGTGCTTTGAGTTTGCTGGCTTGTTTGAAGACTTCACCACATTCATGTTAGGTTTGACAGTTTACTTCAGTATTTCACTTTGACTTCTTATTCTGGAATCTGAAGTCTTACAAAAATCTATTTGATACTATTGCTCATGAAATTGCATCACCCTAGTGAAGCTGAGACTGCAATGAGCCTGCTACAGTTGAAATCTACTCCATGGCAGATGTATGCTGTAAGATGATGTTTAGGTATTGTTTAATATGGAAAGTGTTTATTTTGACAATCCTGTCAATATGTCCTCAGTAGATTTTCTTTCAAAGTCCAAGTAGTATTTATTTTCTGTTTCGAAAATAACAACAACAAAAAAAATTGCAAGTATTTCTAACTTCAAAAGGGAAGAGAAGAGGTTCCAATGTTCTTGTTCTTCAGTGGTGCATTACCTGTTTCTTAGTCAGTATACAAACTGAATGGTAGTGTATGTATAAAAATAAACAAACAGAGGTATTAAAAATTTACCAAAATAATTTTCATTTTGCACCATTGTAAAATCATTATTTTTATCTAACTGTAACATGATAGTGTTCTTGAAGCACAGAAGTGATGCAGCTATAGCATCTGAGCCTTGTTATCATAACAAATGTCACCCACTTACTGCTGGCCTCTGTGCAACTTTGCATTATTTTAAGATGATTACGACACTGCTATGTTTTGTAATAATAACTGCATCCACTATTGGAGCATCGATGTGACTGATATAACAGGGCAACACAAAGCTGTGACCATGAGAATGAATTCAAGTGTATTTGTTTTATTCCAGTGTTCATCACAACCAAGTCATGGCATAGGACTTCGTAGTGGAAATGAAAATAAATTCTTATTGAAAGTCTTTCTTATATTGGGTTCATAGGAGAAAAGAAAAAGTAACTGTAGGCAAGTCATTTATGTGTAGTTAAACATAGTGTAGGTATAAATACTACGTATCTGTCTAGTTATTCTGTGTGGTCATTTTGATTTACCACAACATGTGTGGTAAACCTCAGTGTAATTGAAAGTTTGTGATAGTTGAACTGTGGTTGTTAGTGAAGGTGGGTGTGTTTAGATGGAAGAATGTAACCTGTTGAATCAAAGTTTGTTATGCTGGGACATGCCTTCTACTTGACCAGTATAAACAAGGCTGTAGTCTTTTCAGACTTGCCTGGACAAGAGTGGGCATCTGAAGAGGGGCCGCACTGAGTGAAGTTGGAGGAGATAACTCTTAGACTATGCCAGCTTCTTAGGTCTTGGGGTTTTTGCTTGGAAGCAGATGAGTTTCTGGGATAATTTAAGTTTATATTAAATATTTGGGGACAAATTTGTCTTGGAGTTTGAGGGGAAGATTACTGTTGTTTCTCCTCAGTTGTTTTTCAATACAGATACTACCTCAGCACAGCTCCTTACACCCCATGCTCAAATACTAGAAATAGCAATGCTGAGATGAGAGGGAAGGTTGTCATAACTCACCCTAATGCTGCTAGCACTATCCCCTTAAGTCAAATCAAGTTAATAAATTATTGAAGAACATATGTTAACTCTAGAAGGAAGCTTATTGGCACATTAGTGTCCATATAGTTCTCTCTTAACTAACAAATTAAGCTAAGTTCAAAGTTAATACTTAAATCGGGGCAGAAAAGGGCATCTGATCTGACTGTGTGGAGATTATACTGCATACCAAAACTGCGAAGGCTGGATAACAAAATGTTAGGCAGGATTGTTTCCTTCATAGCCCAAACAAGCTGAAGTTCCTAATAAAAATAATCAATACTTCTCCATGAATAGGGCAGTAAACAAAGTGGAATACTATGAAAATTTCCTCTTGTTTATTCAGGATTTGTCTAGTAAAGTTGAATTCAGGTCACAATTTAAGATAAGAGAAGCACATAAATTCTCCAGTGCAGTAGCAATTTGCAGACAAAATTAATTTCTATTTTTTGCAGTGCGTAAGCCTGTGCTACTCCTGAACGTTTGAACAGCTTCAGGAGACATAACTGAGATGGAGGGAGGATAAAAACTGATTCCAAGATTAAAAATACATGTCTTTGAACTTCCATTATGACGTTTGTTGGTCCTAAACGTCTGGCTGCAAAGTAAAATAATTAAAGATTTTGACATTTCCATTTGGCTGGTGCCGATGACGAAATGGAAAATCTACCTTGAAACGTTTTACTAATAAGTAAAATGCCAGGCAAGGACAGTGTGTTACTCACTGCAGAGATGTTGTGATGATGCCGGAGCAGGACAGAGGCGTGCCCGTGGCAGGCGGGAGCGGTGACTGGCGGAGAGCGGGGCTGTGGCAGCGCGGCCGGCACAGCACGGGTCACCAGTGGGCCCTGGCGGCGCAGGCCACCAACTGCAGCCCGAGAGCGGAGCCCAGGTGGGCACGGCCACACCTCTGCGGCACGGGGACCCACCCTGGGGATCCCTCGTGCAAGGAGGAGGCGCGGGAGGGAGGCTGGGGAACACGATCAACAAGCAGGAGACGTTTTATTCAGCCTGAGGAAAAGGAAGCAGCGAAAGGGACTTCGTTGCTGTCTTTAGCTGCCTCATATTTGCTTACAGAGAATGTGTGGCTGGGTGCTACACTAAGGTGCAGAGTGGAAATGTGAGAAGCGTCAAACATCGGCTACCACAAGGAGCACACTGGTTAGATGGTGGGATATGCTTTGGGAGAGTGGTCTAGCAGAAGGACAAGCTTCTCACAGAGGAAGTGGAACCTCAGGGTTTTGTGAACTTACCTGGACCCGAGCAGCTGACTAGCATCAGCTTTTCCCAGAATATGGGTGGGACTGGATGACAATTACCTCGCAGCTGGCAGACTTGGAAAGGATAGATCCTCACCAGGTGGAGAGTCTCAGATTTGCTTTGATAGTTCTGAAATTACTTGCCTTAGGGAAAATGCTCAGAAATTTTACTTAGTAACATTTATTCTTGAGAGCAATTTTGGACAACTTATTACCTGCTAGGCTTTGTTTTTCTCTTTCTCTGTACGATGTCAGTTGGAACAGATAGTTTCTATGAGACATTAATACAATACCTGCTTCTTACTCTGTGGTTGATTCAGCTGCTGTCTAGCTCCTATATCGATACCTTTTTTCCTACACTACATTTGAGATGGCTTGAAAATTTACCCCATAGAATAAAACACTGCTGTGACAGTGTTGGCTCTTCTACCTTTTCTTTGAAGCATCTCCCTTCTGAAAAAATTGTTCAGGAATGATTAAACAGTTTTCTTCCATTGTTGTTTTTCTTCCATTAAACAGTGTTTTCTTCCATTCCTGATTTGTTCCAATCAGCAAACTGACGGCATATGGGTCTATAGCCTCAGGCTTAAGAGTTTTTAAAGAAGAAAAGTGGATACATCATACTTTGAGTTAGTCTGAATTTTTACTACCAAAAACTGGGTAAAGCTAAAGTTTTTTGCCAAACAGCAATTCACAACTACGGTCAGTGACTAATTAGTGGTATGCATTTGATAGTACTTTGTCTTACCTTCTTTTCAGCTGAATCTAGTCAAGGGTGAATACTGGGATGCAATCTTTGGAGCAGGAAATACAAAGTATTGTATTTTTGTCTTGAATATTCAGCAAGTGTTTTCAGATACATACTATTAAATGGCTGGGGTTTGGGGGGTTGGAATGTTTCTAGGGGTTTTTTTGTAGCGCCTAGGAATCTTGACTGAAAAAAAGATGCACAAAGCATGGTATCACAAGCAGAACAAGTTCCCCTGCACTTGTGAAGCAATTGTGTTGATAAGAAGAATGATAAATTGGGGAGCAAAATGACCAAAATAGCTTGTCTGAATTACCAAAACTAGGAATAGAGACTCAGACCAGTTAAATGTGATATGAAAACTTGGTCCTAAGCCTTTTGAATTGTCTGTATATTGGAATACTCTTTCTATATCTGTTTGGCTGCTTAGTTATATAAGCCTCTCTGTTCCTTTGATATGTTTTTTTCACTTTCTTGTTTTTGTGATGCATTTTTCAAAATTTGTTTGGGGGTGGGGTTTTTTTGTTTGTTAATTTGTTCTGGGGGGTGAGGGGGGAGGGATGGTTTTGTTCATTTTTTGTTTTATTTTAAGTCAGTGCTCTTAGTTACCAAGTGTAGGACACAAAACAGTATAAATACACACGAGTACTTGTAAGTCCTTGTTAAGTCAAACATCTAAGACAATTTATGCTAACTGAAGATTTGTTCTTAAATCTTGCTACATAAATAGTTAATTTCCAAAGACAACCTTTGCACATTTCTTAAGCATTTACAATTCTTTAAGCTTGTCTTACTGTCCATTTATGTGTGATCTAAGTTTTGCTTGTTTGTACCAAAATGGAAATTGTGGCTGAACATGAATTTAATTCTACTTTTTTAGCTTTTTTTTTTTTTTTCAGAAATAGTTGATGCTTAAATATTTTAAAATGTCCTGAAATCTACTACATAATTCAAGAAAATTATGTGAAAGTGGAGATACTCAGCATGTTATAGGTGATACTTAAAATCCTAGTTTATAGGACATCAGGTGGGTTAAGTTAAGGTTGGGATCAGTACTCCAAGTCAAGTATGTGAGAGATTTATTAAACTTATTAGCTTTATTTCCTTTCAAGCATTCACCTAAGGCATTAATGGGTCAGTGTGTAGGGACATATGTGGTAAGAAGTTTAGAGTAAAATTTCTAACTTTCTTCTGTGGGTTTTCAATTACTCTTTTATACTGATGAGATTCAGAAGGCATGCAGGTGACAGAATTGACATATTTGCATCCTATTTTACCATTATTGATGTATCATTATTACTTAATCTTGTCTTTCCTGCATTGCACAGGCTTCTGGTAAATCTTAGTAAGTCTTGATCCAGATTTCCATGAAAGCAAGTATTTATTCTGTGTTGAGAAAGTGCATTCATTGCATAGATTGAAAGAAAGATTAGAGGAGAATTGTTTGATTGTCAGCAGTAATACTCAGTGGTATGTAAGGTACCTTACTCTTTTTGTTGAAAAAAGTGTGTGCATTTTGAGTTGTGCTAATGAAAAGTCTCTTTTAAAACTCATCTCATTAATACTGCCTTCATTACCAATTAGCACCTACAACTGCTTTAACTAAAGAGTTTTGAGAGTAGAGGAACATTTTTAATTCTGCTGGTTTACTGTGAGGACTGCTGTTCGTTGGAGGAGATATCTTAAGTGTCATGTGAGACACCTCATCGTGTAATACTAGATTTTATTCTCTTTGGTGTCTTTTTCCAACCAAGTAGGGGAAAACAATGAAATCTCTGCTTTGAGATGTATAAGCATTGGTGTTTGTGGTATTTGATGAGGATATTTGGTAGCTTTTGCTTTCGGCTTTCCTGGTGTCCTCTTTCCAGCCAGGGCAGGGTAATTTTTTTTGTGACAGCTGGGAAGGGACATGGCCAGGACACTGAGGTTATTCTGTACCACCTCAGGTCATTGCTAGAGGTGGGGAAAAGGGACTCCCTTCCAGGAGGGAGGGGTTCCTTCCAGTTGAGAAAAGATGGTGGAGGGAGCTATCTGATATTGTCTATTATTGCTTTTCTTTTTTCTGTGTGAATAATTTCTTATACCTTTTGTTTTTAATATTGTTGCTGTTACTCTTTGTTTTCTTATCTTATTGCCATTTCTGGTAAATTGTTCTCATCTCAACATGATCTTTGCCTTTTGTGCCTCCAACAGTAGGGGAGACGGGAACGGTTGCATGGTATTTGTGGGAGTATTAAATAGGACAATACCATTCCTAAGCCATGACACCTGGTTAGCACTGCTCAGGCTTTGCTAACTGCTGCAATGCCCATTCTCAACTTGGCCTATATGAAGGAATAAGTTCTCAACCTTGGGTTTCCTTAAATGTATTGTATGAGTTTATATGATCACTGCAGTATCGTATTTGTAAGGATCATTGCATTTTTTGAGATATAATTTCCTAGTGTTTGCTCAACTCTTTTCCTCATCTGTTTTCATTAGTCTGGTTTAAGCAATAGAATTATTTTGTTGACAACAGTTCCCAATTAAATTTCTGGTCTTGCTGCTCATGTTGTCTCCCAGAGTGTGTTTGTAAGGTACGATTGCTGTCATTGTAACATGAGAAGTATACAGAGCAAGTCCCTTCCTCAGGGCACTCAGTAGTTATTGTTCAAAACTACATTTGTCATCTTCCTACTGGTAGAGTTTTTCCGGTTTCGGCAAGGAGTCTGTCCTCACTAAATACATCACTGGTAGCTCTCAACTCTTTTGAAGATTAATCACTTTTGTGGATTAGGCACTGTCTTTATACTTGACCAATTTATTAATAAGCCAGTATGCCTTGTCTCTGATCAGTGAACCATATACTTTGTAAACTAACGTGTTTGCTGCAAACTTCTGTGTGTAAGATTAACATACATTGATCATATCCTGTTCTTGTGCCATACATTGTACAGAGTTTGATCTAAAAATGGCTTGGGGGGTGACTGAATCCCAAACCTGTGCAAGGGGTGCCATCGTGGGAATCTTACTGGAAATAATACTAATTTGCTTCACTTATGAAGTGCAATTGTAGCTGCAGTTCCCTGGCAGTAGCTTTTGTCACTATGCATAACGTTCCACAAAAGTATGTAACCTGCATTTTAGTGCTTGTAAATTTATTCTGCAATTGAGGTTTAGCCAAACTGCCCTGAGAAATTATGCTGATTTAAAACTTCTGCATCCGAACTTCCTAGGTTTTTTTGGGGTTTTTTTTTTGTTTTTTTTTTTTAGTTGTGTCATGGAAGTTGGTATGAAAAATGCCACAAACACGCTTTTTTTTTTGGTTTAAGATAAAATAATATTTTGTATTAAGGTAGGTTGTTACACAAACCAGGTATGTTGCTGTGTGTTGTACTGATGGAGATCTATAATAAGAAAGACAGGTTAGAAAGAAGTAAATAGTTTTTGAGGTTTGCTTTAAAGAGTGTGTAAACAGTAACTGGGTAACTAAAGAGGAAAGGTCAATGAAGAAGAAAAGCAGAGGGTAAAGAATCAGAAAAAATGGCTGAGCTATGGTAATTTGTGATATTCCATGATAGTTATGACTGAAAAAAAAACCCCAAACAATTGAGGGAAAACCAGGTTACGATACTTAGTCATCTAGATCATTCCCCTTTAAGCCGCTCTTGGAAACAAACTTTCCAGGTATTTAATACACAACTGTATGCTTCAAATGAGATCAGAAACTAAATCTAATTAAAGAAGGTTGCAGCCAAATTCTTAAACTGAGAGATTATTTTTATACATTTGGCATAGGATTGTTGGTCTCTTTCCAGACTCGTAGTCTTTTGTTTGTAATAAAAGGTGTTGGCTTTCATCCAGCTTGAAACAGAGGGGTCCAAGTTTAATGACTACTGCAGTCAGCACAATACTTGTACTAGTGCTAACAGAGGCTCAGTGCTGTGTAAACTCTGATTTTAAGTTTTGTTGTAGTTTTGACATTTAATTCCCTCTGTGAAATGTTGCTGCTTTAAGGTAGAATAAGGGATGCTGCAAGAGAGTGTTGATATCTAGTAGCATTTAATGTATACTGGATGTGAAGCTGTGTTTAATTGGTATCATCAAACACTTTATGTACCTGCATAGCTCTGTGCAGGCACCTGTTTAGTGACTATTTAAGGAATAAAGAGTGTGAGTATTGCAAGATTCTCATTTTGTCTTAAAAGTAATCTGGCTTCTTGCATTGAGTTTTGTGTGGCAGTATTGCAGAGTGGAGCAACTTGTTTGGCCTTCCCAGGCTATGGTTCCTTGTGGTCTTTAGTCTGTTTGCAAGCTCGTTTTGAACATATTTGTGCATGTATTGCACACCCACCACCCCCAAAATGTGTAGGTATTTCTGTTTTGGTTACTGCTGTGGTTTGAAAACAGGATGAGTAAGGTGATTCTCAAATTTCCAGTTGTCTGTTTATTTTTCTAATCAGTTCTCAAAAACTTCCAGTCAAGAAGTCGGGCAGATGTCTTCTCAAGCTTCAGCTGTCTAGATTTTAAACTAAAATTAAAATCTCTTGAGCTTCTTTTGTCTTTTCATGTTGTTTTTTCCCTATATGTATTTTGTTTTTCTTTTTTTTTTTTTATTTGTGTGAATGACAGTGACCAAAAAGCAGAAACCCATCCAAACTAGCACTGAAAACAGGTATTGCAAGTGGAAACTTGGAATTCAACAAAATTCATTGTGTGATGTTTAACTACTTTATTTATTTTCCCTAGTGCACCTATTCTTTGGAGTCAAGAAAGCCTATTTTCATTATATTTATTACATATTTTTACACAGAATACGAGGAATTGCATCCAGCATAAGAACCAGAGTGCTTTAATTTCTTTTGCAGCTGAGTCTTCTAATATGCTGCTTATTTCTGCATCTTGCATCTTCAGTGTCATACAGCAGTTTGTTAGAAGACTATATCTTTGGTGAAAGGATAATGTTTTGTGTGGAATAGTCACCATTTCTGTATTCAACAAAATGCTCTTAAGTGGAGTTTTGTTAAATGTCATTTCTCTGCAAAAATAAGTCTGGTAAAAACCAATATCTGATTTCCTAGAGGACCAAGCTATTTAAATTCCTTCATGTTGACAATTTTTCCTGTAAAAAGAAATGTTATAAAAAGTTTGTAGAATCTCTACACTGCAAGGTACCAAGAATTTTTCCGTAAGCATTCACTGTGTCAGTATGGATTTTGTCTAAATTATAATGTCCCCTTTTGCTTTGCTGTCGTATTTCTTATCATAGGTAGAGTTTTTTCTGTTGTCTTAAGAAACGCATGGAATTTTTTTTCAATAACTATGCAGGTTTGGTAACTGATGAATTGCAAAGGAACAGTTGTAGTAGTTGGTAGCAATATTTATTCTAGGGAGACAAATTTAACAATGATGTTAATATTAAAAAAAGATAAAAGAAAAAATAAAAATTCAGGAAAATCTCTGGTTATATGAAAAATCTTATACAATGGAAACATATTTAAATTCTAAATTTAGAGAGGGTATTTTGAAGAACTTGGGAAGAAGCCAACCCAGAGAAGTCAGGAGAGATGAACCACGGCAGCTGGGGCATGAAAATGTCTTGAAACACTTGGTCATTGGCCTTCTCCAGTGGAAGCAGTCACTTTCTGATTGCCTAAAAGAAGGAGACTGTGCTTCTCTTTGTAGT
Source organism: Calyptomena viridis (assembly GCA_013390005.1). Taxonomy (NCBI): domain Eukaryota; kingdom Metazoa; phylum Chordata; class Aves; order Passeriformes; family Eurylaimidae; genus Calyptomena; species Calyptomena viridis. The sequence goes on along the minus strand of WEIV01013038.1, from coordinate 23,573 downwards.
TTCTGATGACTGTGGAATCCTAATTCAGTAAAGAGAAGAACAAAATGTTGAACAGGATTGATTTTCCTGATAATTATGCATCTTGAACATTTTTGTGAAAGAATTTTAAAAGTATGTGGTTAAGCTTCTGAGAAACATACAGAGGTTAAGCTGGCAAGAAACAGACAGAGGTTCTTTGAACAGAATTCCTAGGAAAACTACTTTTCATAATAAGGTTTACTTGTCAGAAGTATCTTAAGGCATTTAGGTCCTTGTATTACTGGGGGGGGGCCTTGGTTTTTAGGGTTTTGGTGGGGTTTTTTAACATTAGAAGAGATCAAAGAGAACTAAAAGAAAACATATCTTAGATTTGTTTTTGTTAACAAAACACTGAAGGGCACACAAGAATTGGTTCAATTTCACTAACAAAAAAAATTGCATTTCTTTGAATATCAAACCCTTAATTTCTAAGTTAATGTTTACAACTCAGTTGCTGTTGTAATAGAGCTCTAGAAAACTAATTCTCCTCCCTGCTGCTCAATCTCTGTTGCTAACTTCATACGTATGTGAACTCTTATTCTTTGTAAAATCTTGTTTTTATTTTTAATTTTTGCATTATTGCAAATGCAAGTGTTTTCTGGGTCCTCGTTATGCTGATGTTCTCAGAGTTGATTAGGAAGCAAACAGTAATTTGAGACTACTGCTTTGGGTGTGATTATGTGGTAAAGCAAGTTATTTGGTACTCCTTACATCCTGAGCTGCTTCCAGAGGTTTGTCCTTTGTGAGATATACAGTATGTCCTCAAATTCAAATCTATTTCTCCTTGTCACAGTGTGTCGCAGTATTTCTTCTTCAGTGAATACTTGTGATTATTGCATTAGATATCAGCTAGCTTAAATTGTTTTCTTAAGCTGTATGAAGCAGTATTGTTCCAGATGCTTGTGCTTTATCATCGTTTTGGTAGTCATTGAGCATTACCTTTGGTTTTGCAACTGAATATACTGTTGTAATAAATAGTAGTTGAGATCATTTCAGTATTGTTTACATAATCTTTCTTTCTTTGGAAATTTCAATTGATTTTTCAAATATTGAGCAATAGTAGGAGTAGTAACATTTATCCAGTATAGTAACCTCTTTCGTATAAAGAAATCACAATATATAATGTTATTCTAGTCATGACAGTATTGAAAACACTTTTTTTTTTTTTTTTTTTTTTTTACAATAGAGGCAATGCATCTGTTAATCTGACTGCAGGTCATTAGGTCTCTGCTCATCTCTCCCACTAACTTCTGAAGAATTTTCACTACTGAAGTTTAAAGGTATTGCTATTGAAAGCAGTGCAGTTAGCAATAGAAGTGGATCTTCTCCCTGGGATGGCACACCTTCTCCTGTGTTCTCTGCAGTGGGCTGAGCTCATGTCCTCTGTGTAGAGTTCTGTCAGCTAATGTTATTGTGTTTTCTAGTATTGATTAGGGTTAACTTGTTGGTGTCAAGCTCAATACCCATTGAAAACAGATTTTGAATGAAATGGACGAAAAGTAAAACTACCTCTGAGTTTTCAAGATCTGACTGTTACTAAGCCTAACAGAGGAATGCTGTGAACTGGGAGGTCTGAACCCAAGTGCAATTACTGCCACAAACATGGTTGGTTTTATAGAATTCGCTTTTGCATTTAGATGCAGGTGTCGGACAGATCCTCATGACTCTGTTAACTTCTTCTTTAGAAGACAGCAGTTTGGGCTCAGGATTGTTTGCAATTTTGATATGAGTTTGTTTGGTTTGTTTGGTTTCTTTATTTTGTTTTGACTTACCATCTTTCTTTTTAATATTTTCAGTATGGGATAAGAAACAATTTCAGAATATGGAATTATAACATTGTCTTAGCTTTGCTATGCAGATGGGATTAATGTCTTTCTTGACTCTAGCTGTATTGAGCGGTGTAACACACCAGTTCACAATCTATTGTGAATGCTGTGTTGCAATGTATATCAATGAGTGCATGTTTCATAAAACTGGTATCTATGACTATCTTTTTGTACGTGACTTTTTTAAACCCAAGTTAGTTGCAGACTGTTGTTATGTTGCAAGATGATGAGGCTTTAATGTAGGTGAAACAGGTTGCCCCACTGTGTAGCGCACAAAGCCCAGAGCACCAGAATGCTGGGAAGTATATCAAGGCTTGTTTAGAAAACAGGATGGGTTTTAAATAAAGTTCAGTTTTAGGTAAAAGGTCAGGCTCTAGTTCCTTTTTTTATTTGTAGCAGTTCATCCGTATACAGTACTGTGCATATTGTATATGTAAGGTAATCTCATTTTTTAATCTACTATAACTGCCCTTTTGATTTTCGAAAATCCTTTTGGGTATTTTGCATTCCGATATCGATCCCGTCTGTCTGACTGCTTCAGCTGGGTAATCATTTTTCTTGTTTATCCCTAATCCTTTTAATATTTCCTTCCTGCCACTGTGTAACAGTACAGTATGCCTATTGTTTGGAATGTATTTCAAAGACAGTATGGTAAAAGTGACTGTATTTTAGCCTAGATATTACAAAAATGGTTTACAGTGAAACAAAAATGCGGAGCTGATCAGGATGTGCCTTCAAAGCATGTATGCCAACCAAAGTGCATTGCTTTGCTTAGTCATGCAAAATGTTCATCTCGATGAACCATATTCTATTTTGAACTACTCTGAAAAATGAAATACGAAGCTGACTGTTTAAAAATGCTTCTTATTCTGTATTCTTTGAAGGGACCTAACAGGAAAAAAAGAAGGCATTCCCTCTATCTCTGTGTACATACATATGTATATGTATATCCATACATATTAAATACTTGGTTTTAAAGAAGCAGCTGTAGAACAGTCTAAATATCTCAATGGAAATATTTGGACCTGAGCCTCTGATAGGTCTCTTCAGCCCTCTTCTTGGATAAAACAGTCTGTTCTTGTTTCTATGGTGACCGAGTAACAGCATCACATGAAGTTTTGACAAAATGATAAAAATCCCTCCCTGAAATGGTTTCCTGAGAAGTGTGCATCTGTTCTGTTTCACCTGAAGAATAAGAAGATGCTCCCATTCCCATTGGGGCTTTTCTTCTCTATTTCTCCCACACTAGTTTATACCTTAAGATCCTTTCACTGCACTAACCAATGCTTTAACTCTTCTGCTTTTCTCATTAAATAAACTTGGCATATACTTTCTCTGCGTGTCAAAGCAGACCATGCAAACGTAATGAAGGAAAAGAATTTGATACAGAGGTGAAAGCAAAGTGTTTAATTTTTCTTGAAGAGCCATTTTTATTTCCATATTACTTTGCTATTAACAAAGATGCTGGGGGATGGGGTGGATGTGTATGCTTGATTGGGTTTTGTTACAACTGCTCTACTTTAACAAAACAAACAAAAACCCCCTGAGATATAGACTCAGTGGACTCTCTTAATAGAAACATATCTACCTCTTACCCTCTTTGAGTATTGCATAAACGTTTCAGGAAGGTGAAGAAGCTACCTTCTCTTAGAGAAAGCATTGCTTGCAGCATAACTTGAGTAACTTGCCATTATACCTCCACTTCCCCCTAATAACTTTGTGTGGTCATGGGAAACAGTTTTAAAAATACATAGTGGCTTTTGATATGGAGAAACATGAAAGTTCTGGCTTTGTGGCTGTTGTTTTATGATGGGCTCTTTCTAAAGTTAATGGAAAGAAAAAAATCCACTATCTTAATTTATTATTATTATTCTATCATACGAAGATTGTTCTCCTGCTCGTACACTTTTTAACGACTATACTGTGGTTGCAATGAAAGGTCAGTGTGAATGTTATTCATGCCTTAACTCCCGAGATGCTTCACTTGTCTGTGCGCTTCTGAGGTGAAATTGAGGAAATTTTTTGAGACTTCCTGACTTTTTAAGTGAATGATCTCGTTTTAATATTAAAATGTTACACAGTACATTGTAACTTATTCAGCTACTATTTTCAGTTATACATTTTAACTTCAGTTATTCTTGGTAATTGTAGGGTGTCCTCTGTCATCCTCTGTTATGTGCTCTAATAACAGCAGGTTCTTTTTGCAGGCTCTTTGCAAAGTAACAGCAAATAAATGTGAACCTTCAGATCTACAGAAAGTAAAATCTGTTTTGAAATGCAAAACTGGTACTAGTTTTACTTTTATACCTAAAAGTAGCACTGTCACTGTTAAACTGAAGAACTTGATATTAAATGATCTGTAGAACTGCCTTTTAGACTAGGTGTTGTTTCCGAGGATAAAAATCTTATTTGGAATTCGTCTAAATGTCAGTTTTCATGTTTGGAATGTGTTCAGTTTATTAAAAATGTTTTTAGATACATTTCTGAATTTCTTTTTAAAAAGTCTTCTTACAATAGATAGTTTGTAAAAGCTTGATTGATCCAGACGCCTCCTTTATCTATGTAGAGGTTCTTTGTTGGCTCTGAGGTGTCAGAGATACCAGAATGCTTCCAGCTTCAGTGGTATTTGATGAAATGCTGTAAAGGGGGAATGTGTCCCACAGAGAAACCTCATCCAAAAACCAACTGATAACTTTTTTTTTTTGTGTTGCTATTTGAAATTCTGCTTTGTTGAACATAAAGGCAGTGTTTGCAGCCAACTATGTTTTTCTTAATGGGTTGTAGGTTATCAGTTCAGACTTTTACAAGAAGGTCGACGAATGCATCCCTGACAAGTGATTGTTCTCCTTCTTAATGGTTTCATTTTTTTTAAGGAGAGACTGAAATGTGATTAAGTTGTATATGTTTTTTCCATTTCTTCCACTTCAGCAAGACTTTTGACACTGTTTCTCACAATATCCTCGTAGGACAAACTCTGGAAGTGTGGGCTGGATGAGTGGACAGTGAGGTAGATTGAGAACTGGCTGAATAGATGTCATAATTGGTGGCACAGGGTCTAGTTGGAGACCTGTCACTAGTGATGTCTCCCAGGGGTGGATACTGGGCCCAGTATTGTTTAACTTATTCATCAATGGCTGGGATGAAGGGGCAGATGCCTCCTGAGCAGGTTTGCTGATGACACAAAGCTGAGAAGAGTGGCTGATACCACAGAGGGCTGTGCAGCCCTTCAGAGTGACCTTGACAGGTTGAGAGATGGAGAAAGGAGCCTTCTGAAATTCCACAAAGTCTTCCCTGGTGGACAGCAAGCTGTCCATGAGCCAGCAGTGTGCCCTTATGGACAAGAAGGCCAGAGGTATCCTGGGGTGCATTAGGAAAAGCGTTGCCGGCAGCTCAAGGGATGTAATGCAGCCCCTCTATTCAGCCCTGGTGAGGCCACATCTGGAGTGCTGTGTCCAGTTTTGGGCTCTGTAGTACAAGAGAGACATGGAACTCCTGGAGAAGGCTCAGCAGAGGGCTACAGAGATGATTAAGGGACAGGAGTGGATCTCTTATGAGGAAAGGGTGACGGAGTTCTTCAACCTTGAGAAGAGAAACTGAGAGGAGACCTCATCAATGTTTATATGTATCTGAAGGGAGGGTGTCAAGCAGATGGAGCCAGTGGTGGTGCTGAGCAATAGGACAAGAGGCAATGGGCAGCAACTGATGTACAGAAAATTTTACTGGAATGTGAGGAAGAAATTCTTTACTGTGTGTGTGACCAAGTACTGGAAGAGATTGCCCAAAGAGGTGATGCACAATCTTGTACAATGTGCTCAAGGATGACCCTGCTTGAGCAGCAAGGTTGGAGCAGATGACCCACTGTGGTCCCTTCCAACCTTACCTGTACTGGGATTCTGGGATTAACTGTTTGATTCTGAAAATCGAACAGCAAAACTGTATACAACTCCTCACTTAGGTAAATTAATTGGTGAGTTGTAAAGTAATTTCTTGCTTTTCTAAATCAGTAAACTTATTTAATGAGACCTGTCAGCTGCTTCAAGGGTAGAGGTAGAACAATGTTTTGTAAAAATATATTGTAATTAGTGTTTAAAGTGTCCTTAGTACAACCTCTTAGTTACAAAAGCAGATATCTGCTATAACAATTTTACTGTCTTTACATACAGTTAGGATTGTATGAAATGGTTCTTGTGAAGGAATCTGCACTATAGATGAGCAGAATGTGACACATGTATGTTCTTGTGCTGTAATCTGTGTTAAGGCACCTCATTGTTCATTAATAAGTATGTATTTGCTATACTAATTTATTTCATACTAAGTCACATATATAGTCCCATATAGTTCTCCCTTCCTCAAAAATCTAATTATTTAGATTCGATACACTGCTTTAAAAAATAAAGTTCTCCTGTTTCTGGGAACACATAGTATTTGTTTATCTTCTATTTATTATCAAATTAAAGATAATAAAATGGTATTTAAGTCCTGATTCCTTATTTGACTTTGAAGACATTGGTTCAAAGATCCTGATTCGTGTGATAGACAGCTTACAATAACATCTGTGAGACAGGTCAGTGATTTGTAGTGTATGTGTCTATTTGACAGAGAAGCAGTAGACTATTGTTGTCAATCTGCTTTGGTCTATTGAGAAGCTGCTTTGAAATAGTCTGTTTGGTGTATAAAAGGGGCAGAGTAGCAGAAATATCACTGATGAGTGATTTCTCATGTGGTTTTTGTGGAATGCAGCTTGCCATTGCCCTGCTTTTCTGTCTTTTAAAGGCTGTTGTTGTATTTTTATTTATTTGGTTCTTAAATGTTTTCTGATGTGAGGGCTAGAAGCATTTGTTAATAAAGGAAAAAAGAACTATTAAACTATCCTTATTTCATGAAATCTTAAATGGCTGTGTGTAACGGAATTAAATCAGGAATCCAGCTAAAGCAGTGACATTTATGGCTGTATTAATGTTCGTAATTTATTTTGAGAACAAATTATATTTTGATGCCTTTTTCGATGAAGTAATGTAAGGGTAAACAAGTTTAGTATAATGAATCCCCATGGATAAGGATCCTACCATTTGCTGAGATAACAGGAACAAAAACCATGAAACTTTTCTGAATGGGTTGCTTAAAAGTAATGTCTTTTATTCAGACTTGGTGTCAAATGAGGAGCCCTCATCAGCTTTTACTGACATGCAGTAAAACTGAATTCCCACTTTCTTATATTGCAGTGAGTTCTGGACTTGGGATGCAGTACACTAGCATGATCCTAGCTGATTAAGTTTTAACTAACATATAGTAGTGCTATACCTGGAGCTGTTAGATTTTAATGTTTTAGATAAAGATTACTCCTACTTCCTATTTTTGAACATAAACAAGAAGTATATGAAGAAAANTTCAAAAATAGGAAGTAGGAGTAAACAAGAAGTATATGAAGAAAGCACTTTGTACACTGCTGACCATATGTCATTTCAAACAGTAGCTCCTTGCCATAAAGGAAAAATGACGTGTAAATCAAGAACCTAGTCATGACAAGAAAAAGTTTCTTAACCTGCCTTTGACTCTGCTGTGGACTGGAGTTTGGGTAGCTGAAAGATAATTGTCTGTCATCTAATCCGTCTTAGGTTAATAAATTTGACTCTCCTATTTCTCAGTTGCATTTGTATACTGGAAAGGGAATGTTTCAATATTTGTATGGTTTGAGTTGTAATTTGGATGCATAATATTTACATGAGTATTAGTAGGAAGTTATTGGTGGAGTTTTGTTAGTCTATTTTTCAGGACTATGAAGTAGAAAACTAATAGTGACACTGGATTAAAAGGAACACCTTTAGTTTGGTTTCTAAATATCTACTGCTGTTAGGTTACCTAGTATTAAAACACAAATATATATTTGCAAGGTGGTGGTTGTGTTTAAACCATCTCCTCTGAAAGTGATGTTGGCTTTATTTAAGAGTCCTATTGCATTCTGCTACTGCTAACTACATTGAGGACAGTAACATGGAAAATACTGTCAAAGATGATGACTCCAAAACACTAAGCGAACATTTCATACAAAAATATTTGTCATGGTTTGCGATTTTAAATTTCTCTCTTCTCTTGTTTGTGATGCATCTTATATGTTGATAGTGAGATATCCTTGTTTTCATATTTTTCCTATGTGATCTTATGAACTTCAACAGTAGACTTTGCATAGGTCTTCAAAATAGATACATCTAGAGTCTTCAGTAGTCTGACTCCCAAGAGTTTGACATGCATTTCTGACAAACCTGGCCTTTCTGAAAGTTGACCAAATTGGTCAAACACAGTTTTTATTATATTTGACCAATCTATATTTTTTGTATTTGACCAGTTGTATTGGTCGTATACAAGCAGTCCTTAAAGAAATGCTATCTTCATATAGATACTTGTATGTATGTAAATGCAGTTAGGTAAAAAAAATAGTGGGTAAACTATTTAAAATATGTATAATACAAAGTCTTTTTGTGATAGAGACTGCATGAGGATGGGATTGTCTGTTAGTCACAGAAATCAGAAGGTGGCTGGATGCATCATGCTAGGGAGGATAAAGTAATGAACAGTGTGAATTTAAGAGTCTATCATAACTACAGGTAGTCTATCAAGAGTCTTATCATGAGTGCAAACTTCAAAGACTGCTACTGCAGCAGTTCTATCGCTTCTCTGTGCACACTGAACAACATGTAGTGGAAAACAAAAATAATTCTAAAAGCTAAAATGTCAAGCCTTTTATTATATCTGTAAACTATCGACTATTAATAAAGTACTTAAACTAGTGTGTTATCCATTATTTATACAACTTTCTGCAGTGAACCTCTGTAACCAGCAATGTTCAGTCTGAACAATGTGTTTAATAAAGCAGATAAGAATCTAAACATAAGAGTAGATTTCAGAAAAACATCGGTCTAACAAATGTTATTTAAAATTCTAGTCAAAATACTTATCTAGTCAAAGCTGTTTTAAAGATACGTGGGAATAGTTGGATTTGTAACTATAAGAAGAGTTAGGATGCTATCTAGTAGCACATTTAAATTAGTAATCGTTGTTGCTTGTAAGAAAAACTATGAAGTACTTGTACATGGAGGAATCATAGAATATCCTGAGTTAGAAGGGACCCATAAAGATTATTGTCAAACCTCATCATCACCATAGTCAGACCTTTTCTCTTAGTATTCAAGCTGCTGAAGTACATAGGAACAACACTTCTAAAGTGAACACAGGGAGCTTGTACAGGAAAAATCCACGTCTGCATATGGACTCTCCAAATACGTTAGGTGTTGAACTGTTAACTAGCTTTTTCAATATGTGAAAGCTCAGTTCGGGTTAATAAGTCAGTCAATTAAAAGCAGTTGTTCATAATGGAAAATCTTGGGAAACTGAAGGTGTAGGTGTGAACTTCAGGGCTGACATGATAACGACAAGTTGTTTCTAAAAGTCCTGGCTAACTGTGTAGCTTCACAGCTCTTCCTGAGGCTGCGTGGGCTCAGCAGTCACATACATCACACAAATTAGAATTTTGTAGAAGTATTTCATAAGACACCTGCCATCTTGCAAATACCTGTAGTTTTTTTAAAGCATATTCCATAATTTTTACTAATCAGTTCAGCAGCAGCTGTTTCCTTTTCTTTTTTATTGTTTTGGAGGGAGGGAGAAGAAAGGGAGCTTTAACTGAGTTTGTGTTTACAGCTTCACAGCAGTGTTTACTGACACATGTGGCATGCTTATTTTTCTCTCCCTTTCAGAAGAGAAACCTGATTGCTCCAAGGCCCGCTGTGAGGTCCAGTTTTCTCCTCGCTGTCCTGAAGATTCCATACTGATCGAAGGTTATGCTCCTCCTGGTGAATGCTGTCCACTCCCGAGCCGTTGTGTGTGTAATCCTGCAGGCTGCTTGAGGAAGGTTTGCCAACCTGGCTACTTGAATATACTGGTTTCTAAGGCATCAGGAAAGCCAGGGGAATGCTGTGATCTCTATGAATGCAAACCAGGTAAAAGTAGACACAATTTCTTTTCCCATTTCTAAATTTTTTTCTGTCTGACAAACAAAATAATATATATAATTGCATGTAATAAAGCCTATATAGCTTCTAAATTCTTCTGATACTTGAAAATTAAAATTATTAAACATGGCAAATACTCATTTAAAAAAAGATGAAAAATATCATGATACATTTCACTTTCTTTTTTTCTGAACATTAATTTATACTCAGCAGCAAGGGAAAAATAACCTAGTAAGAATGTTGCTAGTGCAAGTGACATTCTTTATATACTGATTAGAGTATAGATATGTATTTCATAATAGGTATACACTGTGCATGGACAGGGAGTTATGAATTCTGTCTCAAGATTTCCCTAGACTGTCAAGTGACGACTCTTAAAAACTGAAGAGCAAAAAGATTATGGAGGAGCATACTGAAAAACTTCACAACATTTTCAGTATTTACCCATCTTTCTTGAGAACACAGATCACCCTTTCCTGTGATTTATTATTGTTATGGTTTGACTCTGGCTAAAAGCTGAGAGCCCACACATAGATCTACAATTTCTCAGAGAAGGGAAAAAACCCCCTTGACTTTTGTGATAAGGATCACAAGCAACTGTTTATTAACTACTTCACACAAGCAAAACAGGCTCTAACATAGAATATTAAGTATTTACTACTACTACTAAAATCAGAGCTTAAGAGTGAGAGGTTTGATAGTTGTTACAGACACCTTTCTCCCCCCCCCACCCCTCCCTTTTAAGATCCTTCACCTTCCCCCAACAGCTCGGGAAGGCAGGTNTCTTCTCCTTCTCCTCTCTCCGACCTTGGTGTTAATCAAACTTCCCACCCTCCTTTCTCTTAAGCCGCCATGATGTTCTGCCTTGCCTTTTTTTTTCCTTCTCCTTCTTAAATATGTTGTCACAGAGGCGTTAGCAGTCGACCTTGAGCAAGCTTAGAGCAGAGAAAAACTCTAGCAGCTTCTTAAAGAAGCCTCTCTCCTAGCTCCCCCCAGCTAATAAAAAACTCTGGCTACTTAAAACCACAACAATTATTCCAAGTGAAGTAGAAGATGTAATTCATTCTTGATCCAGACTATGGTAAAGATAAATAATAAAAATAGAGGGTTGAAAGCAGGCATATAGAATGGTGTAATCCAAAATTTTATATACAAATAGATTCGAGTATGCTTAAACTATGCTTGTTTAACATTTTCTTAAATCTTCCACAGCAAAAGATTGTACGGCCTTTGTATATTCTAGTGCTTCTCTTTGTGGTTTTTTTCCTAGTATCCAATGCAAATCTGACTGTGTGAAAATTTAAGCAAACTTTTTTGTTCCCTGTTCTGAGTAATTGGTAAAAAAGTCTTTACTATAATTTTTATTCTGGAACATTTTGTCATCCTTAGCCTCACCTAGAATTAGCTGTGATTTCTCATGACATAGCTTCTTTGAACTCTTCCCTTGTTTTTTCCCTTTCATAAGTTTTTTTTCAGTTTATCCATGTGTCTTTAAACTGTGTTATCCAAAGGCAGATTAATTTTGAGTCTTCGTCACCACTAAATACTATAGAATAATGGTTTTCTGTCTCTCACACAAAATTCTAAGATTTAACTGTTTCTAGTTAGTGAAATGCTGTGATTCCAGGATCTTTCTGTAGCATGATTGCTACTGAACCACTACATTTGTACATTTTATTTCTCCCTATATATACTTTGATTATGCCCTTACTGAGTTTTGTCTTGCTGACTTTGGATTGTTTATCTTTTTCAAAGTAAACATTAACTCTGATCTTGTCCTCCCAACTGTTATTTGAATTCCTATCTTGTAGTTTGCAAGTAAGTCCATCCAGACTTACATATGGATATCACCTCTTGAAGGATGTAACAAAATCTTCAAAAATCTTCAAAAATATCATTCTTTATGCGTTAGTGAATTTATGTAACTTGATGTATGTCGTTTCCTGAAGCAGTTTGTATTTTTTGCTACAGGGAGTTTAGGAGGTGAAGGTACGTGAGACTGGAGATGCGTTTTAGGAGGGTAGAAGTGTAGAGGCTTTGAAGAGATTGGGAAAAGAAACTAATGGGGTTTAAGGGAAGTGTAATGCTTTGCAAATGGGGGTTAGAAGTTGAGATGCCTGGAATAAACTTTCTGTGTTCAGAGTTTGACATGGTATCCTGAAGAAGTGTAGGAAAGAAGAGTTGGAGAGGAACTGAACTATATGAATTATAACTGAAGTGCCGTGTTGCTGGAAAAAAATAGGATAGTGGACAGTATAAGGCCCAGGGGTAGGTGTTCGTGCATAGTTTATTATGGAGCTGATGTCACCAGTTCTACTGAGTGGTGTCTATGGACTTTACATGCTGAACAGAGAAAAATGTTTTCTATTTTTATCACAGATGTAAAAACTTTTCGTTCTGTGAGTGTTCCTACCAGAACGCTCTTCCTGCACCTCTGTGTCTGCCTGACCAGCCTCAGTGGGGGTTTTGCACCAGCAAGAGCTTTCTGGTGGAGACAAATTGCCAGAAGCTGGGAGGACTGCTTCTGATGACGGCAGTGCTGCCTTATGTCAAGATAAAGTGCTTGCACAATTAAAGCATATATTGTGTTTATTTTTGTTCCTTACATAAAATATCACTGCTCTCTAATTTACTGTGGCATTTGAGCTGGGAGCCTTCTGCTTAGATCTGTGCATGTTCAAATGCTGTGATTGGCGACGAAGTTACTGAAAGGAAAATAGAAAATAGTGCTTCCTTAACACTAAATGCTAGAATAAAAATATTTCTTTTATTGAGATCCACTTCCTCTTCTGCCTCTTTTAGTTTAGGAATACAATAAAGGCATTGATATTCAGTTAAAATGAACAGGGAAGAAACTTAATAGCTTAGTCATACTTGTCTGTTAACCTCCAGATAAATTCATCTTAAATGTTCTTACCTGTTGCTCCACCAAGTGTCTTGTCACAGTTGTGGTACCTACTGAAAACAAGTATGTCATGCTCATTGTTTTGCTGCGGTTGTAAAGCTCAGAGGTGAAATAACACTGGTGTGATGCCATAAGCAACTTCCTTTATTCCTACAATATTCCATTCATGAGCAGTGAATTTAGTAAGTGTGCATTGAATTTAGTTTTAAGATGGGAGTTACAGTTCTTAAAATGTATTTAACTTTTTTTCTTAAAGATAGTTTGAGTGAGTAATCTCAAATAGAGCTGTATATGTGTTAACAGTAAAAATAAACACAACCTGAAAAAAGATTTTTGGGAGTATATGTGCCTCTTAGGCTAAGAAGCTAAACCACAATGAACATGTTTTTAAAATCATGTTTGTTTATTTAAAGATTGAGTTACAATCTATTTAAAATGTATTTTGCTAAAGTGGTGGTAGGAACTCTAGCTGGCACTTCTGAATAAAGCAAGCTAAATCGTTTGCTTTGGCAGTTGTTCGACAGATGTTTGTTATACCTTCATTGATAACTGTTGATGTTGTATAAGTGTCATCTTAGAGTTTCTAACCTCCTTCCCAGCACTGGGAAATGTCTGTCATGCTGTGTCATACTTGTGTTTAAAAGACCACTTGTTTGTAATTCTTCTAGAAGTCTTTCTGGCAGCACTTTCATTTAGTCACCTCCAGCATGGCCTGAAAATTACACTTTTTTTCCTGGTACCAAATACTGGTTTAAACACAATTGTAAAGAAAATGTTGTTGGTCAGCTTCGTTCTTTGAAGAATTCTGTGCAGTGAGGGTTTGATGGAAAATCCAAGATGAGCAACACAATTTAGTAGGTAGTGTGTAATGACCTACAGGGAACTAACTTGTGCTTCAGCCTGGTACAACTTCAGCATTGAAAACCAGGCCTAGAGCTTTCACAGTCTTGCACTTAGGGACAAGGGTCAGCAAAATCAAGGTTTTTTGCGTAGCTGAGAGAAAAAGCCTTCTATAATAATTTTTCTTTATTCTCTGTTGCTTACAGAAATAGTACATGCATTGTTTTATTGGATGCTTTGTTAGAAGTTGGGAGAACTTGAGATAAGAGTGTGGAAGGGCTGGAGAAAATGAGCGAGGAAGAATTACAGGTACTTTTCTAATGGAGCTGGAGAAATGGCTTTTAAGATGACAGTGATGGTGAGGGAGGAAAAAAACCCAGCATATATGGAGGTCCATGTAGGGAAATACTTGGGGTAGGGTAGTTAAGGAAGCGATTCAGGCAGTGATACAGCTGCACTGAAAGTCCAGGAATGCCATGTGTTACGATTGTATATAATATATTCTGATGCGTCAAGGAACGTGAAAAGAGTCATGCCTTGCCATGGAGACATACTTTCATGCTGCCTTTCTGTTTCTCCCTGGGCAGAAAGTGTAACTACCATTATCACAAATAGTTGTGTTGTATTGCATTATTCTTGAGGAACCAGTTTAGATGCATCTGAACTGAAAACAAAAGAGGTTATGTGACGCTTCTTAGCTGCTGTAGCAGACTGTGTATCTTTGAACTGAACCCTCAGAAACCTTCAGAGACCTGAAGTTTTACCCTGTGCTGAGCTACTGTGTTGCATCAAAGATGCAAATACTGACTTGCTACTGCATCATTGGAGGCATAGGTTGTTATTTAGATCCCATGTACACTCTGTTAGTTGGAAAGTCAACATAATATGTCAGGGTGGAACTTAATATATTATGTTAACATGTTCTACTGGAAAGTTATTTTCATCTAGTAATCAGAGATCTGATTACTGATTACAGAGATCTCTTGTAATCAGAGACCTTTGATTTTGTAGTCTATCAATGAGATGGCACATTATTGCAGATACGTCAGGATCTGCAACCATGGCAGGGTTTCTGCAACATTTTTGTAGAAAAATTGGTGACTCTCAGATGCTACCGTATACAAATTTAGTGCATGAGAAAATTCTCGAAGATTTGTAAGCAAAGGTTGAGTGGGTGCATCTTCACTGGTAGGAAATTGAAACACGTATGTGAGTTCTTGAAGATGCGTTTTTGTAAAACTATAAATTTAAATTTTAAGGCTTCTAGGATAGACAAAAATCATTTTTTTTTTTAGCTTATAGTTAAATATATAACAACAGCTTATAATAAACCTGTTCATGAAATGTACATGTGATAATTACTGGAATCAAAATAATATGTGAAAAGAAAACTAGTAGTTTAGTGGCAAATGTTTGCAGTCTTACTTTTTAGGACAGTAGTGTAGCTAATCTAGGAGGTATCTCTTTAAGCAATGAAGAATCCGGTTACAGACTGTTCTGAAACCTTACAATATTTTCAGCTTATCTGTAAGTTCATCTCAATACTTTTTCCAGTTTGAGAAACCTGTTCAAATCTGAAAGTAAGTAGGAACTCTTTTTCTTTTTTCAAATATTTTTTGTCTCTTATCTGTCTTCATGACTCACCTGTGAGGAAAGTATGAGATGGGACTGTTCCACCTGGAGAAGAGAAGGCTTGGAGGAGATCTCTTCAATTCATTTGAATGCCTGAAGGGGGTGCAAAGACAAAGCCAGGTTCTTTTCAGTGGTGCCCAGTGGCAGGGCTAGAGGCACACACTGGAACAGAGAAGGTTTCCTCTGAACGTCAGGAACCACTTTTTCGTCATGAGGTTTACTGAGCACTGGCACAGGTTGCCCAGAGAGGTAGTGGAGTCTCCATGCTTGGAGATGCTGAAGAGCCACCCGGACACAGTCCTGGGCAGCCAGATCTACATGGCTTGGCTTGGGAACCTCCAAGGGGTACTGTCCTACCTCAGCCATTTTATGGTTAATCTAATAATGTAATTATAAAGGGAAAAAAAAAAAAGCATTGTTTGAATGCTCTTGATTAGGGATTTGTTCGTAATTTTTCTAAAGTTTCTACTTTTTTTAATAAAGACTGTTTGGACTACTTTTCAGCGTTAGTCATTTACTGTCACATTGTAAATACTGGAATGGAGATATGCTGAGCAGATGCAATTCTGAGACTGATGTCTAATTATGACTGATTCAGTTATTGTTGTCTACCACTGAGCATCAAGCTTTAAAAATATAGGACCAGAAGACAGAAAATCGGCCTTTGAAGGTTGTCAGCTCTTGCAAGAAGTGTGGTGTAGCATTGCCAGGCTGCTTTAGTACTTCATTAAGCAGCTGTGATAGTGTCAATACTGAAGCGAAGTTTAATCAGTAATCAGGAATATCATACTGTATAATTTTCAGTCCGATAACATTCTGCTTATCCTGCTTGCTCTGTTGGAATGTAGCTCATTTCTAAAAGCGGGAACCATGATTTATTCTGTACTTTCTTAGTATATTAATAGTAATATAATAATATGAGGTAGTAAATACATAATACCTGAGCTGGTATTGTTTGTTAACATGGAGATTGAGGACCAAATAAGATAAATATGTGTTTCAGCTTTCCTGAGTATGACCCACAGGATTAAATGTATATATTCAGCCTGATTTTTTTTTTTTTCTCTTCTGCATTTCCTAAACATTTGTTGCTTTCTGAAAACTGTTGGTCAGTCTTTCTTGTGAAGTGGAATACTTCATCTCATTAATGCAGAAAGATTTGATAGTTTGCATTTCGTTTTTATCATATATAAATACCCGAATGAGACAACCTATGGAATAGTCTTTTAAAATGTACTTTATGTGTGCAGACATAAATCTGTAGTGTATTTTTTTTAATTTCCTATAATCCAAGTATTTTGCTGTTTAAAGAGACTTCAGTTAAGAAAAAATTAAACAATTAATTGTTTGTGGTTTTAAATGCTGTAGTGAAATACATATTCTCAGTAACCTAGTGTACTTTAAATAACTAATATTATACACAGGTGTAATTATTGTTTAAGGTTGCCTGTCTAACTTTTATGAATTTTTTTATTAACTAATATTAGTTCAGTTGCTTCCTGAGTCAATAATTTCAAAAAGCAAATCTTAAAGAAAAAGGAAGTATTTTTGTAAAGTTACCTAGCAAACATGCATTCATTGGATAATTTTTCTGACTTAAAAGGCTTATACATAAATGGTTGCTTATGAGGAAGTAATTTGCAAAAAGCTTCTAAAGCATAAGTAAAAGAACTTTTCTTCTTCCCTTCCTCTGTAGTGTTCAGTGTGGATTGCAGCACAGTCGAATGTCCTCCTGTTCAGCAAGTTGTTTGCCCCCTGGATAGCTATGAAACCCAAGTCAGGCTGACGGCTGATGGCTGCTGCACTCTGCCCACAAGGTTGGTGTCTTGATGGCTCAGTATTTTTAACTCATTCTCTACAATTCAGGTACTCTAAATACAGGATAATAGTGCATACTTCTGTGGCAATAAACATTAATGCAGAATAAGAGATATGAAGTAGGTTAAAAATGTATCAGTCTGATGGACGTATGAAATCCGTCTTTTTGAAGCAGGAAAAAAAAAATTCTTAGTGCAAATGAATGAAGCTGATTTATGCTACGATTATTTGAGGAGTTCATGTCTTTAGATTGACTTTCAGTTAGTTCAATTAACTTTGCAAAAGTAAATACTTTTGAGAACCTTTTGAAGGTGTTTCATGCTAAGGAATTAAATGATGGAGATAACAGAAGATATGCCAGAGAGAATTCTATCTAGCTAAAGGAAGAAAAGTCTCAGGTTTTTTGTATGTGGAACTCCACTGTAAGAAGCTGAAAGATGGTGACTATCTGGAACTGTAGGGAAATGGAAATTTCAAGTACTTGCTTCCATTTTCCTTCTGTTGTTTGTCAAGTAGGTATAATTTATTGCGATTAAAAAAAATAAGACAGTTTGGAGTTGGTTTTGTTCCACACCTATGCACCAGTATTTGAGTTTCTCTTTTTACAACAGATTTCCCAAAACCTGATTCATCAATATGCCGAATAAATACAAATTCAAGCAAAAATAACATGAATAAAAACATTTTACAGCAAAAGGAAGATATTACTCATAGATGTAACTAATTTGTTTATTTAGAATGAAGGTCTTTGGACCATGGAATATTGCCCTAGTCTCAGCCCCTTGTGTAAAGTAGCGATAAACTTGAAGAGAATTCAGGAAGTAGAAGATGACAAAGGTGTAGTCATGGATCTTCTCTGTGCACCCTTTGGGTGCACATTTAATATGGTGACTTCTTTAAAACTGTTGTTTCCATGACATACAAGGGTCTCTTATTGCATGAAGATTTAAAAACATATTTAAAAAATTAAGGCAGGAAAAGAGATATGAAAAATACAGTGCACTGATACTGGCTATTATAATCTGAAAAGATATTTCTGAACTTGAAGAAATCAATTTGCAATTGTAGAAAAGACGTAACTGTCTGATATTTGAGAATAGTTACTATCCTTACTCAGTGAATACCAGAAATGTTCTTTAATTCAGAGTTATTTTCTTTTATTTTCTTGTTTTCTGAATTTTGGACCAGAACATGGTATGGATACTCAGTATCTTCCCTGTATTCTTTAACATATTTTCCATAAACTTCCTATGAATTGATGTTGTGTTGATTGAGAGCTGACCTGGTGAGTTGGGATTGCACAGAAGGCTGTAGATTTTATTTAGTCATCATACTGGCATTGTTGTGAATACAGCTCAGCATGTTCAAGACAAGTAGAATAGAATGCTACTAAGGGCTGTATTCAGAAAAATAGATTATAAAGTCAAAGAAGCAATCTCAAATTAATATTTCATAAATTTATAGTTTAGATTAACACTCAGAAACCTTGACACAATAGAAGGATTAATGGTGTGTTTTTACTTCCAAATTTGTTTTAACTTGTTGGATTAGAAAGTGATATATAGGGCAAATTTTTTTGGTTTCAAAAAGGTAAAATGGTGTTCTATTTTTGTACGGTCTAATACAACTTGTGTTTTAATTTTTCTAGTGCTTAGGAGGAGGGAATGAAAAATATCCACTTTGTTCTTTGTCAGTGATAACTTCAGTGTACCTTCTAACCAGAAACATAAAGTAGCATGAAAATAAAACTTCATTTAATTCAGAAAAATGACCAGTTGGAAATACTTCCTATTTCTAGCACACACATGGGAACTGACCTTAAATAAAACACCTAGAGCAAACATGTTCTTGAAAGAATCTTTTTATTTCTTTGAGAATGTTTCAAAATAAAGTCAGTTGGTTTGCTGGGTATTAACTGTAACTGATGTCTGAAGCAGTACTTGTCCCTTGTGTGGTAATTCAGTAATGAAATCTCCTGCATACAAAACCCCCAATTGTACAAGCAGGCATACAGTGTGTGAATTACTAGATAGCTGTGAATTCCTGAAACCTCTCAGAAATCAGTTGTGTGTTACTGGGATCAAAATTTAACAAGAGATCAGAGCTGGGAAATACGAGTACTTAGCTCTTGGAACCTTATGATCAGAGGGCTTTGTGTTCATACCTCTGCCCTCCTTGATGTATAAAACTGCAAAAATCCACCGCAGTTATCATAACCTACTGTTTCTGCAGGCACATAGAAATTACTATAGGTGTCTTGTACTCCTCCATTAGGTTTTAATTTTATGGATGAGTCTGTGTTGCTGCATGTTGTTATTATGTGGGTTGCTATTTGGATTGCTTTAATGCAAGAAATAATACACTTTTTAGTGGAGTAGGTGAGAAGGAAAGAAAAAAACCTGAAGCTGGCAGCAATAAGGTCATATAAATACTTTGCATGTTGTGTGCCTGCTAGAAGTACATTTAGTATTTTGATTTTAATATACTCCCGTGCTTCTTAAGCTTCTTAAGGTGGTGCTGTAGTCATCATTTGTGTGCTGTAGGTAAAGATATTACTTGAAGGAGGGAATGAAGGAATATAGAGAGGAGTAATCAGAGAAGAAAGCTTACAAGAAGGTTAGAGGGAGGAGAAGTGTATGTATGAAAAGAAAGAGCAGAAAGGGAAATGAAGTGCAGTTACTTGAAACATGAAAATAAAACTATTTGAATTCACATTCAATGTTTTCTCAGATTTGAGGAAATGTTGGAGCTTTATATTTGAAGGATCTCTGCGAGTTGCACGTCAAAATTATAGAAGTCAAATAAAGCACAGATTTATGGATGAATGAGTCTACACTGGGAAAAGGGACTTTTTTCTTAATTTTGGAATTTCTTAATAAAATGTTAAGAACGATGGCATTAACATTGTATTATCTGAAATTCAGTTTAGAATCACCTAATTATATATGGTATTTCTTTTTAATGGTTAGAATTAAGTTCAAAAGAAGTGGCTTTGTATATTATTAGTGTACATTTGGAATAATTTATTGAAAACAAAGAGACATTATTCCACAAGGCCAAGTCTTTAGACTTCATGAATTATCTTTGTTAAGATAAGGACTCTCTGAAAAAATTATTATAATCTCTGTAATTTACTACCACTAAAATAAAGGTCTAATACCAGCAGAACGAGAAAGCAGTTAAGGAGACTACCATGGTTAAGGATGGATGACATGTAACTAAGGTGGTTAATGAGTAGTTGATAACTTCACATACAGTAGGAGCACTTCTGTCTCTCGTCTTGTTCTTGGCCTGTTCTTGTATGTATTATGATAGAAAAAAGAGCTCCTTAAATCTGGTGTTAAATTGGCATTTGTTTTGTGAGTGAGCTCTTGACTGCATATTTGTAATAATGAAAACTCTGCTAGCAATGTCATGGGAAATGTGGGAATAATAAACATCTGATACCATAAATTCTTGTTCTTGCATTCAGAGGTTACATTTATTGTCACACTGGTTTCTAATGCAGTGGTTCAAACAAAACAGCCTTCTGATTTGGCACTAACATCAAAATACCAGTTACTTCAGCTTTTATCAGACTTACGAGACGCTTACCTTAAATTTCCAGCTATTATGTTAGGAAAGCTAAATGTTAAGAAAACAGGAAAACAGCTATTATGTTAGGAAAGCTTTGAAAAGTCTGTCTCTGTTCTTGATAAAGATGCTCCCTTTTCCAAGGACCTTGTTGAAGAAAAAATGTAGCTCTTACAGAAAATCTGTTATCACAGTTTTGTTAATGTAAGTATGTAGTTTTCTATTACAAAGTTAAATGAAGAGATGATCAACGTAAAGTGTACAGAATCTGTTTTCTTCAGATGTTCCCTGTTTTTCTATTGTGGACGAAGCTTCTTCACATTTTCAGATTCCTTTGAGAATTTATTTGTAAGTGTAAAAATCTTCATCAAAATCTGGTTTTTTATTTATAAAAAATGAACAGTAACAACAGGAACTGATTTCAGTGATTATCATTGGGTTATACCTTTATTGCTCACATAGTTTTGTACATTTTTTTTGTAGGATTATATACAGCAAAGTAAATTGCATGTTTAGATTGCTTTGCACCAAATATTTTTGGATTATATTTTTTTCTTGGTGACTTTGGAAGTTCGGTCTTACTAGTCTTTACTAGGTCTCTACTTTTTGCTGTAGTTTTATACACCTGCTTCTGTGCTGTTTCCTGTTACGGATTTGGTAATTTTAAGGTTCATTCAGGGTTCTGTTCTCAGAGATATATCACACACCCCTTTCGTCTCTTCTCCCTAGTTACTCTTCGTTAGTCTTTTAATAAAACCAGTTACACAAAGAAAACTCAATAAAGAATAGAAAGATGCTAGTACCATGCTAGTATTAAAAAGAACAAAAGCTAAGTAATTAAATCTGGTTGTCTTGGTATCAGTTCTGAAAAAAATAGTGGAGAAACTGATAGAGGATTGAATTAAGGATTAAATGGTGTAATTGTAGGTAGAAGCAACTGATGTTGCTTTGACAGAAGCAGTTTATGGAATCTCATTTTGTCTTTTGAAGATACTAAACTTGTCTTAAAAATTTGACCATCAGAGTGCCTTCCTTTTCAATTTCTGTTCTCCATAGTCACTAGTACTTTTTTAAAATTGGATTATAGCTTTAAAAAACAAACAAAAACTTAGGACTTTTTAATTAATATTGTCTCACAGGGTTTACTTTATAAAATGGAAATGTATCCCGTTTTCCAAACTACTTAACATGGAAGAACATTTCCCACACCTCTCCTCCCTCAGACTGAATCAGTCTTAATGAGTCAGTGTTGTTGTCCTTGACCTCCTGAGATGAACTCTTGCAACATGTGCATGGTGGCTTCAGAATCCTTCTGAGAGGAGAGACACATCCAAGAGTTCACTAAATCTCAGTAACAAGTTTGCTTGACATAAATTTTTAAAAAGATCATACCATAAGTCTGAATATATTCTAGATTAGAAAAAGTTCAGAAGTAATTGATACATGATTATCTATCAAAATTTCCAGTAGTTTATTTTCTACCTGAGTCTTAGTTTTAAAAAAGCAGTTTCAATAATGATGTGCTGGTGTAAGGAGGAGAAAAAACAATTGTAAGTTAAGCATAGCAGAAGCAAATAACAAGTTACAGAGAGACAGAAACTTAAATAGCAGTGAATTGCTTAATAAATCTAAAGCAAACAGGAATAGAAGTCCTGATGACTGTTTCATATGCCAGAAAAGTGATTAAGAGCTTTTCACATATATGGTAGTGCAAGATTGGAGCCCAAAAGGCTTGTGCTTGATGGATGAGCAAATGAAGACTCTTTGAATTAGACCATTTCACTATCACTTAGTTACAGATAAATGGATGGCATTACAAATGCAAACCTCTCAATTGGCTCAAGTAGCATGAAGGAGTAGGATTATAGTTGTATGGCTTAAAAGAAAAGCTCTGAAAAAAATTTTTAAATGAATTAGTCATAGAACGTTTTTTTCCTTGTTTGAATAGTTTTTTCTCTGTTCTTTTTTTCCTTGTATGTGGCTAAAATGTCTCAATCTGGGTCTGCTGTGAATGACAATGCCACAGTTTGGTCTGCAGTATGGTAAAGAAGTGAAACATGCTTGACCAATAAGTCCAAGTCTTGGTTGTCTGGACAATATAAAAAAA